>OZ020285.1:3776335-4257061 GCA_963971205.1 Aethes cnicana
CGAGGCCATCGGCCACATGCTGGCCGTCGGCGCCATGGACCGCGCGGCCACGCACACGCAGCACCACGGCCGGTGAGTGTCCCCGCCGCAATGATATACAGTGCAGACGCGCCGCAGACGCATTCGATGTGAACCGAGATTAAATGCCCTGTGATCCACTGTCACTGTCAAACTGGACTGTCAAAGGGCGAGGTGCGTGAAGTAGTTTGTCTATACAAAATTGAACCTTATGCGCGCCGTAATGAACTGTTATTGAAAAACTACTGGTCGTAATCTGCATCGCAAACGGATGGCCAAACGTAATGCCGTTGCTGGCTTATAAGGGGCTACAAAATTCTAGAGCGAGATAAACACAGCACCATAATATCTCGCGGTAGCATTTTAGCCAAACGCCTTCCAATTACCAATAAAAAAAAAACAATCCCTGAACATTTTCAACACTGATTTTCCAGAATTCTCACTCTCACAATCGTCAGTTACGAATTAAACCAACGAAATTACTAGCATAGATCCACTAGCAGAGCATTCAATTTTAGTCCGCGGGTTTGCAACTCTTTCTCATTTTTATGATTATTTGCATCTATGGGTCACAGTGACCGCTTACCATCAGGTGGCCAGTGTGCTCGTTTGCCAACTAATGCCATAAAAAAATAACAAAATTATTTCTATAGCTGATTAACAGCCAATTGGCTATGAGTGAAAAATGACAATGTGCTCGATTATTTTTTTAAGGATAGGAATAACCTTCCGTATCAAGAGAAAAAAATCTCAGAATTTTCCGTGCCGTAGATTCTGCGTAAAAAATAAAATTGGTTTTGCGTTATGACGATTGAAATAAAGGTGTTTCCTTGGTCCAAGTATGCAGCACTACTTCTTGAAAAAATCAATAATGTCAATAGTATGAACACTTTTTTACAAGAAGTAGTGCTGCATACTTGGACCAAGGAAACACCTTTATTTCAATCGTCTTAACGCAAAACCAATTTTATTTTTTACGCAGAATCTACGGCACGGAAAATTCTGAGATTTTTTTCTCTTGATACGGAAGGTTATTCCTATCCTTAAAAAAATAATCGAGCACATTGTCATTTTTCACCCATAGCCAATTCTAAGTCCGATTCTAAACCAACAACTTCGCCTTAAGTTCGAGAATCGTAACAGAAATGAAATTCTCCGTTCCAGACTGCTCTGCCTAGACGGCGGCGGCATCCGAGGCCTAGTATTAGTCCAGATACTGATCAACTTAGAAGCTGCCATTGGCCGTCCCATCATCCACTGTTTCGACTGGGTGGCTGGTACCAGCACTGGTGGAATATTGGCCCTAGCCTTGGCAAGCGGGAAGACACTGCGTGAATGCCAGCGACTGTACTTCCGAATGAAGGAATACGCGTTTGTCGGCATGAGGCCGTATCCGTCTGAAGCGCTAGAGACTATTTTAAAGGATTGTTTGGGTAAGTGATGAATTTATGGGGATAATATGAAGAAAAAAAACGTGACGATTGTAAGTGTTGAAAATTATAGAGGTTTGTTTTTGAGAATGTCTTCGCTATGTCTTGGCGACGGTCAAGTTATCAGAGTATTTATTCATCCAGTTAAAGGCTTTTGGAATTCAAAAATGTTCTCAGATAAGCCAGTTTATTTGTTTAAAGAAAAGTAATGATATATTTTCTTTTGAGCTAAAAGAAACCTAATTTTGACACGTTTTAGCAGACAAATACATTCAACGTTTCAGAGAATAGTTGTTAGGCATTTCGGGTTTAGTAATATCGGGATTGTTTATCATATAAAAATGTTTAGAAACTATGGTTGTTGTTACAGGCACAGAAACAGTGATGGCGGACATAAAGCATCCGAAACTAATGCTCCTCGCCGTACTCGCCGACCGGAAACCCGTGGACCTCCATCTATTCAGGAACTACGACTCTGCGCAGGACATCTTGGATGCACACAATAAGGTAGTTATGATTATACTGATTTATTTATGATTGTATTTTGATTATGAGTTATGATTTTAGTTCCTATTTATTCTCAAGATTTGCTTCTGTACGCGACTTGTGTGTTCGTGTTTCCCAGTTCCTATAATCTTGGTGTATTCAAGTCTAGAGTGAATAGGCATTTTCTGGGTAAGCGTGTTCCACCTTGGACCCTATCATTACTTTCCATCAGGTGTGATTAGGGTCAAACGCAAGCCCATTCGTAATAATAATAAAAAGACATGGCCGACGTGAAATTTTGCTATAGCGTTTCCGCGGGAACTATTCGTTTTCCGGGATAAAAAGTAGCCTATGTCCTCTTCCGGGACTTTAACTATCTCCAAACTAAATTTCATCTAAATCGGTCCAGTGGTTGTTGCGTGAAGAGTTTATGGATTCCAGATCCACACACTTGGCAAAACTCGGCAAGCGTAGGCTTAGGACGTAGTGTTGCCATGGCACAATGCATAACTGCGTCTTGTAGGCTTGTTAATCACGTAGATCTGGGATCGAAGAGGTTAGTCATATGTCGAATTATCGATTAGTAAGGGTGGGGTTGTTTCATACCGTCCGTCAACTAAGCAGTGCTCGTGAAATATTTTACTGTGGGATAAAATGACATTTCTGTATGGAATGACAGTTCGGGAGCCATATCACAGAATATTTAATATTACTACATACAGAATGGCCACGGAATCAACCGCCTGAATCTAGCCGGCGCGCAACTCGCGCCCAACTCGCCCTTACCGTCATTTGTTTCATCCGGAGATGGAGAGTGGATCACTGGCCCGCGTAGTGGTACACACACACAGACGTCCTCGCACGCAAACATTGACACTTCATTCGAATTGTGTTCGACATCGTGCTTTTATTGGCCGTGTCAGCCTGTGGCCATATTTAACGATCACGAGTCCGTATTCTGTGCTTGAATCAACCCAACCTAAACCTGCTGTGTGTTTTTCATCTCTAGACTAGTCGTCCGGGCCCCGCGTCAGGCGACTCGTTGAATCTGCCCCCGCCGCCGCCGCCGTCCGAACAGCTGGTGTGGCAAGCCGCGCGAGCCACCGGAGCCGCGCCGTCCTACTTCACTGCGTCTGGCCGGTATGTGAACCAGGAAAAGTGGAAAAAATGCCACGTGCCCTCGTAACCCCAGCATAAAATGCTAATGGATTGGGTTTCAGGCACCAAATGCCAGCCTGTTCGCTGCTGCTGTCAGCAGCGAACAGGCTGGCATTTGGTGCCCTGTGGCAGGGATTATTTATCCACTACGATTTCCCAACAAACGTATGTGAGTGAAGACGGCGGGCCCGCAATAGACTGTCTCTGGCGTCCATTCATTTGTGTACACACACACTGACATACCTATAGAACTAGAATCATGAACCTTACAAAGATGGCTTACACAATATAAATCATTGTATAACAGCGTCCAGACGCAGCTTAGGACGACTAGGCCTTAATTATGGCCCTTGACTTCTGACCTGGACTGCTATAAGCAGTTCTGTGGTCCGCCCAAGGAAGTTCTTCCCCAGAACAATGTTAATCGTGGTTGGTAACAGCTTATTTCCAAACCATGTTCGACTCTCAAATCTTCCTCCAACCCATTCCAGGTACTTAGACGGCGGTTTAATCGGCAACAACCCAACCTTGGACATGCTGACGGAGTTAGCTGAGATGAAGCTGGCTCTTCGCGCCACCGGGCAAGAAGAGGAGGCTCGGAAGACAGACCTCAAGGTCGTCGTGTCTTGTGGCACTGGTGAGTTTCTTTTTGTCACAGACAGCAGATTGCCCATCTGATGGAAGGTGACTTTTCGCAACATCAGAAGCGCCAATGCTAATGCTAATTGGGTATACTAACAGGGTTGGCATAGATATCGTTGGGTTTATACAAGAAGCAGGATTAGATGAAGCTATCGGCCCGCCAGGTCGTCATGTCTTAAGGCGCTGGTGACTGTCTACCAAGTATATCACTGTTACAAAGCGGGTTGATAGGAAAACCCAACCTTGGACGTGATGACGGAGTTAGCTGAGATGAAGCTAGCTAGCTCTTCGCGCCACGGGGCAAGAGGAAGAGGCTCGGAAAACGGACCTCAAGGTCGTCGTGTCTTGTGGCACTGGTGAGTCTCTTGTCCCTACATACAGCAGACGAAGTGGCACCAGACACCAGAGGCGTCGCAAATGCGTTGTCGGTATACATCACTGTCATGACATACGCTGTTCGTTGGTTATACGAACAATGTTGGCACGGATATCGTTGGGCCTATACCAAGAAGCAGGATTAGATGAAGAAATTAGCCCTCAAGGTCGGCATATATTGTGGCACTGGTGAGTTTTTTATTGCTACAGACAGCATGAAACCCGACGAGACGGCACGTCTGATGGAAAGTGGCGCCAGGCACCAGCCGTCGCCAATGCGTTGTCGGTGTCTAAGAGGGGACCTGACTGTCTATACCACTGTATGGCATTCGCTGTTTGTTGGTTTATACCAACAGTGTAGGCATAGATTAGATATCGTTGGGCCGATACCAAGAAGCAGGATGAGATTAAGTCTGTCCTCAAGGAAGGCTTCCAACCTTGAAAGTGACGGTATCTGCATAGGTATTCGCTGACCCAGTACGCTACGACAAAAGGAGAAAGCGTGTAAACCAGACCGAGGTTCGTGTACATCAGTGTCAGACAACGGCTTGTGGGAGAGGGAGACAACCATACTTTGGTTATAATTATTTATTATTATTATTAATAAGCATACAACAATGCGATAATACATGTAAGTAAACATGACCCTGCAAAACTGTTTATACAGTTTGACTGCAGGCGGACACTATGTTGCAGTATAGGTAAGCATTAAATGTAATATATTATTAACATACTAATATTTACCACACGATCTAAAAAAAAGTTTAACAATTGAGATCAGTGGAATACTATGAATAAGTACTTTTCTAAATTCTCATTTTAAATTATGCTCTATATTAATGACTAATAAGTGTTTTGTAACTAGTTTTTTAAATTTATTTAGATTGATCAATGATGCCTTAAATGCCACAATAACATACGTTTAGGTATTAACTGCTATACTAGACCAATTTTGATCATTATTAATCTTTGGTGTGTACATGTTGTTTTTCGTCTATTCCAGGCCTCAATCCCCTTTGCAAAGTGAAAGATTTCGACGTGTTCAAACCGGAGAGCGTTTGGGGCGTGGCGAAACTCGCCTGGGGCCTATCGGCGATCGGAACGCTGTTGGTCGATCAGGTAAGTAACAGCATTTTTAATATGTTGGTAGGATTTCATTTGCATGCTTATAATTAACACCTGATAATAGTTTATACCTGAACTAGCTTTTCCCCGCAACTTCGTATGCGCAGAAATATTAAATGTAAAATCCCGTTTTTTTCCCGTTCCCGTGGGAATTTCGCAAAATCCTTTCTTAGCGTATGCCTACGTCATAACATCTACCTGCATGCCAAATTTCAGCCCGATCCGTCCAGTGGTTTGGGCTGTGCGTTGATAGATCACTATGTCAGTCACCTTTGCGTAATCTGAACGTAGAAGAAAAAAATATGAAATGGAATTATGGTTAAGTTAGAGCGGTGACCTGTGAATTTAACGGGTATACGTACGGTGGATGTGATGTCACGGGACCGGTCTGAGGCGAACTTGGGGAAAGCAGTGGAATATCTATCATCGATGGTTATAGTCGATAGACCTTGAGATGACGTTTGCCTGTGACACTTTCGTCGCGGCTTCGCCCGCGTGGAATTCGGTTATCGCGTTCCCGCTGGAACTATATAGTCCTTCCCGGGACTCCGACTATCGCCATACCAAACGTCATCTTAATCGGTCCAGCGGCGTGAAGATCTAACGGACAGATAGACAATCGGAGTTACTTTCGCATTTAAAGTATTAGCATGGATTATAGTCGGAACAAGTAGAAAGGCGAGTAGAAGTCTGAGTGGCGAGCTTTGGGGGAGGCGTATGTTCAGCAGTGGACGTCTTTCGGCTGAAATGATGATGATGATGATGATAGTTGGAACCGGTTTGTAAGAGAGTGTAACTCGGTCCCCAGGCGACGCAGTCGGACGGGCGCGTGGTGGAGCGCGCGCGCGCCTGGTGCAGCACCCTCGGGGTCCCGTTCTACCGGTTCAGCCCGCACATGTCGCGCGACGTGGCCATGGACGAGCGCGCGGACGACGTGCTCGTGCGCATGCTCTGGGAGACGCACGCGTACATGCGCGACCACAGCCACCGCGTCGCCGAGCTGGCCGCGCTGCTGACCCGGGAGTGACCGGGTGAGGTTATACTAAGCTTGCAATTCCGGGTGCCTTTTACTGTATTTCCGGGATTATTGGGATTTCAGAGAAAACAAGTGGTCTTGAAAGCCCTGTTCCGGGATTTCTCTTATAACTTTATCAAGATAACAAATAGCCTGTATTTCATTGCAGATTATAAACTCTCTGTATACCATACAGAGAGTTTATTTCATTCAAATGGGGGGTGACGCCTCCAAACTCATTTGACATCCCAAACATAGGTAGAATATGTTATAATACGGTCATCATCATCAGGTTATATTTGACTCGTCACGTATATGGTGGAATAAAAATATGTTTTACATCACCCTTGGCCATAAAGTGGGATTTTCTGCCCGCTACGCGGAGAGAAAATCTCACTTCTTGGCCAAGGCAAGACGTAAAACTTTTGACAAACCACGGGCGGTAATTCGTAAAGCCCCAGATCGCATATTTATCGCACAGCACAGAAACCTGCGATCTGGGACATTTACGAATTCACCACCCTAGGTCTGTAATGTACTATTGTTTCAGAATTCGAACCAGAATAATGTTATCCAACAAACCTCCGTGACTACCAACTGTTGATTATTTAAGTAATACATGAAATTTAATGAAATTACCGCACTGACATGTTAGTTATTTAGGTTATAAGTATATTATTTGAATGTTTGAAAACTTTAATGTATTGTTTCGTTTGATTTATTTAAGCTGTGTTGCTTAAAAATTATCATTTTACATTCAATAACGACTTATTAAATTTAAGTACAATGATTTTTTTTAAATTTATTAAAATATACATAGCGCGTGCTGTTCGATGTTACCAACTTATGTTTTTTTTTGTCATTTACTCAGTGATAGTATACAATGCAGGTATTTATTTAATTAAATTAATAAATGTCTCGTTGTTATTGAGAAAATACATTTATTGTTTTGTTCATTACATTGTTGTTTGTATACAAATTATATTAGTGTATTTAATACTTAGCTTTAAAGAGAAAGTAGATGAATTCGTATTTATGTATAATGTTGACTTTATACTGTAGATTGAGTTTTTTTTGCTATGAATTGACTTAACTCTTTTACAAGTGAGCACTCGAAGAACTCAAAAACGCAAACATTTGGTCTTATTATATACAATTGTTCTGTTACTGCCTGACTGACAGACAACGCACAGCCGAAACTACTGGTCGTAGAAACCTGAAAGGCAAGTGTTAGAGGCCCCTTGCACCGCGACCAATGAATTGTAGATTTCTCATTATGTAGTGTTGTTGTACATTGATTATTAATTAACGGGTACCATTATAGGTAGTAATCACAAACTTCCTAAGAAATTCGGATTTGTTTTAATTTCTTTGCTACAGAGTATTGGGAATACTCATCGAAGATGCAAATTCCAATCGTTTTTCGATGACAGCCATCACATTTAATTTAATTATAGCAGTAGTATTAACTATTCAGTATCGAAAGTTGTATGGCTTGCACAAAATGGGCCGCATTACTAAATATTTATGGGTCATTTTTGTATGGTCAGTGTGCTCTTAGAAAGCGGCCTTTTGACATCTATATGAAATTATCGAAGCTTACGAATGAAAGTGTGTATTTCCTTCCAATTAACTTGAAAACTGTAACTAAACATTATGGGGCGAAGTAGTCCGCTAATAATAATATAAAAAGGTTTTTCACAGATAAGTTTTGTTGGAAATAATAGACTGAATAATTTCAAGCCATATGCAATTGGGTATGGATGAAAAGAAAACAAAATCTTTATTTTTTTGTGGATAGGAACAGGAGAAAAATATCGTCCTTTTTAATTGCGCTTGTAAAATAATAATGTTTTGACTTCATGATGGCTCATTAACGGGACATACAGCCGTCGTGATGAATTAATGTTAATTGTTATTAATTATGCAGGATTATTCGATTTTGAAAAAAGTAAAAAAATAACCCGACTGCGTGTGTCGACTTGTTTTCTTCTCGTTCTCTTCAGATCGCTCATATCTCATTTAGAACGAGGGCGAGTACCTATATAAGCCACAATTGTAAAGTGCAACTTATTCATCACATTTTTTTACGTTTTACTGTAGTTTGTAATTTCTCCTTCTGTATCATTTCATACAAAACTACACGGTGTTTTGTCGATCTCCAGTGTTCTTAAGTATTTAACTGATTGACATAAATTAATTAGAAATGTAGCATTATTCTTATTAAGAGGATTTATTTCGAAAGATGGTAACGTCGTAAACAATAGCGCAATATTTCGCTCTTTTCACTACTAATGACTTCATAATGTAGAATGAAAACTGGAACAATCGGTTTGTAGTTGAATAAGACATGAATTATGTATTTCCCCAATTTTTAAATTGGCAAAAATGCGCCACCCGTGCAATTGCCACAACGAAAAAAAAATCAATATTAGATTGTAAAAAATATCACTGCAACATGATTTTTTTATAGAAGTTTATAAGAATTACATTTGAAAAATTTCCATCGCATATAAATGTAATTTTACAAATTTAAAGCCTTCCCAAGTAGCAAACAAGAATAGTGATTAAATCTTACATATCTTAACTTTGTCTTAAATCAGAATTAGCTAATAAAAAAAAGACTCCGTTAAGTCATTTTAGTCTTTAAAACTAAATAGTTTTAAGCTACCGCTACTTTAGCAAGTTAAGAATACCTAAATCCTAGTTAAGTATTTTAAAAACCATTTAGTATTAAGTGCGTCCACACTTAAGTCTAAAAATGATTCTTTTACTCTACTCAGATTATTTCAAGACTCACTAAAGACTCAATGGTATAATCAAAGAATCAGTTTAGAATTGCTAAGTAAAAATTGAATCTGTAGACAAACTTAAGATGATCGTAACACTATAAGTTCTAGAAATTGCTTTTGTGAAGAATATTTTATTCTTTTATCCCTAAATTTAATAAGCTTTAAGTAAAAATAAGCTTAACGGGACGCTTTTCGACAAAATAAACCAAGTGAAAGATGGATGAAATAAAAAAAAAACTACTTCAAAAAATTTGGTTTTCATCATTCGGCGTGTTGCGAAATATAGAAAACTAGCTTTTCCCCGCAACTTCGTATGCGCAGAAATATTAAAATTAAAAATCCCGTTTTTTTCCCGTTCCCGTGGAAATTTCGCAAACTCCTTTCTTAGCGTATGCCTACGTCATAACATCTACCTGCATGCCAAATTTCAGCCCGATCCGACCAGTGGTTTGGGCTGTGCGTTGTTAGATCACTATGTCAGTCAGTCAGTCAGTCACCTTTGACTTTTATATATTTAGATTAACCTCAAATTGTGTGCGGTGCAAGTGATCAGTGCTTCAAATATGTTAACAGTGCGACATCTTTTCAGTGTCTATTACCCAGTAGCTATTAAAAATAGATCACGAGACAGTAGAGGATACTTAAAGCGTCAAATTTGGAAATGGAAGCAGTGATTCTGATTGCACGGCAATTTACGATCTGGGGGCACGGCAGTGCCCCTGCCAAGACGAGTCAACGGAAGCGTAGGGCATTATATCTACCTTGTCTTGAAGCGTTTTGTCGTATTTTCGTAGATTCGGTCTGGCAATTGCTAGAATATATATTTTTTTAGTATGGAAATATGGATATTTTTTTGTATTTGGCCAATTAGCTGAATAAGTGATTGAATCCATAAATAAAAATAATAATAGGATAAAAAGTAGCCTATATCCTTTCCCGGGACTCCAACTATCTTCATGCCAAATTTCATCCAAATCGGTCCAGCGGTTGAAGCGTGAAGAGGTAACAGACATACAGAAAGACAGACAGAGTTACTTTCGCATTTATAATATTAATATAGATGTATAACTAGTAAAACTTTAGTATTTTATTAATATCTAAAACTAGGCGATGCGTGCGACTTCGTCCCGCGTAGACGTAGAATTTGCGTTTCCGATGATTACCTACACATAATAGACGGTTAGTTATATTGAAAGTATTGAAAAACTCATTTGACCCGTGAAAAACCCGTTCCCGTGGAAATATCGGGATAAAAAAAGTGTTATTTCCCGGTTCTCAAACTATATAAAACTATCTCCATACCGAATTTCATCATAATCGTTCCAGCCATTTTGTCATAAAGAAAGGACAAAGAAACAAAATTTTCCTTTCTTTTCTTTAAAACATCTTATCTCATCAGCTAATTGGCAAAATATATAAAAAAAACACTAAACGATTATAGCCATGCGTTTGAAACTATGTATAATAAAGGTACTCTATAGTCATAATATAACTACTCAACATTTGGACTTTCTAGCACTATCCATGACGAATCTTTTAAGGTACCTATGAAAATACGATTAAAGGCTTTGAGAAAAGGTAGGTGTGCCCAGCGCTTCTGTTGACTCGTCTTGGCGGGAGCACTAGCGTGCCCCCAGACATCCCATGAAAAACATTTTTCTCAAACATGCTCGGAAATGTTCGTGTTACTTTCAAAAAAAGAAGACGCGAGGCTGTCCATTGCCGGCCTTGGCCAGCAAAAACATTATTGTCGTGTGTGTTTTTTTTTAATTCGCTTGCTATTTGAGACACGTCTGCGGAGAAACTGACAAATCCATGGAAGTAATAAGTACAACTTCCATGGCCAAATCATCCACGATCATGGAAGTAGTAAATACTGATGTGGGGTAAGTGCGCCTAAATTTATTTCGCCCCTATGCCTTGTAAACAGCTAACTACTAGTTGAGTAATATTTATAGGTTTCGATACATTTATGTTAGGCGCACTTACCCCATCCTGGCGCACTTGCCCCGAAACTGACAAATAAATGGAGGTAATAAGTACAACTACCATGGCCAAATCATCCACGATCATGGAAGTAGTAAATACTGATGTGGGGTAAGTGCGCCTAAATTTATTTCGCCCCTATGCCTTGTAAACAGCCAACTACTAGTTGAGTAATATTTATGGGTTTCGATATATTTATGTTAGGCGCACTTACCCCATCCTGGTGCACTTGCCCCGAAATTGACAAATCCATGGAGGTAATAAGTACAACTTCCATGGCCAAATCATCCACGATCATGGAAGTAGTAAATACTGGTGTGGGGTAAGTGCGCCTAATTTTATTTCGCCCCTATGCCTTGTAAACAGCCAACTACTAGTGAAGTAATATTTATGGGTTTCGATATAGTTATGTTAGGCACACTTACCCCATCCTGGCGCACTTGCCCCGACTGACCTTACGTATTTCCTCGCTGTTTGAGAAAAGCATTATATATACCTCGGCCGCAATTGCGATTGCCGGACTCGTGCTAATAGAAGTCTTCGCTTCGCTCAGCCTTCTAACTGACTCGTCCGGCAATACGCTACTTGGCGGCCTCTGCAATAATGTACTATTACCTATCTAAAATGCTACGTAGGTAATGTGTCTCTTAGATACTTACTGCCTAAATATTGCTTGCACTGTACAAAATTTTAAAGATATCATTGAGAACAAGCGTGTCGTTCAAAAAGTCAAAATGTGGGGCTTGGTCGTTTCGTTACTCAATTTTAAGCACAAAATTCACGCCTGGTTAGCTTTCTGTTGATAAACCGCTATGAGTGTTTGCGTCACTGTCACTAAACGGTCTGGCCCTACATTTTGACTTTTTGAACGACACAGCTTGGCTCCCCATGAGATCTTATATAACATCTTCGCAGCGCAAGCAATGTAGTATACTCGTATTAGTAGGTACTCGCTTTGGCATGACATGACATTACATAAAAATGTTTTTGGTGGGATGGTTCTTCTTGCATAAACAATACCGTAAATTTGACGGTAAATTGTATAAACTAAATCAAAGTAAAGATAATTTAAAGTCCATTAAGAATTAACTAGACCTACACTAATTCGGTTTTTAGTATAAGTTAAGTATCATTTCTCTAAACCGGTACTACTCCAAATGCAATTTGTCTATACTGTATCTAAAGTAACCTTACAAAATCAGTATTGTCTAAAGTCATACTTCGTTAAGAAAAGTAAGACTTAACGCCATTTTGCACTTTAAGTTAGAAAAAATATTGAAAAATTCCGACGCTAAATCATAAAAAATAAAGTACATTGAAGTTAGATTTTTGTTTTAACATGTTAGTGTTGTGTTAGTGTTTGTGTTATATCTCCAACGTATACGGAAAAGTAGTATTCTGCGCTGTATGTAAGTAAAATTTTCATTTAGCAACAAAATATTCCGAATATTTAGTGCTTATTTTCCAGTATTTTGTAAGCCCGTCTGTTTTATAGCACTTTCGATCAATTTTACACGATAAACAATCATGCGTTATCGTTTTCAAGTACCAATAGGGACATAAAACGGTATTTTGTAAACGTAAAAAATAGTTAGTTAATCGCCATTTCGATAAACCTACAATGAATTCTCTTTTAAGTAAAAGAGTTCGCCATGTTTTCTAAAATAACAATTCCATAAGTAAAAAAAGTTTTAAAATTTTCTTTGTTAAGAGATGATCGAATTAGTACAACTCGGTGTTAATAGTATTAAGTAAGTATTAAAGATATCTTTAAGCCTATTTTTTGGTTTTAAGTCAACCTTAAAGATATCTTGAAATCGAAGTTAAGAGATCTGTTAAGCCCTCAGTCTTAAGTAGGGTTAAAGTCTGTCTAAAGAGTAGTATTAACTCTTTCTTAAAATTGACTTAAATACTGTGCCCACTTTGTCTTAACTCAGTCTTGGAGATATCTTCAAGATATCTTGAGGGACATAATAGTTTAAGTCAAGACAACTGATAGAATTAGTAAAATTTTCTTAAAGATATCTATAATTCCTTTTTAAGACACTTGATTGCTACTTGGGTTCCCAACCCAACAAATATAAAACGACACATGTCATTCAATAAAAGAGCGACTGCCTCTTTAGTCATTCATTAATATTGAAAAATGAGTGAAAACAACGCACTGTTTGACAGCTGTATGCGACATTGCCAACATTTTCAGAACAAATCCTCTTAACAGGGGAATACTAATATTTTTTTGAAATGTTTGGGACATTCAAAGAGAGTCCTTTTCAGACGGATCAATATAATAGGCAAAATTATATGAAATTTATACTTGTTATTGTTTTTATCATTATATACATTTAGTTTTAAAATTTACCAGTAACAATACTTATGTTGTATGCAATTGTGATAAGCATTGTTATTTTAAACTGTTTAATAAATGGTGACGCCCGAAATCTGGTTTTAATGAAACAATTATATTGAAAAGCTCATTTATTTCATTAAATTAAAACTTTACACTAATGGAGACTTATACAAAGACTCAATAATATCACATTTCTGATGTGGATATTATCAATCCACGAACTAAACTACATCCTAAAAACTACCCTATTATTTTTAAAAGCCGTTAAGTACCAACGGTAAGTTTCAAGCTGTGCAGCTTGAGGCATTTGAAATATACATATCTCTGCCAAATATGTGAATTTAGAGGAATAAACCAAAAATATTTTAACGAACAAAATATAAGTACATTTTTAAGTAGATGAGATTCTACAGTTGAATAAAATGGGCAATACAATTCCATAGACTTATTTTGGCAATACATTTTACAAAATTCTTTGAGGAATTCTGATAAATAATATAAATATAGGAACATGATTTCTTAAGGTATACGAACAGCTTGAGTTAGTTTATTGGCCCAATAAGTTTATTAGAAACCGTTCACGAATAGCAAATTAAGGTTAAGGTAATCGCCGAGTTTCTATTGTACATGCAATAATTATGTAATTATTATCTAGTATGATATTGATCATTTTAGACTGTTACTAATGATATTATTATATTTTGTATAACAAAAGCATGTTAGATTAGAACCATATATTACTGCAGACTTGACCTGCTTTAAAAGGCATTTTGTACTGTATCAATCATAAGTCATAACCATATAAGAAAATGTTACAAAAATGCTTTATAGCATATATGAATTGTTTTGTTTCTACATATTGTTTACAATATTATCGTACGGCGATTTACACTCAAACCGTTGTAAATAATTAAAACGTGAAAACTAAAAATATAAATACACTATCACTTTGGAAGCTTTGCAACACTGTTTCTTGTTGTTACATATTTCCCCCCGGTTATAAATAGTCAACAAGATACGATTACTACGTGCAGCGAGGGCATTATGAAAAAACCTTTCTATACCTATTCCACTCCTTAAAATGACTTGGCTAGTTTTTACGTTACACCCTCCACCAAAGTGAAAACAGTGAAGCGTATTTAAGAATCTAAGGGTGTTATAAATTATATATAAAGTCAAAAGATCAAAAATAATTGTGCGAAAATGTCAATGGTAAAATCTTAAACGTGCTTTTTTCATAATAATGATGTGAGACATATACAAATTAAATTAAGCGAAAACGAAATTTTAAACACAACCAATGGATGTCGCTTGTACCCATTCACAACAAACAGGCAACGCTCACAAATATAAATAGTATGAAAAAGTTGTTAGAACATGTCGAATATGATTTCAAAAACGAAAAAGCGGCAGTGTCGACGGAAATAATAAAAGAGGAACATAAAAACCTAATAAAATTAACATTAAACAAATTCATACTTTGTATGATTCTAATATAGATTAATTTAAAAATGCTCTATCTATTACTAACCCTCGCTTGCGGTAACCAAACTAGGACATTATTGTTAGTAAACATTTGGCACCAAAAATAATGGAACGTACTGAAATCACGCACACGACGCTACGCATATTATGAAAGTATACAACTTTGATAAACGCAAAATGACGATATGATTAGGGTGCATAAAAGCACTGGATATCATTTCTGAAAATGAGTTTAAAAACAGGATGGGTTTTCTTACTAATTAAAAGGCACTTTGGTCTAGCTCAGAATTTTGCCTAAACATGTCGATAGCTGCCGTGTGACATAGATTTGCATGCTCTATAGAATCCATGTAAGTACGTAACCTAAACTAGTCATCTTACAACAAGTTCAGTGCACGTTGGACCCTAAAAATTATAAATGGTAACATTTTTGCTAGGAATCATAAGTATTCTGATTTGGTTCTAGCGCGTAAACAGGGCGGCACTTTACAAATTAGTAAAGACAAACTTCAGACTATAGCCCCATCTCCTTATTTAGGACCTCGTGCTACTGAACGCAACACTCCGTTCTTAACCATCTCAAAAACACAGCTCTTGCGTGGCACAGATTAACATAATCTTCGCACGCCGTATCACAATAAACTTGGACTTGCCAAAGCACTACCAATAGCAAACGCGTCTAATTTAGAAGTCGTCCGGATGTTCCATATTAGCGATTAGGTTCCTCTTTTCTTCTTTGCCGGGTTTTGCGTCGAGTAACGTTGGCCTTATTGTCGTTCTTGGTTCGAAGCATGGCTAGAACAAAAGAAAGTTTCATTAGTTGCACCATGTGGCACGTAATTTTGCGGTCGTTCCCAATATTCTACCAAATACTAAAACAATTAAAATGGTGTTAAGAGCCTCTAGTGTCTTCATGCTCTTTTCCTCCCCAAAAATAATAAAGTACGTAGGTATAGTTAAAGCTTAATTTTCCTATACGGAAATATATAGATACCTATTAAAAGCTTAATTTTCCTATAAGGAAATATATATACATTCAATATTTTGCAGCGTTGCATTATCACGTTATGAAGCGTTTAATTAAATTTACGATCGTAAAAAAATACACTCACGATTCAATCCAGTTGTTAAATACAAGCAATACAAAAATATGTGCTCAATTAGTATTAAAATGGAGGTTAAATCGGTGAGAAAGCTTTTCAGGTGCTTTCCCATTACTGACATTTACCAGTTAATAAAAACAGACTTCCAATGTGACAAAAAAAGTAGTTTAACACCTGTTCGGTCTTGCTATACAAAAATCCAGACTTATATACATACAGTAGCAAAATATTTTTTCCCTTAACTTATCTAACGAACAATCACTAATCTACCACTCCCTTGTGTTAGTGCGGTGCGTGTGAATGCGAAGCGAAGTGATCAAAAATGTGAACCTCTAACGACGAATCAGCTATTCGCTGCGGAAAGTCTCCTCGAGCCTATTTACCTGCGTGAGAATAATTCATAAACGCCACTGGATACGTACACTGTTCTGTTCTACAGGCAACTAGGCATGGTATTTATCTCTATGTATCCAATAGGTGGGTACGAAAGCGACATTTGTTTGATTACGCTATAAACTGTGCGATCACATACCTAAGTGCCACTAACGCCCGGTTCCTATATCCAAACAACGCCTCGTTTTGCCTACGGACGGTTAAAATTTGACAGATTCTCTATGGAACAAATGTCAAAAATCAACCGTCCGTAGGCAAAACGAGGCGTTTCGTGGATATAGGAACCGGGCCTAAATAGCATGGTAAGTAATAAGAGAAGAGTAGATACGTTCGCCTGCTTCACGTCACCACTATGATGGCCATAACCTCCTAAAAATCGTACATATCCAATAGAAATTCAGTCTGACTGTCTGTTGATGTCAAAAGGCTTTCGACGGCTAAACTTTCTCCATCATTGAAGCGTAGGATTATTTGTAGGTACTTAATGAAAGTTTTTCACCTAACTAATGATTTAACGTAACATAAGTAGTCATGGAGTTAGCTCAAGTGTTTATCAATTGAAATATTTTAACAGGTAAGTGAATGACATGCAAGTATTATGCGGCGGTTGCAAAATAAACTCAGACGCACACGCCTTTAAGTTTTAAAACTAAGTAGACGAAATGCTTAGTAAGTATAAAAAAATTCATAAACATGCCGAGGCTCTATTCAAAACGGTACATAGAGATGTGGAGCCTATCCCTAAATATAGTGCCATTGGGCATTAAGTTCGCCATTTGTACATATTTGTTTTCTTGAGCAAAAAAGTTTAAATAAATAAATTGTGTATTTTACACTTTCCCCCTATTTAGCGAGGTATTATATCAGTATTATAAGTACTATACTATCAATGATACGCCAAATCCCTATGTAGCGAGAAGGTATATGACATAGATTTTACTAGACAAAACATGTACTCTTCTTCAGGGATATGGAGTGTTCATATCCCTATGTTACCGCTTCGAATATGTATGACAGATATACCGTGGCCGATATACTTGAAAAATTGGAACAACAACAGAAAGTAGGTAGGTATGTAATCACTACCTAAGTCATACTTTTAACTTCAAATCACCAAAAATATTGTAAACTTACCTGTCACAAAAAAAGGTTTGAAAGGATACCTAAGTAATTTCAAGAATTACACTATTGTTCCTCAAAGGGACGGCCAATGCCATTCATTATAGGTACTCAAGCACACGGTTCGAACGACCGGATAGATCCAAATGGGTTTTAACTGTTATTAGCATGCTTAAGTTTGTTTTAGACCCCCACGGACTGTAGATTTTGATCCCTAAAATCACTCGCATTTTGAGTTAAGTTCCTAGAAGTTTATTGCAAATTTTACTCGCAGACAAGGGGCTATATTAGAAGTCTTAAAATAGTGATCTCCCTGTTCCCTCACGTCACGCGTCGAGTTGAACTTTAAAGTTGACGCGATCCCTATTTAAGACTTCGAATATGGCCCTTGAGCTAGTACACTATATCATTGGTTAAAAAAAAGGTCATTTTAATAGTAAAACTTACAGTTTCGCAGATGTTCATGTTGCAACAGTTCTCGATAGTGATCTCGCACTGGTCGGGCCGCGCCGTCAGCGGCGTCACGTTCTTATTTACGATGATGCGCTTCTTTATCCTGCAACAAATGATTGGGCTAATGTTACGGCTTTCTGAAAGTCTGCTACTGGCTTGAACAAGTTAGTACTAAGGAAGCGATTTAACCGATGCTTTTAGGGCTCCATACCCAAAGGGTAAAACGGGACCCTATTACTAAGACTCCGCTGTCCGTCCGTCCGGCTGTCACCAGGCTGTATCTCATAAACTGTGGTAGTTAGACTGTTGAAATTTTCACAGATGATGTATTTCTGTTGCCGTTATAATAAAAAATAACAAAAAAGGGCAAAAAAATATTTAAGGGGGCTCCCATACAATAATCGTGATTTTTTTTGCCCTTTTTATAGATAATGACGGAACCCTTCGTGCGCGAGTCCGACTTGCACTTGGCCGGTTTTTATTAGCAACCAAGAACATTTTGGGGATAAAATAAAAGGACTTGGAACAATTTTTTTTTTTAATGGAACAAAATACACGATATGCATGTAAAAGCAATCAATTCAAGTAGTGTGCACGGACGCAGAGCAAGCATCTAGACGACTTAGAAGTTAGGCAGATAAGCCTACTAGTCATCACTCAAAATTGGTGCCAATTTGAACTGCACGTGCATAGCTCTGGCTGCAGAAATGTTAAAGTCCGGGTCACACCAAGCGCTTGCGCAGCTCGTGCAAGTTTCAGAGCGAGCCTACAAGCGGTGTGTAATGCCTCAGCTGAGTATACCTACGTGCACGAGCCGTGCACGCGCCTCGGTGTGAACAGGACCGATTATGAAGGGATAACCAACATTTTCAAAGGTGAATGCAATGAGTATGAAATTAAGGACACTCCAAAAGAACACACAAACGAACGCATGAATGAAAAAGTTAATGTTAATCACGTAAATAAGTACTAATACCTATGAATTCGTTTGTGCCTCCAAATTGTCGTATCCGTCAAAAGTGCGGAAGCTCGCGCCGCGGTTGCCGCGGCTCAATAATTGGCACCTGAACACGTAGATAAGTTCGTGAAGGCAAAATGACTTACTTGACAGTTTTGTAACAGGTAGTTCGTTGAACTCGGCGATAAGGCAGGTACGGTACTAATTAGTCGGATAACTTGTATAGTTAGGAATGCCAAATATGCTTATATCGATGGATTAAACGGACGAAAAATTTGTGAATGCCTTGTAATTTTTGTTACGACCATCTTAATTTTATTTTTTTAAAACAAAACCAAGTAAATCTAAACGTCGAATTAAGGAACGAATGGCCTTTTATATATGTCTTCGTATTATAATTAAAATTAATATATACAAGTGCCAGTGGCTTTGGTGATTGAATTCATAACTATCTCACCCAAACAATTTGTCACTTCATTCCAAACTCCCACGTACCTTGGCCGCTTCTTCAGATGCAGTATCTTCGTGATGAGCACGGCGCAGACGAGACACATTAGGCCGCAGAGGATCCCCAACACCATTAGTATGGGGTCCCTCACGGGGTCCCAGCCTTCGCTGCAAGTGGTCACGAACTCATCACCGGTGCTGAGTCCCGACGGTTCTGCTGAGAACTTGGTCACCTTGTCTTTGGTGCAACTGCAAATATGAAAAAGAAGGTGAGTTAGCATTTATAACTGGCGCCATTCAACGGAATAGTATTTCAATGGATTTATTATTTATTGTTATACTTCAATGCGAAAGTTACTGGTGTCTTCACGTATCAACCGCTGGACCGCTTTAGACCAAAATAATTGGAGTTCCAGGAAAGGACACTTATCCCAGAAAACGCATAGTTCCCGCAGGAGCGCGATAACCTAATTTCACGCGGGCTAAGTCGCTGGCAGAAGCAAGTCATCTACATAAAACACTTACTTGCAAGGCTCATGTGTGGCAGGAACATGTGTAGTAGTATCAACTAATATTGGGCTGAAGGTTTCACATCGATGCCCTGAATAGTCCCCGGAACATGTGCAGGTCGGCGCGTGCGCATCGTCCAACCAACAGACGCCGTTGTTCAGGCAGTGCCCTTCACAAATATTGGTCTCACATCGCGCTCCCTTGAAGCCTTTTTGACACCTGTAAATAAGATAGTAAAGTGAGTAAAAAATCGTCTTAGAATTCGGAATGCCTTGGTTTAGTAGTGACATGAAAAAATTGATTACCTGCAAGTAGGTTGGCCACTTTCATCGAGAGTGCAGTCACCTTGGAAACAGAAATTCTGACAGACAGATATTTCACAACGTTCTCCGATATAGCCCGAGGTGCATTTGCACGCCAATTTCCCGTCGATCTTGACGCCATGCAGACAGAACAACCCGACGTCCTTCGGGATCGTAAACGAGTTGTTGATAGCGGAAGTATTCTGCGAGAGACTGATCAGGTTGCTGCATTCCGCTACTCCTTTCGTCTGCTCTGCTACAGGGTAGTTCGCGACAATGCCAAACGGCACTTTATTAGAAAACCCTATCAGTTCCTTTGGTTCTTCATCCTGGGCAGCATCCTTTGGCAGCTTCCACACCGACTTGTAACCCCAGTCTACCCAGTACACGCTATTGTTGTTGACAGTCAAAGCATTAGGCTGATGGAACGTTCCAACGTGTAAAGTCTGTCTGCTAGAAGGCGTCCCTTCCAAATCCGAGCTCTCAATGGAGTAATGAATGCCTTCTTTATCATCAGCCCAGTACAGTTTCTGTGTCTGTTGATCTACTGCTATACTGACGGGCATGTAAATTCTATCTTGTATAATGACTTTTCTGTCCGTACCGTTGAAACGAGCTCTCTCGATCGTCGGCTTGATTACGTTTGTGTTGGTCCAGTAAACGTAACCTCTGCAACTGTCTATGGCGATTGCTCTCGGGATTTCATCATCCATTTTGATAAGTAGGTTGCCGTAGACGTCATTCTTGGAACCTGGTTTTAGAGAAATCCAGTAAATGCTCTTCTCGTTGGTGTCGGTCCAGAAGAGGAGACTCTCTACTGGATCGAAGGCGATGCCTTGGATATTTTCATAGGACCTCCTCCGGACGAGTGGTTGATACTTTTTGCTGGAAAGGTGATAGCTGAAGATGGAGGCGTTGTCGTTCTGTTTGTCGACAAACAAAAGCATGTTGTGGACAGCATCGTAGGCCAGGGCGGTGAGGTCCCGAAACCGGACGCCTTCACTGGCAGTTTTCTTTGTGTTGTTATAGAATTCTAATTGGTCCCCGGTTGTAATGGCGATATCTGTAACAAAGTTTACGAAATAAATTAGGCACTCCCAAGTTACAAAGTAAAGGTGTAATAGGTACTTGGCGGATATTAAACACCGATATCGACATTCCCAGAGTTGACTATTGGTCAAATTGGTGATAAATTTTATACTAGGTGCTAGAAATTCACGAAATTTGCTTTTCGTAGTCATCAACAAATTAAAAACCGATGAAGTGTATCACTAGAATATGTATGATTATGTAAGTAACAGATAACAGTTACAGATAACGTTGTGAACTAGATTTAGATTTTGCGTAAAATAAAGAAGCATATTGTAAGTGCCAACGTTTTTATATCTGGCATCTCGTGGCCGCCGCAAGGTGATGCGGATTTTCTCACGTCTTACGTAACGAAGTTTGACATGTGAAGCTGGCATATTAATAATAATAATAATAATAATTAACTACTTATTCCTATCAACTTCTCGTTAAGGGTGAGTGAAAGAGATCAACATATATTAGCGAGTCGAAAAATGGTAATAAAAATATTTTAATATGCCGTTATCAAGTGTTTTGCATGACGAGCTTCTACTGTATTTAATGTGATAATTAGAGTTCAAGTTCGTCTTCGATAGTTTGCTATTTACCTAAGACAACAAGAAATATTTTAAAAGTTATCATTTCAGAGGTATCCGTTTATAATAATTTACCAGTGCAAATTAGAGCAAGATGGCAATATTTTAAAAGAACGTTCTGTCACCAGTTCACCACCGTGGGAGTGCGTAACAAGAAACTTGTTGGAAAACACCCAATTGAAAACAGTTACGGGAATTCACTCTGCAGGTAGATTGTGAATGTCACTCGATTTGGATGCCGATTCAGTGACTTTTTTTGCGAAATTGGACCTTATGCAACCTTATGGCTCAATTTCGTAGGGAATAATAATGACACTTGAGTCAACACTACATATAAATGTGGCGTGGGGCGATGAATGAAATGATGACTTCGACCGAACAGAGTTTTATTTTTGAAAAACAAAGGAAAAATAATACAGTTTACATAAAAGTATACAGTTTGAGGTTTTGTAACATATTGCAATGCAAGTCCCGTCTTAATCTCCTAGATTCATTCATCCGTCCCATTCATTCCATCCGTTCCGTTCGCTCTCCACTCTTCGTTCATTCATCAAGCCGTTCACTCGTCTCATCTCATGATTTCTTATTGAGAAATTGGTGTCCATGGGCCGCAGTGACCGCTTACCATCAGATGGCCTGTGTGCTCGTTTGCCTATTGCCAAGTGGCATTCACAATTAAGCTGCTGGGCCTGCTGGTCGACTTAAGCAACTTTCGACCTTTTAATATTACATGAGTTATGGGCCATTTTCAGGTTCATTTGTATTAAGTGCTTATCGCTAGTGCGTGATTGATTAAACCATAAGGTTCAGTTTTTAGTTTCGCTTTCTGTATACAAAAGAAAATAAACGTAAGTATGACAATAAAGCTTATTGACTGTACGCCTACGCAATAATACAAGTGACGTCCGCTGGAAGCAATCTAAGAATTATGATAGCGAAATAAAAAACAAACAAGAGTTAAATATCTGTAAACAATCTTTTATTCTTTCTTTATGTATTAATAACTACTGAATGAACCACGAAGTTTAGAGCTACTGAATGCAATCGCATTATGATGTTTGTAAACACTCAGAAATAGTGTGTGACAAATCCGTAGAGTATTTGAATTATTTTGTTGTCTTCGAGGTACTTTCAAATCTGAAAGAGATAGAAAAAAAATACCTATTTTCTTATATAGTTGGTTGTCATATATTCAACGCTTAACCGATTTTTAAATACATATTGAGTACTAGCCGATGCCCGCGAACTTCGTCCCGCGTAGACTTAGAATTTGCGTACCTAAGTATTGAAAAATTGGTTTGACCCGTGGAAAACCAGTTCCCGTAGAAATATCGGGATAAAAAGTATATGTTATTGCCCGGGTCTCAAACTATCTCCATACCAAATTTTAACCAAATCGGTCCACTCGTTGCGACGTGAAGGAAGGAAAGTCAAACAAACAAACACACTTTCACATTTATAATATTACTATGGAAGTATGGATAGGTTAGGTGTATACCTAACTTATTTTTTGTCAACATACACTCAACAGCAACGAAAACAGGTCACTTTGTAACGAAAATCCTATACAAAGTGACCCGTTTTCATTGCTGTTGAGTGTATTAGGTACGCTGTGTGCGCAATTGACAAAAATGCGGAATTAGAACTGGATTATGGATCTGAACGTCGCATAGGTACTAGATAGGTGGAAAATCCAATGTCACTCGTACAGCTCGTAAAATAAACTCATATATATAGTTAATAGTTTTAATTAACATTTTTTACCGATTTGCATGAGACGCGTAGTATAAGAATGACGGGTAGGTACTACGCGTGACATTAAACACACCGTACATTATGAATAAAAATCAAATATTTCAATTTCAAGCAACTGAACCAACGAGCGAACTGCATTCTTTGTAGGATGTTGTTGTAGGATGAGATTGAAATAGTATTAACTAGCTTCTGCCCGCGACTTCGTCCGCGTGGAATTCGGTTATCGCGTTTCCGCGGGAACTATGCGTTTTTCCGGGATAAAAAGTTTATCAAAATCGGTCCAGTACTTTTCACGTGATGCGCGTTAAAATAAACAGACAAACTGATAAACAGACAAAAATTCTAAAAACTATTGGAATGTGTTCTGTTATCGATATCTGTATTCCGTTTTTCGAATGTCTTCCATGTACAGACCTTCGATCCTCTTTTTAGCTTTATTATATGTATGTATAGATAGATAGGTACTCTATAATAAATCGATGTTGAAAAGTCACAAAACAAAATAACTCTAGGTATAAGAGTTCTTTTGTTCCTCACATCTCTCCACAGGCGAGTTCTAGAAATCGATAAACTGAACAAGAACTATGTTTCTCCTTATCGATTGATATTGTGCGAGACCAAAATCCTTGATAATAAACTTGACTTCCTAGTAAACCACGTGGCTTTTTGATGGCTGATTGTAAATTGTAATTGGTTTTTAGGTACTTCAACGACTTAGAGTTACGCGTATAACTCAACAATTAATAAAAACCCACAAAGTTTGGACGAAAATCCAAACTTCGCTCAGTTACACTCCCGGGCCAGCTGACAGATGTTTTTTCACTCAAATAGAAGATAAAAGTATCGATTTCTGATCGGCCCCTTTGAATCGGTCCAACGCGGTGGTTATATTATTATTATTAATTCAATTCAATTCAATTCAATCATTTATTCAGCAAATTGGCCACATAGGGGCACTTTTACACGTCAGAAAAGAATTTACTAGCGCTTCCTAGACCCATTGCTTGAGAAGAAGCGCCGCAACAAACTCAAGCAGAAGGCCTTTTTTCAAAATTTACACATAGTTATAACATTTACATTACATGTATAAAATATACATATCGGTACGTACTACAATTACATTAAAGGGATGTATAGTCCCTAACTTAAACTTAAATCTAAGATCTTAGAGATGTATAGTCTCCAAGGGTCCAGAAAAAAAAATATTATGGAGATGGCCTCCATTGTCAAATAAATATAAATTCCATAGATGTCGACAGTCTCAAAATGTCAATAAATAATGAAATAAGTACATCATGTATAAAAGAGTTCATTAATACATGTCAATAAGAACATGATGAGGTCTCTCGCTTAAAATGTTTGACTTAGTAATATATTTAAAGCTAATGATTATTTTTAAACGTCCTTGCAAGCATGAACAGACCGGACCCCACAGACAGCACCCGTTCACGAGCGTGACGCGTATCTCAGCCATCGCCTCCCTCAACCATTTCTTAGGGAAGGTGGCGACCCGATCAACGACGCCGCTGTAAGCAAGGACCTTAAAGCGAGCATGACATGCTCCAGCTGCTGGACAAATTTGGTAGTGAGAGAAAAAAAAAAAGAGTTAATATTTGCCCAGCGAGACACATATCATGTTACTAGTCAATAATAATAACCTAAACAGTTGGCTTAAAAGGATTCTTATCATCTAAAAAGTCATTCACCGAATAATATGCCTTCTTTAAAAGGCGGCACTTAATGAACGACTTGAACTTTTTAAATGGCATATTAGCAACATCAGAAGGCAATTTGTTATAAAATCGTATACAGTTCCCAACAAACGAAGAGCTCACTTTACGAAGACGGTAACCAGTAACAAAAAGTTTATCCTTATTCCTAGTGTTAAAATTGTGAACATCACTGTTATGCTTAAAGTCGTGCAAGTTCTTACGAGCATAAATGATATTTTCAAATATGTAATATAATAATAATAATAAATTTATTTCGGACATCAGGGGTATCCATATGTTGTTAGTAACTTAAAAATAATATTAGTAAATTCTTAAAACTAGGAAATTACAAAAAACCCTATTGGTGCAGTTTAATCCACCTGCACAGTAGGGGCGAGTCCCACCGGTCGACTAATATAATATATAATATTTCCCAACAAAATTGATTCTTGAAATCTAGTAGGTGTCAAAGAAATCGGAACGCTTGGGTTTCATACAAGCGCCTTTGCTTGTTTCTTTTAGTTCAATAATATTTGTGTGAATAATATTCTGTTTCAGTCATTTATCTTGACATATAAAGAGGCGTTATTAGCATATTGGAACGTATTTTCTAATGTCAGTTTGCTCCATTTATTTTGACATATACTGTTAGGCACTGCTCGTCCATTTGTTATAATCGGTCAATGGTTTCAGTAGGTAGGTATAATGATTAGTTTCCACTTGCCCATAACACTGACATTCAAGCTTGGTTTGCATTTTTAACCGACTTCAAAAAAAGGAGGAGGTTCTCAATTCGTCGGAATCTTTTTTTTTTTTTATTTTTTTTATTTTTTTTTATGTATGTTCACGAAAAATAAATAGTAAACGTGAACCGATTTCGATGATTCTTTTTTTGTTCGAAAGGTGGTACTTCCAGGTTGGTCCCATATTAATTTGGTTCAGTTTTGATGATGGGATTCATGAGAAAATGAGGGAACTCCTCCAAATTTGCTAGCACGTAGATGATTTTGGTGTCAATTTCGAGGACTTCAGAGTTACTTATGTACTTCTATAGTAATGTTTGGAAACTGTAGCCGAAAAAAAATTTTTAAATAAAAAAATAAAAACCGCCTTCAAACTCCGACAGACTGCGAAGTCGGTGTCAAGTGAACCGACCCAAAGAAATGGTAATCATATAGTGAACTTGGCATTGACATCGCAGTCTGTCGGAGTTTGAAGGCGGTTTTTATTTTTTTATTTAAACATTTTTACGACTTAAAACATGCGCAAGCAGAGGACTATGTTTTGTTTACCAAAACTTTTATTGTATTTTAGGACCTATTTTCTTCAATTTTTTCTTAAGATCATAGATTTTCTGTTCTTAAGATAGCTTTACAACTTTTTCTAACGTCATTAAATGACGTTAATAACTTTGTCCATTGGCAGACAAAAATAACTCGTCTCATTTAATTTTTACTAGCGTAATAATAATTTAGTTTATCTTGTCATTGATCCATACTTTGTACTAAATAGATCGTAAATCAGACTGAAAGCCAAAGGCCATACTTAACGATCTTTAGATTTATACACACGGTACCTTTTGATTTAGGTATAACCGTCTTTTAACGCATTCACTGCCACTTCTTTTTACGAACTTTCGCCAGGTGCCATATCTGTCATTAAGGGAACATTGCAACGCACATGTGCGTTCGAGGCACTGCGGGAAAGTCAGCAAAACGCATATATGCGTTGGTGGCAGTGAATGCCTTAATGTATCCACTACCACAGCCTATTTTCTTCCCACAGCTGGGCACAGGCCCCCTCTCATCCACATACCTACATCCTTGAATAACTTCGCAGACGGGTACAGGTTTCCTTGCGATGTAGCTCAGTGGTAAATGTTCGGATATATGGGTCATAATGAAATACTCAATGAACTGAATTAACGATAATATTTAATCGTTCATATTATTAGGAGAGTCGTGCGTCGTTACTGCTTCGATACAAGCGAGAGAGTACCTCGGCCATAGGAAATTCTATGTGGCTGATTGTATAAAAACGTAGGGTCTCTTAAGTGGCAAGCAAATAGTTTCATGTGTGAAATAGAAACCTCAGCAGAGCATTAATCAAAGGGAGACAGGTTTATTTTTGTATATTCCAATCCAACAGTAAATTCAATTTTTTCGCATATAAGTAAACTCACAGGTGCGGCATGAGAGGCGGTAGGTCAAACGTCAAACCACTAAGCTACCACGGCTGTAAATAATAAAAATAAAAATTGTTATCCAAATGCTTATTCTAAGATTTTTTTTATGTCATTGGTTGCACACAGGTCACCTGATGGTAAGTGGTCACTATGGCCCATGGACCTAAGGAATCACAATACGATTTCGAATGCGTTGACAATCCAAGGAAAAAATAATAATAAAATCGTCTATGGTACTCGTATAGTCATTTTATTATTTATTTATTTATTTAAACTCTTTATTGCACAAACAAAAAAAATGCAGTGTACAATAGGCGGACTTAATGCTACAAGCATTTTCTACAAGTCAACCTTGGAACCTTTTTATCGGGAATTTCATTTGGTAGGTTCTCGAATACGAATCAACCTTTGTGATCTATGTTAATTCGTTAAATATAATAATGTTACGCAACAGTTACATTAATTCAGTAATGGTGACCTCCAAAATCACTCCGACTAATAATTTGTTTGACGTGAGATAGCAAGCTACGCGTTAACACAAAGTGACTAATTGTACTCAAAAGTATTTTAATGTCCTCGAAAAAAAAAAACACTTCTTTATCAAGGTCGTTCCCTGACCCAGCATCGTCAAATTGCTCATGTAAGATCATATTTTTTTTAAAAACGTTAAAAGTTAAAAATATGAAAAAAACATATGTGTTTATTTGATTATATCATCCTTACATTGACAGCTTTCGTTGCACGTTTCACGAAACTTCGCTCGATACAATTTAATTCCAAAGTAACCTCTAACTCGGACCTTTAATCCAACTTTACTCCAGTTTATTATATCAAACAGTGTAAAACTAAATATAACAGAAAAATTATCCATATTATACGCATACATTGACAGATTTATAAATGCCATGTTATTAAAATATGAAATGCTATGAAATTAAAACGCTTTAAATACTAACTAAATCGGGCGTTCTGTGCGGAGCGCTTTCTCTTTCACTCGTTGCACGAGTGACAGTGACGGCTGAGTTGGGTATAGGAACGGCCTTAAAATACATATACGTAAAGTCGCTATCTTGTATTGAAGCGTAATTGGTTTGGATTTAAAACTATTCAAACAATGGGAAAAAACCACTGTTGTCTTGGACTTGGGAAATACCACTGCTAGGTTATCAAATTGGTTGGGTTGGGGCAAAGTATTGTCACAGATTAATGGTACAGTCGCCATTAGATAGATAGTTAAGGTGCGCAAACAGAGTGATTAATAATCTCTCAACACGATTTTATTAGAGTGCATGATCAGATATTTTTGATCATCCTTGTTTGCTCACATATATTTGATGGCGACGGTATGTAGTGTTATTAAAGATTTATTAGATATAGTTCCGTTGTATAAAAGTTCCGGTCGGAATTGGGTAGGTATTTGTTTCTACCTTAGATATAGATTTCGTGACAAAATTAATTTCAGTAGGTAGGTAAGTTTTTTTCAGATTTGCTTGCATAATTCAATACTTTTGCCCGTAAGCTTTAAGTACCTACCTATAATAATAATAATAATAATGTTTTATTTCAGGCGTATACCCATATAGCAAATTATCAAAATTAGAAAATTGTACCTTAAAATTAGTCAATAAGTCCTATTTCCTATTGCTAGTGCGGTGCACGGTCACCCAGTGCTTTAGGGTCCGACTGTCCAGGCGCACGGCCAACGTGCACAGGATCTCATTTTGGGATCTACTCAGACGATCCCGAAACGATGCTATCCGAGATCGAATAAGTGCAAAAAAATCTGGAAATTGAAAGTATCATTGATATTTTCAAAATAAATACATGTATACCTAACCTACCCAAGTTAAAGTGAGCTACCTACGTACCTATATGATTTGTTAATTGTTATAGTATATCTGAAAAGCTCAGTCATTCAAATTCGCACATAAGTTAGTGTGCAGCTGGATTTGAACTCACGATCCTCTGCATGAGAGGCGTTCAGTCAAACCACTAGACTACCGTCACCGTTTACCGTCACAATAGATCAGCAATGGTCGAGGTGACACATATATGGCCCTACAACACCCCCCTAGACTAACTACCACAGCAGCCTATTTACAGCCCACTGCTGGGCACAGGCCTCCTCTCATCACGAGAGGGTTACTAGACTACCTGCTGCGTTTTTTGTATCGTAATTCTCCTGACTTTAAAAGTGTTTACTCATCCAATGATTTGCTACTTTCTAATAAATCAACTAAAATCGACCCACATATTTAGGTATCTTCCATATCAGCTTATGCATGCTTTTGGCGTACGTGACACGACCCACGTAGTGGTAAACTTTCGGTGTCTCGTTACATTCAGTAGCTTCACCAGCAAATTCTCTGCGTCAATTACTTATTATTACCTATTGTTTACTCTAATGATGGTGGCGGTGGAGTACCACTAGTAAGTTTCAAAAGCGCTGCTAACAGACCCCCTAAGTGAAAGTCTAATGTAATATGTCCGATGATAACTCTACCTTAGGGCTTCTTGTCGGATTGTACGAAATGTTGGTGTGCCCTGCCCTTAACCAAAATTTTTCAAGACTAAACACAACATAGCCGACTGATTGTGATCGACCGGTTGCGGCTAGTCGATCGTCCTCTCCCATCCCAGAGCGTGTCACTCCTAAACAATTATTTGTGCCCCTTGGTCTTGATCCGTAGTAATGATTATGCAGACCTTGAGCAAGAACTAGACTTCCGAGTTGATATTTTGAACCGCCTTGGTGGCACAAAGGGTGAATCCCGGACTGAGTTCATGCTCGAGATCGGCTACCAAGTCTATTGCTACGGATGATAATATGCTTGCCGTATCAGACGAAAATTCTAAATGGAATTGTCTGGCTGGGGGGTACCTATGTTCATGTTCATGTTCACTAAACACAACATAGATGGCAAGTTTAAGAATCTTCTCGAATATTTGCAACGACATACCCATTCGACTCTGCAAACAGAGTCGCTGTCTACAGCTAGTTATTAATAGTAGCTTGTCAGTAGGAAACTAAACCCCATTTGCACCAAGTTACTACACTCGGGTTAAGTTGGGTTAGCCTCTAAATTCAGGTTTAGTTGTATCGATATAACTCAAGTTAGAAGTGAGTGCCAGTTAGTGCGACTTAGTTTAAAGCGTAGTATGAAAGGTCACTTTGTATTTTGGTTTGTTTTGTTGAAAACTATTTGAATGTAAACAATTGCGAGTACCTACGATCATTACCATTTCGAAATCGACCTGTAAACCCAATACGTGTTAATGCGTAAATGCTAATTAATTTACTTAATTAAACTATATCGGGCTCTAGAATAAGTGTTCTTCATCGTTGTAAGTTATGTTATTTATGTTGAAGTCCTTGAATAGCGCCTTAAGTAGGTAGCATGATAGCATCTTTTGAAAGCATCCGTATATTAGACTTAAACGCGCATGTGTCGAAAAATTCGTTCAAAAAAACCATTTTCAACAAAACAAACTCAGCTGGGACTGTTCTTAGTTCTTTTGTAATTATTAATCTAGGTAAACCCTATAGCCTGATCTACTTTTCAGACTGTAACTAGTTCGTTCTAGTTGTAGCTCGCAGAAAGTAAACCAAAGTCAAAACATTTAACATAAATTAAATCCACATTATTCATTACTCTTCGGGTCATTTTCGCTAGTATCTGAACTCAATGTTATCTCCCTTGAACTTGAATAGGTATGCCGGGAATTACGTAGCGTTCCACTTCATTGGTTATCTTAGGGGGTTCAATGAACATTATTTATGGATAAAAACAGGCAATTTGCGCAAATATTCATGACCGATCGTTATGTAACATTATGTTTATTTTCTTAAGATTATTTATGGGACCAATCGAGGCAGTCCTCGATTGGTCATAAAAAACAAACCCTCCTTCTGGCGCAGTCGGGTAATAAAGATAATGTTAGATAACGATCTGTCATAAAAATTTGCGCAAAAAATTGCCCGTTTTTTTTACTATACTGACATTACTTGATTATCTTCCTTCTAAGCGTTCCGGCGACGTGATAGACATCGGTGATTTATGTTTTTTCAAAGCCATTGAAATGTCTTTTATAGTGACGGCTACGTCATGGCATTTTATAATAGTCACGCGATAGCGATTCATAGCAAACTAGCTGACCCCGCGGACTTCGTACCGCCTTAAACCTCACGGAGCCCGAGACCTTTCCAACGAATGCAAAACCGCGGAAATCGGTTCGTGCGTTCTGGAGTTATAGCGTCAGGGAGGAAAACCCGACTTATTTTTATATAGTAGATAGCCACGGTTCGGGATAAAGGCATGCAACCATTCATGACAGACAGTTCCATTAAAAACAATACGAGTGAGTTTGGAAATGGAAGACCGAATCCTAAGATAAAGAACCGTAGGAAAACAACAAATATTAATTTAAGTAATAGAATAAAAAGTATTACGGAAAGTCAAATTCATGTATATTGTATATGCATAGTTATTTTATATGAGTATCTATTTTTTTATTTTTGGTTGTTTGATCGGCAAAAGCGGAATTCGGTAAAATTGCCCAGCCAAGTTAAATCATGCTGTATAATATTTAATCGAAGATTCTACCAGTAATTCAAGTCATTTATTTGCCGAAATAAACACGTACGAATGCATGGTAGTTTTATTTTACATGGAGTCATTTTCTGCTTAGTGTAATGAATGATTTTACAAACAAGGATTCATATTGCATACAATATGGTTTGAAATGTAATACATATGATTTTGCTAATAGGCTTGTAATGACCACCTTGGAGAATATAATGATCAGTTGGGAATATAAATAAGTACCTATACAAAGAGCCACCTCCAAAACATAGATTTCTTGTCAAGAACAACACACAAAGACAGTCAATCTTCGATGAACTGACCTGCTGGGACTAATTATGAGGACTCTTCGCTCGATTAGTGTTCAACGACCACAAAGTAACAACACAAGTTCGAATGATAGTTGATCGAAATACTAGCCCAGTTGATATCTAATTAATGTACCTAATTAATTATCTACCGGTCTATCAAAAGGTAGAGGCTCACTCGTAGTTCCAGCGGCGCGGGCAGAAGCTAGTTTGTTTACATCACCCTTGGCCGTAAAGTGGGATTTTCTGCCCGCTACGCGGAGAGAAAATCTCACTTCTTGGCCAAGGCAAGACGTAAAACTTTTGACAAACCTTGGGCGGTAATTCGTAAAGCCCCAGATCGCATATTTATGGCCCTCACCTTCGGTTCGGGCCACAGAAACCTGCGATCTGGGACATTTACGAATTCACCACCCTAGGTCTGTAATGTACTATTATAAAACCACACTACGTGAGTCGAGTGACTTTATTACAATAAAAGGCTGTTTACTGTATGTAAGGACTCTCGGGTATTTTTAATCCATAGCCAGTAGCATCACACCCAGCCGCGCCGATTTGTATTTTTTTCTCGTTTGAAATATCTACAAAAAACACTCGTCAATTAGTCAAAGATTTTTAATCTTAATTTAACGTGGTTAATTTGCTATTGTTAAAACAATTTGGAAATTTTGCAATTAATCGATAAGGGTTAGGTTAATCTTAAGTTATCGGAAAATTCTAGTTAGTATTGCCCTTGTCTTTACGCTTTATCACATGTGATAACGTAATCACTGCGTAAATGCGTTGCAAATTTATTTAAAGTTCGATAAGATTGCATTAATCTGTTAAGTAATTTAATATTTGGAGTTCTTGTCTGTGGTTGTAGATAAAAATCAAATCATATGAGATTTTTATCCTCTCGCAAATAAACGATCACTTAAAATATTCATCTAATAATGTGAATGCGAAAGTATCTCTGTCTGTGTGTCTGTTACCTCTTAACGGTTAAACCGCTGTACCGATGTAGATGAAATTTGGTATGGATTGATAAGGACATATGCTTTTTATCCCGGAAAAGCGCATAGTTCCCGAGGGAACGCGATAACCGAATTCCACGCAGGCGAAGTTGCGGGTAGAAGTTTTTTTTTTAAATAAAATGAACCGAGACGACGTGGCTTTTTGAAATAGGTCAGTGAATCTGTGATTTATTTTTCTACTTTGGGCGAATATCAATTCTATAACGGACCTGTTAGGTCAGTGTCCTTCCGTTTTGCTAGCGCATAAAAAAGTTAACACGTAACGCGTTAGCTTTAGTAGATTTGACAACATTTTAGTTGAGAAAACGCATTTTAACTTAGGGTTGGTTGATAAAGCAAACCGTCCGTTAAAGTTAACGTTAAATGTTTTACTACGGGACAAAAAGACGTTTCTGTATGGAATGACAGCTCGGCGGCCATATTTAACGACCAGGAGTCCGTCAACTGTGCCCGAATCAACTCGCCCTTAGAGTATAGATGTACCATGTTTTTTAACGTAGCTTTTGCCATATACCTATTTATACCTGCGTGTAATTTCTAGCTAGTAGGTTCCATCATCAGTTCAGTCAAAAGTTGTCCACTGCTGTACACCGTTTTCCATGGATTTCCTGGTATGCCAGTCCTGTGCCACCTGCATCCATCGGATACTCGCTACCTTCGTTGCTCCATATTCTTGGATGCCTACCGACAGCGCGTCATCCATGAACATGGACGCCATTCGAGAACTTTCTGACCCCGTTAGTCCCCAGTTCTAGCAGTTGAAACATGCGACATAATTAGGTATTATTACGGCCGAATTGGTCCAGTTGGTAGTGACCCTGCCTTCTGTTCCGATGGTCGCGTGATGACTTTGTGTGATGAGCACGAATGTTTGTACTCGAGTCATGGATGTTTAGTATTTATATATGTATGTATTTCTCTATATAAGTATTTATATCGTTGTCTAGCACCCATAGTATAAGCTTTGATTAGTTTGGGGCTAGGTTATATTTATTTATTATAATGTAATTAAATTTTAAATTCTTATTCTTAGTTACCAGTCATCCATGGAGAGATACAAAGATACAGTGGTCACGCTTAGTGACCGTTACCTCGCAAAAATGGTACAAGTACATTATGTTCGTTATAAAATAAGTACATGTTCAAATTTTGAACACTGGCCGTGCCCTAGTTGCAATTGCCCTAGTTGACGAAGCAACGGCCATTGGAGACGACGTCGTGAAGTCAGGTTAGGCCAAGTCATGAAACTGCATATTATAGTTATGCATTATCAAAGGCATTATTAATTTAAAAATACCTGTAATCAGTTTGGAAGTAATTTTATTAATATATTGTGTACTAGCTTCTGCCCGCGACTTCACCCGCGTGGAATTCGGTTATCGCTTTCCCGCGGGAGCTATGCGTTTTTCCGGGATAAAAAGTAGCCTATGGACATTTTCCGGGACCCCAACTATCTCCATGCCAAATTTCATCTCGATCGGTCCAGGGGTTGAAGCGTGAAGAGGTAACAGACAGACAGAGTTACTTTCGCATTTATAATATTAGATATGGATATGCATTCTAATTATCTTATGTCATCAATAAGTTGACGAAGTCCCGTAGAAATATGGGTCACCAAATCCTCTAGCTAGCTAGATGGACAGACGTTCTGCCGGTAAAATATGTATACATCTTGGCTAGGTCATCGACTGTGTTTGTGTCATTTTTAATCTTTAGGAAATCGAATCCTTGGCACTTGAACTTTATTGTTAAGTAAGTAAAGAACTAGTTTAAATTGAGTGAAATAGAACAGCCTCCACTCAGCAATGGATAAATAAAAAGTTCATCATGTTTTCTTTAGCGCATTTAAAAATTTCAGGTTTTATTTCAGTACTACACTACGAGATTAATGTATCGACCTTGGAATTATTTTTTATGCTTACTCGCTACTGATAATTTTCTAGAGCTCAATTGAGATCTAAGTATAAAGTTGTGTTAAAGTTTCCGCTTGACATGTCAGCACTACTTTGTATCAGATTATACATCAGAGAGTTTACAATGTATTAAACGTACACAGAGTACCTTTCCAGTCAGAGGTTTGTTTATGTAAATACAATCATTGAATTCAACAGCCAACACCTATATCGTCTCACTCAGCTCATATTTTTCAAATCCATATTAATATTATAAATGCGAAAGTAACTCTGTCTGTCTATCTGTCTGTTACCTCTTCGCGCTTCAACTGCTGGACCGATTTGGATGAATTTGGTATGGTGATAGTTGGAGTATCGGGAAAGGACATAGGCTACTTTTTATCCCGGAAAAATGCATAGTTCCCGCGGGAACGCGATAATCGAATTCCACGCGGGCAGAAGTTAGTTAATATATAATACGACGATACCTACTAAGGCATTAGAAATCGGGTAAAGAAATGGGTAAAAATGTAAAAAACGTATCGATCGCGTATATTTTTAAGTTTAATTAGTTTATTGTTGACAGCAGAGGAAAAACATTCGTCATACACGATAACATCATTTCGGGAAAACCTCATGTCAAATTAATTTTAAGCCGAGTTATGTCATGACTTACTGAAGCCAATATTACTACTACTATTACTACTACTACTAGGTACTACAGCCTATTTGCGTCCCAGCCTGTTGGGCACAGGCCTCCTCTCATCACGAGAGGGTTTGGGCTATAGACCCCACGCGGGCCCAGTGCGGATTGGTTCACACACATATCTTTGAATTACTTCGCAGATGCGTGCAGGTTTCCTCACGATGTTTTCCTTCACCGAAAAGCTCAGTGGGAAAATCAAATTGAATTTCGCACATAAGTAAATTTATAGATGCGAGCCGGAATCGAACCCCCGACGAGAGAGGCGGTAGGTCGAACTACTAGGGCCACCACGGCTTCAATCCAATATTGCCAACATGATATACATGAAAGTCGTAATAGGTTTATTTATTGCTATGAAGATGGATAATTCCGAAATAGTTTCTAGGAATTGCGTCTACAACGAAGAATTTGTCAAAGGTGTTTGTTTTATATTGAACATAAACGGGCCAGCTTTCTTCAAACGTATAAAAGAAAAAACTAAAGATATATCCAATACTTGAAAGAACATCGTCGTTACTAATTAGTATCTTATATCTTTCGACTGTCTTTCAGAGGAATACACCTTTTCACTCCTATTCGAAAAGGAGTACTTTGTTCCCCGTTTAGAGGGAGCAAAATCGCATTTTGCTCCCTCTCCATATCTACCCCGCAAACAGGGAGCATAGAAATACTTTGCTCACTAGGGAGCAAAGTACGCTTTTGTTCCCTGCTGCTACTGGTTTCTCATAGGAGGAGTGAAAATCAGAGTGTGCAACACGGTAGCAAAATTATTTAAACCTTGGATGACATATCTTGAATTCCTCGCGTCGCTCTGGATTCAATCCGTCACCCGCAGTAAAATATACCATTTTGCTCCCTAGTCACACAATCTACTATTTTTGTCTATTGTTAGGTAAATAAATAAATGATGTGTTTTTCTTCTGTGAGAAGGTATTAATTGTTTCTACTTTTTTACCTTCTAAAGATTAGCTGGTCTATGAGTTAAATTGGCCTAGTAATAGGTCATCGTGCCTATATTTTAAAAAACATTAGATAATGGGTAACGACGGGAGTTTTCCAAGCAGTTAATTGTGATTGATCGACGTCATACCTAAATTCCACGCCGCGAATGTAGATCAATACTAGATCACGATGCTATAACTATACCGCCCGCCCAGCCGCCGTATGTTGCTAACTTTGGTCTTAATATGTTTTCAGAATGTATATAGATCAATACTATAGATCACGACAACGCCCGTATGATGCTAACTTTGGTCTTAATATGTTTTGAGAATGTATGTATATCAATACTATAGAAACTGATCACGACAACGCCCGTTTGATGCTAACTTTGGTCTTAATATGTTTTCATTCATTTGATAAAAGAAGGACTTTCTCACGTTAATGAAAGTTGTTATTGTTAGCTAATTTAAAATGTATAAACTTTTGCATATAATTATGTATATTTTTAGCGTAAATATGTTTCTTCATTTTCTAATAATATGCTTGTAACAATTTTTGCTGACAAATTCTAATTTAACCAAATAAACTCGTTATAATGTCTAGTCTAAAATAGAGATTGGTAAATGATCTCTTCAGAAATGAAATCTCATCTTTTTCAGCGATTTTATAAGTAATTGTAAGCTGTAAGAGCATATATTTATCAAGTCGGAAGTTAATGCCACTTCTGAGCAACTTGGCTGTCAAATAAATGCGGAATAAGTATTTCCTGACGATGTATTATATTACACACTTACAGTGTTTAATCGACACTGGCATTGACAAGCCTACATTTACTTTGCCTAGATTGGTTATTACTTTTGGCTTTAAAAATAATTATTAATCAAATACATATACCTAAGACTTTTCACTTTATTGCGAACCTACGTAGCCCAAAATAATTCACAGCATTTTGCAGAAAATCAATTCTTTAACAAAAATGTACCTACTATACCTATCTTAGATATAATTAAAGTAACAGAGCGAGAGTGGGCATTATACCAAGCAAGACTTATAATACAGTTTATACAGTTGCACCAATATAAATATCATTGAAAAATTAAACGAGTTATTTCTTTATAATTAACATGTATAAAATTTGTTATAAGGTATCAAGAATTCATTCAACAATTTTTTTGGTATGAATGAATACTATAGTCAGTCACGTAGTTGTTTATGCAAGGTACCTATCAAGATATTTTTGCATTATGTAATGTAAGCGAATATTGGTGACAGACTGGCAAAAAGCATCATTGCTCACTCTGTATTTCTGAAGATCATGAAAACAAGAGTTTATCAAAAGATAAATAATGATTTTGTTTTCTCTATCAATACATTTCTGACCTTGAAACATTCCACGGTTATATTCGTACGCAAGTACGTAAAAATAAGTGAACAGTGTTAATTTGCTTATTTGGCTAGCTTGGAATGTGTATCGGTGTGATTATAACCATATTTAAACCGTACGAAACAAATATTAGAATGATTATCGATCTCCCTTCGCAGTCGTCGCTGTATTTACGTGCCCTTAGATAACGTAACGTGTATCTTTACGCCGCTTTTCCAGTTTTCCACATTGCAGGAGGGCAACGCTGCCGAGTTGCGTCGCCCGCTTTCGCCACCGTATCTGACAAATCGGCGCGTCATCCTAACTCGGCCGGCTAGCACCAGCCCGCCCGAAGTGGCCTACGTGACTCGCGCTCCCCCGGCAATGGTGTCGTGGCGCCAAATAAATTGCCATCCTATTGACGCTATTCCATCAAACACACCAATTAACTGAATGAAGAGCGCTCCCAACGAACCGCCCTAACATTTTTCACTTCATAATAACCTTCAGATGTTATATAACGTTAAAAAAAAACACACGTGCGTAAAACTCCCGCATCAGCTGATTGGGATACTTACCCCATGAATTAGCGAGCTGGATGGTCAGGGCGACGAAGGCTAGGAAACACTGCGGTTTGCACATTTTGTCTCATGGATTGTGGTGCTGGTTCATTCAAATAAACATTAGTTTGAGGGTTAGAGTGCGAGTTTCAGGAGGTTACCGAGAGAGGTCGCGCACGTCCGCGCTGGCCGCGTGCTCGACCGAAACTAAATAAAACGCGGTCACCGGTTGCAGCGAGGCTAGGACTCGACAATGTTCATTGAAGATAGTTTGGCGCATGCGTCTTGTCGTTATCATGTCAATCTCGGCGTGGGAGGTCGGGCTTCGGAAATTTCACGATTGCGGATTCTTATTACCGTCGACACGTACCTCGCCGTAATTAATGGTGGCGTTCCTGATTTGCACAATCGCACCGAGTCAGTCTGATTGACTGTATGCTTAAGTACATTGTTTCTTGGTGGTAGGACCTGGTGCTAGGTCCGTCCGGGGTGGTACCACTGTCTTTCCCCGCCAACCTGCCGCCAAATAGCAGTGCATCTTACGCCTAGGGTGGGCAACCCATTCGAGATCTTTATGGCTTTTTATTTTTAATAAGAATTCAAGATTCCAGTGAACGCTTATCACCAGATGGCCTATATGCTCGTTAGCCTACCAATGACATAATAAAGGTATCTTTCAATGTTTATACACATGCGAAATTTAAATTTTCACTCGTCCCTAATATTAACGCTCGCTTTCGCTCGCGTCAACATAGCTAGGGACTCATGATAAAATGACTGTTTTTTCGCACTTGCATCATAATGTACTATTCTATCTTAGCTATGTTATTTTTATCTGTGGATAATACCTATGTGTAACTGTGGTAACTGCGCCAAACAACAAACATTCTTGACATTGAATGCGACTTGTCAATTTACATAAAATTTACAAATGCAAAGTAGACGTCCAACGACGTCATCTTCTAAGTTTCTACGATTTATCTTGAGCTTCTAATTTATTAACTTTCACGTAAAAGAAATTCTAAATATAATGTAGCATATTTTTTTCTGACAAATCTAACAAAATGGGATAAACTAGGTTCTGCTCGCGACTTCGTCCGCGTTGAATTCGGAAATAGCGTTTCCGCGGGAACTATGTATTTTACCGGGATAAAAAGTAGCCTATATGTTTACCAGTGTTATAAACTACCCCCATAATATTTATACATTTTGTTGCAATCGGTTCAGTAGTTTTCGAGTTAAAGCCGGACATACATACATACAGATTTTTTTTCTAAAAACGTTTTTGTATTCAGTATCGTTTATGTAGTCTTCTCGACTTTGTACTTTCTTCTAATTTTCAAGTTTCAGACGCGACTTCTTCTACAGACTTATTACTACTAGTTATGTATACTAATAGTATAGGTATAGAACTATAGATAATATTTTTCATAGCATATTAGTCTACTCGTATATTTAGCACGTCGTTGCACCTCCAGATCGATAACTTTCTTTGAGAGATTGCGATCCTTCTCGTAAAGGTGTCGATAACTACATATTTTTATTAGGAACTTAGTGTGATATTTTTACTCAGTAATAATAGAATTTATGACCATCCTGAATTTATGATCATCCTGAATTTCATTCAGGTAAAATATTTGAAAACAGAACGCTGTAATACAGTAAGTAGCAATACTAAGTTATTAATCATGGCCCAAGGAATACATAGCCTAATCTGTTATTTAAGGCAACCCAAGTATAAATGATTGGTCTACTACAGCCTATTTTGCGTCCCACTGCTGGGCACAGGCCTCCTCTCATAGCCTGATGATAGGTAATGAGGTATATTAATAAATTGAAAGTGGGTTGCCAAGCTCATCATCATTCGCTTGCCCTTTTGCCACGTTATGTGGGGTCGGCACAACATTTTTTCTTCTTCCATTCCCTCCTATTAGCAGTAATCTCTCTACTAACGTCTTTCATACACATATCATCCTTCACACAATCCATCCACACCTTCCTAGGTCTACCTCTTCCTCTATATCCATCCACATCCATACCTTATACTCTTCTAGAAATATTACTTTCATCCCTCCTCATCACATGCCCTCAATTATCGTCAAATGGTTTCTCCACCCAGTAGGTATTTACAAACTTAGTTGGCCTGGTGAACTTTGTATCATCGCGGATTTCCATACAAAGGTTTTTTTTTAAGGTGTTCCCTATTAATTTTTCCATTTTTTTTTCTAAACCTTCCCTGAATCACGGTAAAACAAAAACAGAATCAGCCAAATCTGTCCAGCGGTTCCCGAGCCTTAGCCAGACTAACACACGGACGGCAATTCATTTTTATATATAAGAAAGATATCTATAGATTACTAAAAACGAATACAAAAGGTGAACTTTAATACCCTGAGGCATTATCTACCAGTTAAACCTTTGTGCAAAGCAGATATAGTTTAAAGTAAAGCGTGCTGTATATAGGATAGGTTAGTCTCCATTTACCTACAATGTCTGTGTATAAATATATGTACAGTTAGAAAAATCTAGAAGAATATAGATCTTTAACGCCAGGTTCCTTTATCCATAAAACACCTCGTTATGGTTACCGATGGTTAAAGTTTGGCGGATTTTCTATGGCGCAAATGTCAATTTTCAACCATTCTTTGCCAAAACGAGGCGTTCTGTGGATATACTTAAGAACCAGGCCCAAGTGTGATGAAGCGTCATAAGCACTCCCACATTTGGGTGCAATGCACTTTCAAAAACGTCATTTACAATCGCATTGCAACGAAGCCAATTCCACATTCATCTGATTCTCTCTCTCTTAGCGTGCCTCTTCAGTCCTGAAGGTTGGCCGCTAGCTTCTTGTATGCCTCTCGATCCATCGCGACACGAAACAGCTGCTCGACGGATGAAACCCCGGTCCACTCGCGAATGTTTCGCAGCCACGTCTTCTTTCTGCGGCTAACGCGTCTTTTGCCTTCAATCTTGCCCATCATTATGAGTTGTAATAAAGCGTACCTCTCGTGCCTAAGCACGTGACCTAAGTCCTCAATTTTCCGCCTTTTCATCTGATTAAAATTACTTATTCTTAGCTTTTTTTTGTTGAGTTTCGAAATACCTTTTCACGCGTCATATTTTACGTCACAACTTGTGGGTAATTCTCCTCAGCGATTCAATTGTCGTCATTTGTCTCCACTAGGTAATTTTTTGATTAGATTATAACGATTTCGATCAACTTGTAATACGGAAAACATTTCAACCAATGGTAGCTTCAGATGCCATCATTTTTTATGTAGTTATGACAGGCAAATAAGCACACAGGCCACTTAGGGCCGGTTCCTATATCCCCGTAACGCCTCGTTTTGCCTACGGACGGTTAAAATTTGACAGATTCTCTATGGAACAAATGTCAAAAATCAACCGTCCGTAGGCAAAACGAGGCGTTTCGTGGATATAGGAACCGGGCCTTAATGGTAAGCAGTCAGTGCGGCCCATGGACACCGAAATCTTATGATTTCTCATTAAGAAACCATAAGATCTCGAAAATGTTGCCTACCCTGACGCCTAAGATGGAATGCCTCTGTGCCTGGAATTTTAATTACACTAACACTGCTATTTGGCGGCATGTTAGCGGTTAAGACGGTGGTACCAACCCGGACGGACTTAGCACCAGGTCCTACCACATCAAAGTAGAAGGCGACTGCTTACAGTTCTCTATCTATACATATAAAAATACAGAAATGGTAATGAATAATCTTCAAAGGGAGTTCTTTTTCCATGAAGGCAGTAAATTATCGGAAAATAATGTTAGTGTACCTACAAAAAGGGTCAATATTTGAATTTCCGTGTACGATCAGTCCAAAAATATAGTTATTTTATCAATAACAATAATTAAATACAATATTCATAAAAATCAAAAATTCGAGAACCACGTTAAACAAAGGCTGCTGAAATTCTATAGGTACCTTATATTAAAATAAATAAACAAGGTTGTAAACATTTTGTAACAGAAAGAATGTTCTTCGCTTTTGTTATTGTTTTTTTTTGTGTAGGTACAAAGGAAGTCAACCTGGGTCATCTAAAACGTGCCAGCCACGTGACTCAGGTATTGCCATGATTTTTATATAATTACTTACTTAAGTGTTGTCGTTTTTAGGGTTCCGAACCTCAAGAGGTAAAAACGGAACCCTTAAAGGATCACTCGTGTGTCTGTCCGTCCGTCCGTCACAGTCGATTTTCTCCGAAACTACTGGACCGATTAAGTTGAAATTTGGTACGTATATGTAAGTTCGTGACCCAAAGACGGACGTGTAACGAAAATAAATAAATTTTAAATGGACCCTATTTTTGGGGGCTATATTTGAAAAAATATTAATGAAGTTTTTCTAACTATATTGTGTGACATATCAAATGAAAGTACTTGTTATGAGGATCTCAAATATTTATTTTTAATTTCATTTTTGGTCAATACTTTTCGAGTTATTTAAGACAATAGGCGAAAAATGACCACCCCCCCATCTCCGAAACCACTGGACCTAGTTTTGGAAAAAAATACGGATGATAGTTATTGACCTATAGATTACAGGAAAATGATTAAGAAGTCCATGGTATTTGAAATCTATCATATAAAAGAGCTTATCCTGTGAAACGGTTTGAAAATGACGTCATTGAAAATAATCAAGGGTCGGAACCCTCTCCACGCGAGTTTAACTCGCTTCTTGGCCGGTTTTTATAATGAGTTTTTTGGTATTGTTAAGTATTTGACCTGTCTATGTCTACGTTGTGTGTGTGTTACCAGTGATGACTTATGGTTCCAAGACGTGGGCGCTTACGATGGGTCTCATAAGAAGGCTCAAAGTCACTCAGAGGGAGGCTATGCTCGGGGTTTCTCTGCGTGATAGACTGATAGAATCAGAAATGAGGATATCCGCAGTAGAACTAGGGTCACCGAAGCCCGAAGAATTGCGAGCCTTAAGTGGCAGTGGGCGGGGCACATTGCTCGCAAGACTGATGGCCGATGGGGCCGGAAAGTTCTCGAGTGGCGCCCGCGAACCGGGAGACGAGCTGTCGGTAGGCCTCCAACAAGATGGTTCGACGACCTCGTGAAGGTCGCGGGAAACCGGTGGACGCAAGTAGCACAGAACCGGTCTGAGTGGAGGTAATTTCACAGTGGACGTCCTTCCGCTGAAATGATGATGTCTACGATATAAATGCTTGTCTACTACGTTGATTGATTACTCGTGTATTAAGTACTTAGTTTATTTTACTACCAACTACATTAACCTATGACGCGTGACGTCCCTCTTATGGACACAGAAACGTCTCTACTAGTATATGTACTTGTATATATACTCAATGGAAAATCCTATACAAAGTGATCCGTTTTCATTGCTGTTGAATGTATTACAAAGATAAAAACAATTACAATCATATTATACCTTTTCTTTAAAACACCCGTTTATGTATTTTACAGGAAGAATTACATTAAGTCCACTTCACTCCGCAAAAGCCTATTTAAGTCCCCACTGCTGGGGACAGGCCTCCTCTGACAGACATTAAGTCACTAAAGATGAATTCATGAATCATATTTTTTTCATTACATCTAATTAGTTACTTACCTATACTGAAAAAAGACCATGTACAAAGGCTCTTTTTTAAAGGAAATGATTTCTGTGAATGACACTTAACGAGGTATAACGAATTCATTAATTTAGCTGCAATTTCCTGTTGTGACTGACAACGGTAAGGCAGCACAGTGAATTATGGTATTTGACTGCAGGCAAGAGCAAATGCCCCGTCTTATTACGACCTGAAAAGAAGGGTAGAGGCTAGACTGGCTTTCTAGATACATAAAACTTACTAGCTTCTAATGGAAGCGTTCGCGTTCCCGTGAGAGCTATGCGTTTTTACGGGATAAAAAAAGCTATGCCCTTTCTCGGCACTTTAACTATCTAAATTAAATACCAAATTTCATCTAAATCGGTCCAATAGTTGAAGCGTGAAGTGGTAACAGAAGACGACAGAGTAACTTTAGGATTTTTAATTAAGTATTGGTACCTGCTAAGTATAGGTACCTATATATAAGCTGGGTACGGCATAACATATTATAACGCATACATTATTTAGTTAAACTTGATTAAAGAAAACTTATCGCACAGAGTGTGAGCGGCCTTAATGCGTCATGGATTTATCTATCTACCACACAACCAACAAATAAACAACATTGAAAAAGAAGTTTGAAAAAAAAGTGGTCTCTTCTTTATGTCTATGAAGACAACAGATACCTTAGTTATATATAAGTTCCACTATGTGCAGGCTAAGCTTTAAGGGCCTTATCACACTTGCGATTTGCGAGCGAGTTGAAAGCGTTTTCAATACAAAACTCGTACGCGGCGAACTCGCGGCGTGTTCGCCTCCATACAAAAGTCGCTCGCGAATCGCAAGTGTGATAACGCTCTAAATAAATAATTATCAATTGATCAATTATCATTAAAATGGAAAATCCCTACTAACCGATTATGTTTCAGATCAACAAATGGAGCAGGAAAGGGAAGTGCACCCGCGCAGCTAGGAAGTGGCTTCGTGACCGGAAGTAAAGCCTTACGATACAATTATCGTATTATTACATATCAGCAATGTTCGTCTAATTTATTCGTAACTAATAAAAATTTCGCTTTCTGTCACTGCCAAGGTCTTTGCGGATACTTGAACAAAGAGTAGACTTAAACTGGTTTTCGCTAATTGTTATAAAAAAAAACCTACACTTGTTATATGTTATTCCGACTACTGTGACAAGTACAGTCAAGGGCATTAATATGTATACACTTTTGCACCCTGTTCCGTTGTTTTAAGGTCCAAAGGTGTATACATATTAATGCCCTTGACTGTACGAGTGTCATATACTTAGTTAAATCTCTTAGAAGCATTAGAAGAATAGGAGATAAACTTTTTTAAGAATAATAGAAAGTAAGTTTACCACCACGACGATCTTAGAATCAGTTTTTTTTTATTTGCTTAAAAACATGGTCAAAGCACAGCAGCCTATTTACGTCCAACTGCTGCGTGCAGGCCTCCTCTCATTACGAGAGGTTTTGGGCTATAGTCCCCACGCGGGCTCAGTGCCGATTGGGGACTTCACAGAGGCGTGCAGAGGCAACTCACGAGTAACGTCACGTTAACAAGAAAAAATCCAAATTTAACTTTGCGTAGGTACGTACAAGAATTGCGAACCTTAAGTGGCACATTGCTCGCAGGACTGATGGCTGATGGGGCCGAAAAGTTCTCAAGTGGCGTCCGCAAACCGGGAGACGAGCTGTCGGCAGGCCTCCAACAAGATGGAGCGACGACCTCGTGAAGGTCGCGGGAAACCGGTGGAAGCAAGTAGCACAGGACCGGTCTGAGTCGCGAGCCTTGGGGGAGGCTTATGTCCAGCAGTGGACGTCTTTCGGCTGAAATGATGATGATGATGAGGTACGTACAAAGGATTAATTCATAAGTTAATATCCGCACTACAAAGTTAAACCAGCCCTTCTGCTAATTAATTTTCCGGTTTGAAAGAAAACTCATTTCCAAAGGCGAGGCGTAAGTAACTTTGTAACTCTTATAATAAGTATGGCCAAAATTTTGTAAAAATATTTTTGAAGTTAAATATTTAAAATCAAAGGAGTTCAAAACTTTCGAAGCTAAATAAAAATAAAAATTCAATTTTACGTAGATTAGGGTCGTATCTACAATATCTCCCTTGAGTAGGTTAGGAATGTTAGGATACGAATCATTCAAATCACTATTATTTATAATGTATGAGAAATTAGAATGTGGCGATTGTTCTGAAAGTCACCCTGAAGCTGAATATTACTTATGCCTAGTAGCGCCATCTGGGTACAGTTCGGTGAACTTCGATATCGTGTCTGAAGTGATGAATTACCTGCGTGAGCAGCGTGAGTTGAATTTCAAGCGACTACGCGCTTCTTCACTAGATGGCAGCACGAGTACCTACTTTGATAGGATTTTTCGGATATCAGGGGTCTCATTCAAGAAGCAAAGGGAATTCCATAGAGATTCTATAGGGGACATTAAAGTGAGCTTTAAATCTAGCTACTTATTTTTTTTTATCGTTTTTCTTTTTGTCAATTTTGTCGATGTAAAGGTGCAATTCCGCGGCCAGCGATCGATTAGGGCTGCGAGTTTTATAATTTTCAATCCGCAGTTATAATTTTATTAACTTCTGCCCGCGACTTTGCCCGTGTGGAATTCAATTATATAAAGTAGCCTATCTCCTTTATCGGGACCCTACCTATATCCATACTAAATTTCATCTCTACCGTTCCAGCGGTTGAAGCGGGAAGAGGTAACAGAAAGACAGACAGTCAGAGTTACTTTCGCATTTATAATATAAGTATGGATTGCACCCATACACTTGCAGTATTTAGTAATAAGGTAATTAGATCACGCTGCCCTGCCCGTGGTGTAAATAATCCTATCGCGCGGCCGTCGACCCGCCCCAGGCGGAGGTAAATTTAATTGTACAGGTTAAAGGAGGTCACTCAATCATACATAACTTATAAACAATAGTTTTGCTAAAACTCCTTTAGGGCATCCATATTAATTATTATAAATGCTAAAGAAACTCTCTCTGTTTGTGTCTGTATCTGTCTGCCTCTTCATGCTTAAACCGATGGACCGATTTAGATGAAAATTCATATGGTGATAGTACCGGGATCGGACTTTGACTACATTTTATGAAAAACGCATAGTTCGTGCGGGAACGCGATAACCTAATTCCATGCGGGCGAAGTCATGGGCAGAAGCTTGTATTATAAATTATAAATGCGTATATATATATTTTTTTTCGTGTATTTTGGGTCCTCATGGATTTATTCATATTAATATAACCGGGACTCTGGGAGTGCAAAGCTTAATAATATTGTTATAAATATTATTATTACATTGATCTCGAATTCTTTAAGTACTCGTACTCACTTCATACACTTTAATAAAATGATTGTAAGTGTTCGCATCATGGCCCAATTTCCATGATGAATTTTCCTCGTTATTACAATGAAAAATGTTTAAAAAAAAAAAAAAGAAAATGTTATAAAAATAAAAATGTAAAATAAAAAAAAATAAAAAATAAAAACGAATCAACAAGAACATGTCTTGAAGATCCGCTCTTTAGTTGGAATTAAATTCCCTTTGGCTTGTGATCGTTTAGTCCCCTTTGTCATGATAGTAATCCAGATTCTTTGAGTAGTCTAGTCGTGGCCCAACCAAGACTACATCAGTGCCTCGAGTGTGTCAAAGAAACTTAATTTAGCTATGTCGGTAATTGGCCCAGCTTGGAAGTAAAATAAGCAAAGCACTTAAATACTAATGGCAACGCCTCACCCATTATTAAAAGAAAAGAAATGTAATTGAAAAGAATATTCATTTAAATTAAGAATTAATTTAAATTAAAAAAAAAATGGGTGTGGCGAAGAGGATACGCTCCTACCAACGCGCACCCTGATCAAGGACAAATCCATCCATATAGTAATCGAATATTCCAAGCCCCCCCACCACTCGGGGGCAACCACCACACATACCGTCGTACACCTGTTATAAAGGAACCACTCTGTGGACACAATATATAGATAACTTTGTGTGATAAACAATATAAATTTTGCTTGAAACACGGCGTATCTGTAGGATGTAAAAAATATGTATGGAGGTGCTGCGCTGAAAAAGAATAGCTGAAAAAGAAATGTTAAAAATGGTTTTATTATCATGACAAAGTGCCGGTTTCCCAACATTCCAAGTAGCTGACACGTAAGTGAAAGCTGTATTGCGTTCGACTCCCTTTCTCGTCTTTAGCTTACTCGTAAGAGAAAAGCTGTATAGCGTTCGACTCCCTTTCTCGTCTTTAGCTAACACGTTAGTGAAAAGCTGTAATGCGTTCGACTCCCAACCTCGTCTTTAGCTTACTCGTAAGAGAAAAGCTGTATTGCGTTCGACTCCCAATCTCATCTCAAGCTAACACGTTAGTGAATAGCTGTCATGCATTAGACTCCCTGCTAGTCTCTAGCTAACACGTTAGTGAAAAGCTGTAATGCGTTAGACTCCCCTCTAGTCTCATTTATGTCGTTCGTACACAATCACAGCCAAGATTCAAACGTCATTGTGTCGCTGACCAACATTTGAGCGATGCGTCAAACCTACTATTGTTCGGTTATCATCCTGTTCACTCTGTTACTCCAAACACCGCAAACATAAGAAATCCTAGCCGTAATGCGTTCGACTCCCTTTCTCGTCTTTAGCTCACTCGTAAGAGAAAAGCTGTATTGCGTTCGACTCCCAATCTCATCTCAAGCTAACACGTTAGTGAAAAGCTGTAATGCATTAGACTCCCTGCTAGTCTCAAGCTAACACGTTAGTGAAAAGCTGTAATGCGTTAGACTCCCCTCTAGTCTCATTTATGTCGTTCATACACAATCACAGCCAAGATTCAAAAGTCATTGTGTCGCTGACCAACATTTGAGCGATGCGTCAAACCTACTATTGTTCGGTTATCATCCTGTTCACTCTGTTACTCCAAACACCGCAAACATAAGAAATCCTAGCCGTAATGCGTTCGACTCTCATCTCGTCTCAAACTATCACGTTAGTGAATAGCTGTAATGCATTAGACTCCCTGCTAGTCTCAAGCTATCACGTTAGTGAATAGCTGTAATGCATTCTACTCTCATCCTCATCTCTTAATGTGTCGTTCATACACAATCACAGCCAAGATCCGAACGTCATTGTGTCGCTGACCAACATTTGAGCGATGCGTCAAACCTACTATTGTTCGGTTATCATCCTGTTCACTCTGTTACTCCAAACACCGCAGACATAAGAAATCCTAGCCGTAATGCGAATTCCAACATCATCTGTTTTAACGGGCAGTCATATCCAATCACAGTCAAGATCCAAACGTCATTGTGTTGCTGACCAACATTTGAGTGAAAAGTCCAGCTTACTGTATTTCGGCTTTCATTCGATTCTCCCAACCAATCAAAACACGCAAACATAAGAAATCATGATACCACAATCAGAGTATCCCATTATTTATATAAAATACAAACTCCATCTCTTACTCCACCAAAACCTCCCAAGAATGTTCCCCCATCCTGCTCTGTTGCCGTGCTCAACAGTTCAAATTAAATAAAATTATTTAATTATTTGATTTTCCCAACTCACTTTAATTATTACCTTTTGGTGATAATCCATGTACCTCAAACTAGCTTCCACCGATCTAGTTCACCGTCTCATTTAATCAAATTTCGCACGTATTCAATTTATTATAATAACCCCCCCCCACTTTTCTAGGGGGTTAATATTTAGTACACCTTTTAACCGAAATGCCTATTCCAGTATGCCTGGATCACGCCCACCACGCATGTCCGGCGAGATCGCTCATTCAATACTCCAATCACTCCGAGCATCGATCTCCGGGCCTGCTCCCATGTATGTTTTTAGCACATCAACACGCGCGGGCGGGTTGTTTTTCGAACTTCAAACTTTACCCGTTTTTCGATGAATTCGAATAGAGTCCGTTATCTACATTCATTACACCTTAATTCCGTCTGGTAAATTCCTCATAGTTTACGAGATATTTGACTTTGAAGATATTTATTTCTATTACACGAATCCACTCCACAGGAACTTTAACATTTCTATTACACGAATCCACTCAGTAACATTTCTATTACACGAATCGATACGAATTTCTCAATTTCGTTTAAACATTCCAGATTTAACTCTAACGCATCTATTAACTTCCTTTTGGTATCTAGACTTTATTTATGATTTAAATACTTCTTATTTTTCATTATTTCTCCATATTTAAGTTAAACTTTAATAACTTATAAAAATCAAATTAGGCTCTAGGGCACATAGTTACAATGCACCCCTAAATTATTGTTTTCTTTGTTCTTTTGACTTAAAGGAGAATTAAAACAAAATTTGAAAACTTATTATTTATTTTCCCGGAAACGGCCGCCACCTTCACCCCATCGATCACAACTAATTTCTTGTCTATTTTAATTAAAATCAAAATTCCACTTCCATATTCTGCATTACATTTGTCAAGCAAATGTATAAACCAAAATTAGTTGTGGTCGAGCCATTCCTCGACCCATTCCCCCCTTTTCTTTTCCTTTTTTATTAATAAAATGTTACATAAAAATAATTCACAATTTCAACATAAATCATATTTGATCTTCACAGGTTCACCGCATCATCCATGCTGCACCCCTAGATTTTACAATTTGAAACACTTATAATTTCCACCAAATTATTTATAATATCTTGTTAAATGTATGGTGTTAAATTGTCCTCTAATCGTTCTGGATGCCTCATCATACAATGTGTATACATTATCAAAAGGTACTGCTGCTACCACATAAGGACCCTCATACAATAGATTAAATTTACCTATTTCCTTTTGTTTCGCATCCGAACGAGGTGCCCTTCGGACCTTCACTAGGTCTCCAATTTTAAACTCAATTAATTTGTTATTTTGATCATATTTAATTTGCCTTATTTTACTTGCCTTTAATAAATTATCTTTCACCAATTCCCTTATGCGATTCACATCCATGGAGTCTATCGTCCGCGGTAAATACTTGTCAAAGCTCATCTTATTACTTTTGCCATATAAAATTTCACAAGGTGTATAACCTGTGCTATCATGATAACTGTTATTATATAACTCTTCAATCTTGGGTAACAACGTAGCCCAAGTTTTATGATCATAATGACAGAAGGTCCTAAAGATTCTTCCCAATTCTTTATTTACTCTTTCGGTTGTGTTTGGTCTGGGATTTCTTACAGTTGTATGTATGATCTTAATCCCCATTTCCGTAAGAGTTTTATTCCAAAGTTTACTGATAAACTGGGCACCATTATCAGTCATCAATGCCTTAGGCTTAATAATCTGTATAAAATGTTTTAATTTTGCTATAGACGATCTCGATGTCGCCCTTTTCAACGGATATAATTTTACAAACTTGCTGAACGAGTCTTGCATCACTAGGATGTATGAGTAACCAAATACCCCTGAAGGTAAAGGCCCATAAAAATCTGCCATAACAAGATCTCCCACTTCTGAAGTTACTATTGATTTACAAGGTCCCACATATTTTATATTATTGCTTTTTGATAGTTGACAGACATGACAAGCTCTCACTACTCGTCTAACTTCATCATTCAAATTTTCCCAATAAAATCTTTCTTTTAAATACTTAATGATTTTATAAGCTCCTTGATGACCCATCTCTAAGTGAACTTGCAATATTACTTCACCCGTTAATTCTTTTGGCAAATAAAGTAACCGCTTTTCTCGCTCATAATAATATAAAATATTATTTTCAAGTTTACATCTATTTATTTTCCTATTTTCCCTTGGACTTGTATCTTTATTTCTTTCACCTTTTAATATCTCTTTAATGTTTTTAATATTTGTGTCTCTGTCTTGTCTTTCAACCATTTCTTTGAAATCTTTGTTCAATTTTTTATTGTCTCCTTTATCAGTGTACATGATCTCTGGGCAAACATTTTTCTCTTCTTGTCTAATTTCGCTACTACTTGAATATCGAGATAAAATGTCTGGCACGGTATTTTCCTTTCCTTTAATATGTTCCACTGTATAATCAAATTGCTCCAAATAGATTATCCATCTAGTTACTCTACTATTATATAGTTTCATGTTTTTCACAAACAAAAGTGCCTTATGATCCGTCCGAATGATTACTTTGCTTCCTCTAAGATAAGTCTCAAATTTCTTAAAGCAATTTATAACTGCAAAAAATTCTTGTTCAGTTACTGTCCAATTAAATTCAGCCCCTCTCAAAGCTCTACTATGGAATCCCAAAATTTGCATTATCCCATCATCATCATATTGATACAAGACTCCAGCCAATCCAACACCAGAACAATCGGTCTGTAAGTAATACGGTTTCTCAAAGTTAGGATGATGTAACATTATGGTCTTTATAAAACCGGCTTTAATTCTTTCAAAACTATTTTGCTCTTGTTCGCCCCAACTCCACCTTCTGCCCTTCTTCAACAAATCGCACAAGGGTTTTATGTTTCTGTTGTAATTTGGAATAAATCTTCTATAAAAATTACAAAGACCTAGGAAGGCCCTCACATGCTTTACTTTCTTAGGATTTGGAAAATCCTGTATGGTTTGCAACTTTTCTGTGTCCGTCTTAATGCCTTTAGTTGTTATAATAAATCCTAACATTTTTACTTCAGTACAAATAAATTCACACTTTTGTAAATTACATGTTAATCCAGCTTTATTTAATTTATATAAAACAAGGTCTATATGCTCCAAGTGTTGTTCCAAGGTGCCAGTCGTAATTATCGCCAGATCATCCAAATAATTAACACAGAATTCTCGTACTTCTGGTCCCAATATGAGATCCATTGCTCGACTGAAACTTCCAACTGCAGTTTTGAGCCCTTGTGGTAAAACATTATACACATAGGATTTACCGTTAAAGGTAAACCCAGTATATTTTCTGCTGTCCTTATGAATGGGTATTTGGAAATACGCATTGTTCAAATCAATTTTGGATATAAATTTCGCACCATGAAATGAATTCAAAACGTCGAGTTGTACAGGAGGTTTTTCAGTCTCTGGTACCATCCTTTGGTTTATGCCTCGGGCATCCAACAAAACTCTAATTTGTCCATCCTTTTTCAGAGTGAAAGTCAGTGGGCTACTATAAGGGGTTGTCTCTCTAGATATGACACCCATATCTTCCAGTTCGTTTAGTTTTTCTTCCATCTTTGATCGGTACGCATACGGAATGGGATACGACTTCTTTGTTAAAGGTTCCTCATTCGTCAACTCAATTCTATGCTCGTAACAATTCGCTCGTCCAAGTTTCGATGTGAACATCCCAGAATATTTCTTTATCACTCCTTGCAATTTGCCTTTTGCTCTTTCGCTGATAATATCACCTGTGCCGACATTTATACTGAACTCTTCCCCTCCTTCCTTTCCAATCATGTATTCTACCGCGTTTAAATTCTTATCTTCATTAGTGTTTTTAAATTTAATAAATTGAATTTGATCACCATATTCCATATAAATACCCTTCTTCGAACTATGCAAGTCAACGAAGATTTTATTCTTCTTTAGCCAGTCAAAACCTAATAACATAGGTCTAACAAGCTTGGGAACAATGAGAAACTCTGCGTCCACTTCGAATTCACCAAACTCTAATCTCAACATGGCCATCTGTTGTACCTTTGAACTTCGTTGTCCAATAGCACCCCTTATCTGAAATGACCGTACTGGCATAACTGACACCTTGGCATCTCTTTTCTTAATTTCAAGCCATAATTCTTCTGAAATGCAAGTGATATCACTACCAGTATCAACTAAGGCATCAATTACATGACCTTGACTTCTATCTCGGATTTGATAGCTGCTGATATCTGTTCTTCTCTCGAACTGTCATCAAAAACAGTTAATGTGTCATGCGCACAAACAAAATGCTCGGTCAAACTGGATCTGGTCTTAAGAACATCTACTACGTCCTGGATCGTTTGTTCCTCTTTATATCCAAACCCCGCTTTGGATGTTTGTCCATCTACGTTTATTGGTGTTCTAAGGCCTTTCATAGATTTTCCCAGCGTTTGACCAGGTTTCCATCCTTGTTTAAGCATCAAGCGTAATCCAATATCCCCTTTATGAATAACTGAGGCGGGGATGAGAGTCTCAGCTATTCTACGTTTAAATCATTTTCCTCAACTTCTGAGGTTCCTTCTATCATCTCTTCCGATATCACTTGCACCTCATTTGTGTTCGGACTCGTCGTCTTCTGTTCTGGTTTCTTCCAGTTCTTGAACTTGTTTGTCATTTCCTTTTGTTTATTTTCTGGACCTTTAAGACCTTGATACAATTTCGCTTCCTTATTGCTATATGTAATTTCCTCGTGTTTAATTACATTGTCCAAATCTCTCAAAAATTCGGAAGCTTCCTTGATGGAATTTCCCTTTGACAATACCCACAGCTGTTGAACATTTCGGGGGTAATGATGCATAATGTCAGAGACAATCTGTTGTTCTGGCATATGTATACTGAGCATCTTTGCTTGTCCAACCAGTTTATAAAAATGCCCTGACATTGTCGGTTCTTTGTCTTTGTGCCACTTACTGAACACAATCTCCCTTCGGAGCTTATTCTGTTCAGCCTCTCCCCAATATGTCATCAGGAAATCCCTCTCGAAATCTTCAAAATTATTCCAATTTTTACTAAAAATTCTTTGCCAGTCTCGAGCTTCGCCCTGTATACATTCCCTAATAATATCCAAATCATTTTCGGACACGTTAATGCGTTTAAGATACACTCTCAAGTCTTCGAGAAATGTAACAGGGTGTATCAACCCATCATTCTTAAATATGGGTTTTGTGGCATTGAAGTTCGATATATTATAGATGTGACTACCAACATCTTTGGGTAATTCCCTTACAGAAACTTGTTCCGATATCAACGCGACTTGATCCACTTCGCTTGATTTAGTTGAAGTTTTTAATGCTTCATTTTCAAACTCCTGCCGCAATGTCCCCACATTCGTCACTGCGTCCAGCTTCTTTATCATCGTATTCAAGTGGGCATTAGTCTGTGCCATCATCTTGTACAGCATTGCCAGACCTCTCCCGTTCCTCTTGGTCTTCTTTACTTGTGGCTCATATTCAGGCTCCGTAGTAGTAGCCTTCCTCTTCGAGTCCTCCGTAGCGCACTTGGGTTTCGTCGGCACCGGAGGTATCGTTGATACCGATGGTTTCTCTGACACTGGAGGTACCGTCGTCGCCCTTCGCACCACAGCTTCCTCATCAGACGAAGACGTACTGTCGGAGTCATCTTCCATCACCGTTCTCGATTTTGGAACGTTAGCCGCCTTTCTCACCATTATAAATGTTTTCCCTTTTTCAAGCACTATTTGTTCTGTTTACAGACAATCTCGATTTCCACGCACTAAATTATTCCCTTTACACAAACTCAATTTCCACGCACTAAATCGTTTTCTATTTAGACATTAAATCTGTAACAACAAGAAGTCCACGTTAGTCTATATTGTTATCGCACTCATGACACACCCGAACCACCGATGCAGTCCCAGCAGCGGGCTCACAATCTCTGACACTTCCATTTCACGAACAACATTTGTAGGCTCAACACGTGAACCTATCTTATATAAAATGGTATCCTGGTCACGGCACCATTTGTAAGTGTTCGCATCATGGCCCAATTTCCATGATGAATTTTCCTCGTTATTACAATGAAAAATGTTTAAAAAAAAAAAAAAGAAAATGTTATAAAAATAAAAATGTAAAAAAAAAAAAAAAAAAAAAAAAAACGAATCAACAAGAACATGTCTTGAAGATCCGCTCTTTAGTTGGAATTCCCTTTGGCTTGTGATCGTTTAGTCCCCTTTGTCATGATAGTAATCCAGATTCTTTGAGTAGTCTAGTCGTGGCCCAACCAAGACTACATCAGTGCCTCGAGTGTGTCAAAGAAACTTAATTTAGCTATGTCGGTAATTGGCCCAGCTTGGAAGTAAAATAAGCAAAGCACTTAAATACTAATGGCAACGCCTCACCCATTATTAAAAGAAAAGAAATGTAATTGAAAAGAATATTCATTTAAATTAAGAATTAATTTAAATTAAAAAAAAAATGGGTGTGGCGAAGAGGATACGCTCCTACCAACGCGCACCCTGAGCAAGGACAAATCCATCCATATAGTAATCGAATATTCCAAGCCCCCCCACCACTCGGGGGCAACCACCACACATACCGTCGTACACCTGTTATAAAGGAACCACTCTGTGGACACAATATATAGATAACTTTGTGTGATAAACAATATAAATTTTGCTTGAAACACGGCGTATCTGTAGGATGTAAAAAATATGTATGGAGGTGCTGCGCTGAAAAAGAATAGCTGAAAAAGAAATGTTAAAAATGGTTTTATTATCATGACAAAGTGCCGGTTTCCCAACATTCCAAGTAGCTGACACGTAAGTGAAAGCTGTATTGCGTTCGACTCCCTTTCTCGTCTTTAGCTTACTCGTAAGAGAAAAGCTGTATAGCGTTCGACTCCCTTTCTCGTCTTTAGCTAACACGTTAGTGAAAAGCTGTAATGCGTTCGACTCCCAACCTCGTCTTTAGCTTACTCGTAAGAGAAAAGCTGTATTGCGTTCGACTCCCAATCTCATCTCAAGCTAACACGTTAGTGAATAGCTGTCATGCATTAGACTCCCTGCTAGTCTCTAGCTAACACGTTAGTGAAAAGCTGTAATGCGTTAGACTCCCCTCTAGTCTCATTTATGTCGTTCGTACACAATCACAGCCAAGATTCAAACGTCATTGTGTCGCTGACCAACATTTGAGCGATGCGTCAAACCTACTATTGTTCGGTTATCATCCTGTTCACTCTGTTACTCCAAACACCGCAAACATAAGAAATCCTAGCCGTAATGCGTTCGACTCCCTTTCTCGTCTTTAGCTCACTCGTAAGAGAAAAGCTGTATTGCGTTCGACTCCCAATCTCATCTCAAGCTAACACGTTAGTGAAAAGCTGTAATGCATTAGACTCCCTGCTAGTCTCAAGCTAACACGTTAGTGAAAAGCTGTAATGCGTTAGACTCCCCTCTAGTCTCATTTATGTCGTTCATACACAATCACAGCCAAGATTCAAAAGTCATTGTGTCGCTGACCAACATTTGAGCGATGCGTCAAACCTACTATTGTTCGGTTATCATCCTGTTCACTCTGTTACTCCAAACACCGCAAACATAAGAAATCCTAGCCGTAATGCGTTCGACTCTCATCTCGTCTCAAACTATCACGTTAGTGAATAGCTGTAATGCATTAGACTCCCTGCTAGTCTCAAGCTATCACGTTAGTGAATAGCTGTAATGCGTTCTACTCTCATCCTCATCTCTTAATGTGTCGTTCATACACAATCACAGCCAAGATCCGAACGTCATTGTGTCGCTGACCAACATTTGAGCGATGCGTCAAACCTACTATTGTTCGGTTATCATCCTGTTCACTCTGTTACTCCAAACACCGCAGACATAAGAAATCCTAGCCGTAATGCGAATTCCAACATCATCTGTTTTAACGGGCAGTCATATCCAATCACAGTCAAGATCCAAACGTCATTGTGTTGCTGACCAACATTTGAGTGAAAAGTCCAGCTTACTGTATTTCGGCTTTCATTCGATTCTCCCAACCAATCAAAACACGCAAACATAAGAAATCATGATACCACAATCAGAGTATCCCATTATTTATATAAAATACAAACTCCATCTCTTACTCCACCAAAACCTCCCAAGAATGTTCCCCCATCCTGCTCTGTTGCCGTGCTCAACAGTTCAAATTAAATAAAATTATTTAATTATTTGATTTTCCCAACTCACTTTAATTATTACCTTTTGGTGATAATCCATGTACCTCAAACTAGCTTCCACCGATCTAGTTCACCGTCTCATTTAATCAAATTTCGCACGTATTCAATTTATTATAATAACCCCCCCCACTTTTCTAGGGGGTTAATATTTAGTACACCTTTTAACCGAAATGCCTATTCCAGTATGCCTGGATCACGCCCACCACGCATGTCCGGCGAGATCGCTCATTCAATACTCCAATCACTCCGAGCATCGATCTCCGGGCCTGCTCCCATGTATGTTTTTAGCACATCAACACGCGCGGGCGGGTTGTTTTTCGAACTTCAAACTTTACCCGTTTTTCGATGAATTCGAATAGAGTCCGTTATCTACATTCATTACACCTTAATTCCGTCTGGTAAATTCCTCATAGTTTACGAGATATTTGACTTTGAAGATATTTATTTCTATTACACGAATCCACTCCACAGGAACTTTAACATTTCTATTACACGAATCCACTCAGTAACATTTCTATTACACGAATCGATACGAATTTCTCAATTTCGTTTAAACATTCCAGATTTAACTCTAACGCATCTATTAACTTCCTTTTGGTATCTAGACTTTATTTATGATTTAAATACTTCTTATTTTTCATTATTTCTCCATATTTAAGTTAAACTTTAATAACTTATAAAAATCAAATTAGGCTCTAGGGCACATAGTTACATGATCACCACATCTGTTAGATTATAGATGCTAAACTAAAAGTATAGAGGGGTGGAAATCCCAGTTGTCACATTATGTGTTCACAAAATTTCAAATTATTATATTTTTTTCTGTGCAGCTTTTGGGTTAGTTGTGTAAATAAATATTCATTTTATTTATGGTTTTGCAACAGCGCCCTTTTTATGCAACAAAGTGATATTAAATGCCGTAGTTGACTAATAGCCATCACAGAAAATCCTTTTAAACACACAATAGATCGTAACGTACCAATAAACATTACACATGTACATTAAACGACGTTTTTATTACAGGGCACTAATTCCGCGATGTCATTAGGCTTTAGAAAAAAAATCACTAGGGTACAAATATAATACGTTATGGAACTCTGTTCAGGAAGAATAACGCGAAATTCAGTCTTAATTCTTTACGCATAAGTCCACTTTAATCAACGCAGCATTTTTTTAAATCATGATCCTATAAGCTTTGCGCTCCCGCATGGAGTCCCGGTTTTATTGTGGGAACCATTGTATTGTATTGAATCCCGCTCGCCACCCCATTGATGGCCCTATTTATACGGGTCTATACTGTCCGGACCTTGTTTTCAAGTACCAAGTCCAAGACTAAGACAGTGAACGAACTAGGTAGTTTCAATCTGTGAGTACTTAACGTACCTAGTTCTAATTTTGAGACCGACAATGCATTGGCATGTATCTGTGTTGCAAATGTCTACAGATGGCATTAACCATTATCCACCAGGTGGACCGTATTCCCGTGTGTCCGTAATAAAAAAACACACTGAATCGACAGTCAAAAGTTGCATTCATAATGTAGGTATAGCCACAGTATAGATACCTAATAGTTACTACGTACGTATAGCACGATACAACTTAGAAGACGATACACTTGAGGTGTTGATGCAAAGTCTACTACTGCTTAGTAAGGTATACTCGCCCTGGTCTTAAATAGGTACCCCAAATGGATAACTTACTATAGTAGGTAATCAGATTCGGCCGAGTTGAGGGTCCGTGGCGTTCATTACAGCCTCGTACACAGCAACCCTACGAACGTCCCACGAAGAGAATACACATGTGTTCCGTTCAACAAAGCGCAGTCTGGCTTAATTTACGTGCACTTGTTTGGCGGTCCCAGAGGACGCTTGTGAATTATTTTGAGAGAAGCATGCTGTATGCAACTTTAAATTGATAAGTGCGTATTGAACAACGACTTTACCAACAGAAAAGGGTCATGGCGATTTTGTGAAAACAGCTTAGAATACACTTGATTAACTCATCTGTCGAACTATAACCTCTTCTTTTTAAATCGATTAAATCAAAATAAAATCAAAATCGGTTCATCCGGTGCGACACTACAATACACAAGTGTGTATTGTAGTGTCGCACTACTACGCACACTATCCTCTACAAGTGTAGAGGATAGGCGTTATAATACCACGGCACAGAATATTTAATAGTACTACATACAGAATGGCCACGGAATCAACCACCTGAATCTAGCCGGCGCGCAACTCGCGCCCAACTCGCCCTTACCGTCATTTGTTTCATCCGCAGATGGAGAGTGAATCATTGCCCCGCGTAGTGGTACACACACATTTACAAGTGTACAGACGTCCTCGCACGCACACAGACGTCCTCGCATCGCACGCAAACATTGACACTTTATTAGAATTGTGTTCGAAATCGTGCTTTTATAGGCCGTGTCCGCCCTGTGACCACGGGAGAAGACTAACTTATTCCATAATGTTATTTCTTACAGTATAAAAATCGTCTTTAGTATATTTATCTTTACTTACAGGTGAGAATATCTCCCAATCGAGCTCGATCGCGCCGAAACCTCGGAGGCTTAGATTCCAACCTATTTCGGAATTTATTATGTCCTCGGGACGTATATTTCTCGGGATTATGTGATAAAAGTACGGTAGGTAAATTGTAGCCCGGGTAGTGTTTAAGATACGGCAGAGCATAAACTTTAGGTGGAATTTGGCCCAAGCTGGTAGTTTAGGTGAAAGTTAATCTCTAAAATTTCTGTAAAACTTTGGGTGATTACGTATAAAGTGACTTAGGGCTATCGTAGTTGAGTGAGGTGATGGCATCTTCTAAGTGTGTCTTCTACTCTGTAGCGTTTTCTAATTAGATGAGCTGTCAGAAGACTTTGTTAGAACATAGAAGAAAGAAAGAAAGAAGGTAGAATAAGGTAAACTTAGAATGACAACCTTCAAACAAATCAGCGTATGCCCGAAATAACTGTTAAATGCGATAGGTTAATGGATGTGGCTGCTTAGGTAGCCTGCATACAAATTTGAACTCTATCCATGAGTAACGTCTAGATGGCGCTGTACAGGCGAAGTATGAAAATTTGAAGCTACCTGGCTATTTCCGATGTACGCCTACGAACCAATCTTGATAGTCTTATCTCTGGTTAGATGCAGCAGGTACAATGTAATTATATAAGACTATTCAAATTTTCATACCTACTTGCCTGCACAGCGCCATATAGATGTAGCTAATGGACAATGGACACATATGTCCACTTATTCATGGATATTTATATTTGCTACTGGCTTCTGCCCGCGACTTCACCCGCGTGGAATTCTGTTATCGCTTTCCCGCGGGAACTATGCGTTTTCCGGGATAAAAAGTAGCCTATGTCCTTTTGCGGATCCCCAACTATCTACATGCCAAATTCCATCTCAATCGGCCCAGCGGTTGAAGCGTGAAGAGGTAACAGACAGACAGACAGACAGAGTTACTTCGCATTTATAATATTAGTATGGATACTCATAGCATATTATATTTTGCCACTCCGCTCGAATAGGCGAAGATAAGTTTGTGATAATTATGACAAACTCAGAAATTACTTAACCAAAACGATTATTTATAACTTTACTATCATCATGATCTGTTTTTACCAAAAAAAAAAACACATTTATGGTATAGTACTTTGTGATGTTTTTTCATTACTTCGAAGAGGTTTTATTTTAGTCGCCGAAGGCCTTAAATCGCCTCAGCGAGGCAAAAGACGCAACTTATGGCCTCTATTGACCTCACGGACCAAAATAAAAGCCTGTATCCTAAGATAAGGCCACTATAGATAATACCAGTAATTCGATGTATTTTTCAGTTGCTTGAAGAACTTTAGTCGTTTCTTGTAAACTTCGGCCGTAATATTACGAGTTACGCGGTCTCGCACATGAACGAAAGATTTCTTTGTAAGTAGCCTGTAAAACTTAAATTATATTTATCCACCACCACAGTAAAAGGTACCCCACATTACGTCTCACTGCTGGGGGACAGCCCTTCTCTTACATTCACCAGCATCTTTGAAAAACAAGGCATAGTAAAACATTATTATGATCGTAACTTACCTATGACATGACAATTTACACAATCGATACAAAATTAATTGTGAAACGTGTCAGGATTTGAAATGATTTATCTATGAAATGCTAGAGATACTTATTTCGTGAAAAGTTTCATCTATGTGTAAAAACCGGCCAAGTGCGTGTCGGGCCACGCGCAAATTATAGGGTTCCGAAGTTGACGATGCCCACAGTACCTTTGTAAGACTTATTAGCATCTAGCTAGCCTGTGGTATGACGTGCCCGCCCGACACGCCCCTGCCGCTCGAGAAAAATCATTGGTTTTTTTAATCATTTCATAAGTTGGTCGACTATGACTCGTAAGTTTGTACAGCCTACTTAGCTGTGATAGTTTTCCTTTCAACTACGTTATATATGCCATAACCGTGATTTTTTTCAGCCATCCAAATACCACCATTTGGCTCACACGTGACTCTAACAAAAAATAGCACTTTAAAACTTAATATTTCACAAACGCAACACTTAATCAAAAAATAATTTTAACTAACCCGCAATATTTTTTTAAGACCTATTCAACGATATGCTGCACCAAGGGGTACGCAAGAAAAAAAATTACATCCACACTTTAAGAGTAGGGGAGGTACCCTATAAAAAAAATATTTTAAATTTTATTGTACCACTTTGTCAGCGTAACTAATATGTATATTCATGCCAAATTACAGCTTTCTAGAACTAAAAATTTGCGAGCAATAGTGCGGACAGACGGACGGACGGACGGACGAACATGGCGAAACTATAAGGGTTCCTTGTGGCTTCGGACCCCTAAAAAGAACGCTTTCGCGTATACAACCACTTAATATTATTTATTTAGCTCCCAGAGGGTCTTCCGTACGGCGAATCGTAAAGAAAAATATACCTTTGCATTGTTAACTCCCTTAGAGAGTTGGGATGAGCCGTTTGATATGCGATTGGCTCGGAGGTATGGAGGTGCCATAACTAACCCGTCTTCTGAATTTAAACGACGGCGTTTGCTCCTGGCTGATTCAATTTCAGAACGTACGTTTATCCCTTTTATGCTGCGTATTCTTTTTCGTTATGATTTCGGCTAGGTTAATGCCATCTGAAAGACAACGTCGTCAATATAGGGTAGAGTTTTCGGAGGTGTAAATTGTTTTTTTATTTAATAGACGTAAACGGCCCCGTTTAGGGTTCCGTGGCCAAATGGCAAATACGGAACCATTATAATTTCGTCATGTCTGTGTAATTGGAAAAAGTTGGGAATAGTATCGCATTTTTACTTAGCTACCATTTATAATAGCTATGGTGAATAAGAACATTATTATTTAAATACATTCTAGGTTCCACTACCCAAAGGTTGTCTGGAAGAGATCGCTCTTTAGCGATAAGACCGCCTGTTGTGACCCTTCTTTGTTTATTGTATTTACTTTTGTAATTGTTTTTTGGTGTTCAATAAAGTGTATTTGTATTGTATTGTATCCGTAATTTGTATGTACGTTGGTATTGGTATGTAACGTGTTCGGATCCTGTGTATTTCCGCCACACTCATTAACGGGGAGCGGCCGTGAAAAGTTAAAATATTTACATTCCGATGACCTCACGGAACACGGTTATTTTGGTGCATCGGTGCTGTTTGTTCGGCGCTTGCCCTTTCTTTTGTTCCACATTCACACAAATTTTTATCTAATGGCTTTTCGATCTTTTCGGCCAGTATTTTATGATAAAATATTTGTTTTCTTTTTAATTCACGAAATATGAAAATGAAAATTGCACGATCGCACTTCATTCCTTGACATTTGATTTTCTTTTTTTAATATTATGAATACCTATTCAATACAGACTTTTTTTCAGCCAGCATTTTATGACACCACCTCTTTTTATTTTATTTATGCGTATGCCAGGAAGGCTTTAGCTGTCGTGGCAGGTATTTTAAATATGACCCCTAAAAAATCGTGGATAGGTAGGATCGTCGTGTGTTAAATTAGTACGTGAGGAAAATTCATGTTTGCCGTCGCGTAGCAAAGTGGAATAAATCGGTGCCTGGGATATGGCCTCTTTCGGTTGCTCTTTCTCTTTGCATTCTTGAATTACCACAGGTGAGCCAACATACAGAAGAGTAATAACTTTATCTACACTCATATCATAAACCCTCTATGATGCGTTCAAAAATCGCAAATTATAACCAGCATTAAGGTAAACTGTTTAGTTAGAACATATTTCTTATCTGTGAAAATGTTCTAATAGCTGTATTAGACCATCGAAGTCGATGGTCTGCATTCAACAGGGCTTGTAACCGGTTTTTGCCCCCATACAAATAAACCGGTTTCTTTATCGTTCTTTCGTTAACTATTTCATGTTTAATAAGGCGATAAAATAATACGAAGTAACAACCTAAATAGACTATAGAGTTCCACATTAAGAGTATAAAATAATTTTAAATATTTACCTATTTCGGGGTTTTTTTAATTAACCGGTTACAATCCCTGGCATTCAAATTTCTAACATCTTCGAACAGCATTGCCCGCCTATATTCTTCAGTCAGACAGAGCGAAAGTTCGTTCGAAATTCAAATGTCGGCTCTATTTAGCCTATGAAATCGAATGTGAGACACTGATGTATTCGAATTGCCGCCATTGTTGACCGATTTTGAAGCATCTTAGAGCAATTTATAAAATGAGTGTAGATAAAGTTGTGTATGCAACTGTACATAATTAGGCCTTAAAACACTCGTGCGATATTATTATGAAACTCGACTGCGGCTCGTTTCATAAAACCCCACTCGTGTTTTAAGGACCTTTATTATGTAGCAGTTACATAAACTACTATTGCAAAACCCTTTGACACATCAGTCTAGTGTTAACGTGCGAACAATGCTCTGTAGCAATATCGTGAGTTTACAGTGACCGTACTCGCTAGCGACTACGTAAACGATTTGTATGAAGAATAGTACAGCGCCCCTGGCGGTCACTCGTTGAACTAAAATTCTTCATACAAATCGTTTACGCAGTCGCTAGCGAGTACGGTCACTGTAAACTCATGGTAGTGCTAGTGGAGTCGTGGACTATTATAGTTCTTCGAACCGGATCCGGATCTTACATCTGGGCTTATAAAGGGTGGCTAGACGCATCGGATGATTGAATCCAACCCTAGTTTTGAATGAGACGCATATTATTAATGTGAATTATTCATATTGACTTATAGAAAAGAGTGTAGTTAGGGTGAAGGTGGTATTTTTAAACAGCTGTGCGCCGTTCATTGTTGAGGCCGCCTTTATAGCTGTTTATGCGTGTACCTAATCTATGAAATTTTATTGAGAATGCCTGAGTGACTTTTGTAAGGGAAGAATTAAAAATAACGTGAAAGTAGTTGAACCTGCCTTATTTAATTATTAACTAGCTTTTGCCCGCGACTTCGTACGCGTGGAATATAAAATTGCCGATAACTTTTCTTTCCGACATCCGATTTTAATCAAACATAGCTTATATGTTGCTCCAAATGATGCTCCCTTGAAAACTGCACTCCGTTCTCACGCCTTAGATAATTAAGGGATAAAATCTATCCTATGCTCGGAGAGGCGCGAGACTCGAATAAGTACCTAATGCCAAATTTCTGAATAGGTTTACCGGTTTAAGCGTGAAGAGGACACAGACAGACAGACAGAGTTACTGTCGCATTTATAACATTAGAATAGATTGAACACATTCAAAACATTTAGTTTAAAATTTCAAAAACAAATAGTAATTGAAAAAAAGGATTCTCTCACTTAGAATGCAATTGATTTGCTATGTTTCTAGAACAATAGACTGCCTAGGTTATATTTCTTGACATTTTATAGTGAATAGGAATGACATTGACGCTGAGCAGATGCAAACCTAAGTAGGTACTTTGATAAATGTCAACAATTACAAATATTAACTAGTTTTTTCAAGAAGAACGAAGTTTAATCAATAATTAAATGGCACGATGATGCATTTTTTTTCAATTTAGACTGCAGCTATTTTAATAAACGTACTTTATATAACCGCGAATTGCTTCTACCTACACTTTAAACCGTAAACAATAAATCCCGTTAATAAATTAATGAAGGCACGCGGATCTTTCAAAATAACCGGCCGGTTTGATAGCGGCCAGTAATCTCCCAAAATACACCGCGCTTCACGGCGACACAGTTCCAACGCACCAATCACCACTTAAATCCACAAATTTATACAACCCTGTTGCAATAACCCCGTGAGTCCACTGAATGCAGTTCTGCAGACGTAGCTGGTTGAATCTGTCTATCTCTTTTTAACTAACGGGTTTGTAGTATAGATGGTTCTAGCGTTCGTTTCGCGCGTAATTCTAGCTCAGTCAGTGTGTTATCGTATCGTTCAGGGGATAGGTCGCGCGGTGGCGCTCGTTTCGAACGAAATTATCGTATTTACAAACTTCACCGTGCAATGTTTTGATAACGGAACCTACTTGGAACGTGGTTGAATGATTTTGAAATTGGAAGACTAGTTTTGAAGTTCTTTTTTTAACTGTTTTCGGCCTGTTTGTTTTATTCGAGTGTGGTGTAACCTTGTGTTTGTTGATTGACGTGCGGTGGTTGTGATGTAAACTGCAGGTTCGAGTCCCGAGGATGGGTCCAGGCTGCTGAATAGAAGATGCATACTTCTATGATGATGGTGAGTAATATTTATAGTTTAAATTCAAGCCAAACTGCCTTTAATGATAATGAATCTGTAGCTTATATTGTCGCCTTGGCGTTCAGCTGTAAAGACAACTTTAATTGTGTTGAAATAAATAAATAAATAAAAATAAAAAAGCATTTTAAATTGTTGTCAATTTTGTTAAAACTTATTAAGATATTTAACGAATACTTATTATTAATTAATCCTTGACTTATTCATATTCAAAGTCTGTAATAATATCATATGTATGCAAGCAAGTCTGTTCATTTCCCTTAAGACTATACCTACCTACTATGCACATACCTATTCAGGTATAACTCGTCCTTGTCATAAGTAGGTAGGTATGTATATTGTTAAAACTCTCTGATCTTACCTACAGTAGGTAATGCAAAAATATCACTGAAACGTTTCTTCAAGCAAGATCTGATACATGTAGGTATGTATCGAGTTCATCCATCCATGAAGGAGTTATCATATACATACCTACCTATATACAATACGAAGGAGCTATACAAACACGGTTTGTATACATCCATTTAGACTCTTAATAGGTACCTACCTATTTATCTTGTAATATTTCATTATAGCTTTATCCATTTTTTCTATCTTTGTTTGAAAATACTAGGTAAGAACTAACTTTTTTTATTGACATTTGACTGTAAACCTATAAGGTTACCTTATTTAAACAGAAAAACAATTCTCCATAACAACGCAACGACCGGTAACGAGTGTGTAATTGTCGGAATTAGCGCCTATTCAGGTGCAAGGTCGTTCCCATACAACGAGGCATATCATATCATAGACAATGTTCTAGCTAGCTCAACGAGAGTACGGCAATTAATAAAAATAGAACCAGAGTAGGTATTCGAATTTGAAATTTTTAATTCCTTTCGGATGCAAGCACATTTAATCGTAAGTTACTACAATTACTGGCAAGTTTCATTCAATGATATAGTGTTCGTGCATTTTTTTAATAAGTACTGGCTGCAAAGCAGTTATTAAAATCAGAAAAGTGTTCCATATTTAAAATGAGTTGTGAAGACTGTGTACACAAAAAACTCCCAGTAGTAGGTAAATAAATAAAAACAGATCGCAACCGCCTTATTCCTGGCTGGATGAAAATAGCGCGACTAAAAAGTACAGCAGGATAGGTGTATTCAAAATGTATAAATATTGCGAATACAGCAATGAATGATATTTGATTTCATATTGAATACACGGATAGTCGGATATTGCTTGCATACAAAGCGAGCACTACAAAGCCGATGATAAAAACTGGCCAAGTGCGAGTCGGACTTGGGCACGAAGTGTTCCGTACCATTTTCTATAAAAACGGCAAAAAACGTTTACTGTATGGGACCCCTATTTGTTATTATAACGGCAACAGAAATACATAGGTAGGTACTCTGTGAAAATTTCAACTGCCTAACTATCGCGGTTCATGAGATATTATGGTAAATTCTTTTTCTGACGTGTAAAAGTGCCCCTATGTGGCCAATTTGCTGAATAAATGATTGATTTGAATTGAATTGAATTGAATACAACCTGGTGACAGACGGACAGACAGACAGACGGACGGACAGCGGAGTTTTAGTAATAGGGTCCCTTTTTACCCTTTGGGTATGGAACCCTAAAAAATAAACTGAACGTAGCGACGAGTGCATGTGCATTTTTACTTTTAAATACTAGTAGGTATGTAACCGTAATTACATACGTTAGTGAGCCTTCAATACATTCCTGCATTGTTGTATTTATTTATTTACATCACCCTTGGCCATAAAGTGGGATTTTCTGCCCGCTACGCGGAGAGAAAATCTCACTTCTTGGCCAAGGCAAGACGTAAAACTTTTGACAAACCACGGGCGGTAATTCGTAAAGCCCCAGATCGCATATTTATGGCTCTCACCTTCGGTTCGGGCCACAGAAACCTGCGATCTGGGACATTTACGAATTCACCACCCTAGGTCTGTAATGTACTATTACGTAGTTACGCGTTGAAAATTACATAATATACGTCATTGAATTAATTGCATCGTCTGCTGCCAATTAATTTCTGTCGGTCATTAACCCAAGAAATTACGCGGAAAATATATTTTTTTCTTAGGTAAGTAGGTACTTGTATTAGCACGCGTGGTTAATGCCGTACATCTCAGTTATTTCACTGTGTTGGTGTACTAATTTGAACCTAATCAATGGTTAAGTAAGGTGTAAAGTCGTAGTGGTTTGACAGGGCCTCACAGTTAACGTAATGATTATTTCTAACAGCCGAACCTTGTACTACTAACAATAGTCGTTTTTTGTCCGGTCGTCTCAAGGCCCGTAGTATTTGTAGGGGCGATAAAGATTTTTTACCAGCGTTACTTTTTACGAACATTCCGATCGGTCTTGTTTTTTGTACACGTCTCGGATATCCATAATCTGATTTAAAAATTGTATTTTCAACATGTATTTTTAATGTTAAGTATGAAAATTAACAGTCTGTGTATAGTGGTTAACTAGACAGTATACTGAAAATCGTTGATGTCTAATGTAGGGCCGAAGATCAAAGAGCAAAAAAGTAGTCAATTTGTTAATTGAAACTTAGCATATCACATATTAATTAAAAATATAAGTAATACATAGGACTACAATGAATGAATGCGATATCTGCTCGTAGAACAAACATTATCAAAATCAAAATACATATTTATTCAGCAAATAGGCCACATCTGGCACTTTTACACGTCACTTTTAAATGAATTTAACAGAAACGAATTGACCAGCTTTCGGTTTCATGAGCATACTTGAGTAGAAATGGAAAATTAATCACAAACAATGAGCATAAAACAATTTTTTCCATCCTGAAATATCTAAGACGATAGAATATCTAAGTTATTTTTAATTCTTCGTTTGACCCTCGAACAAATGTCGACGGTTTAACAACGTAACAACGAACGGTTGTCTTGAAAAAATGCAATCAGAGTTCTAGGAAATATCTACAGAAGATGTCATCTGACCCCTGTGGTAGGTACACAAGGGTCAGATATCAACTTCCTCAGAGAAGAAACGAGTAATGCAATGACCTATAATAAGTAATAACATATGGACGAACAGTGCCTGACAGAATACGTCAAAATATATAGAGCAAACTGACAATAGAAAATACGTTCCAATATGCTAATAACGCCTCTTTATAACGAAGGCCAAACGGGTGCCCGAGCTGTTCGGGCACCCGTTTTGATGGGGCCATTTTTCTCCGGCGGATTGTGAATCCATACTTATAATAGATCAATGAGTAATGGGCGTGAAAGAGACGGGCGATGAGCCAAAACAAGAACCAACGCAGTATTTAGAAACCTCGTGTTGTTTTGGACGACTTTGACCCATATTTGAAAAAGGAATGACCGCTCCACGTGATTGTCTCTTGACTCATTGACAATCTACCGAACTTTTTGTAACGATGTGTTATAATGTGAGCTTGCAGCACACATGTGATGTTTACATTTTCTGAATATAAGAAACGAAAGGCTACAGACCTGGTTTAAAAACATCGGGTTTTTGGTTAACTGATGAAATTCCTTAGATAAAGTACTTACTTTAAGGCATTCACTGCCACCAACGCATATATGCGTTTTGCTGACTTTCCCGCAGCGCCTCGAACGCACATGTGCGTTGCAATGTTCCCTTAATGACAGATGTGGCACCTGGCGAAAGTTCGTAAAAAGAAGTGGCAGTGAATGCGTTAAATACCCACTTATTTTTCTTTCTAACAAAACAATCTCAAATACATATGTAAGAGTTCCAATCCAAGTGATCCCACACTCGATCGAAATGTGTGTAAACCATTTCCTAAATCAGCAGAGAGAATAAAATACAACCAGAAACTTGACGTGGAGGCACAAGAAAGAAAAAAGCCATTTTCCAATTGTTTCAATGAAATAGCAGAATAAGGTATTAAGTATGTAAGAACACTTCTTATTTACTCAATCCGGAGTTGTAGATACATTCTGGCTGTTGGGAGGATCCGATTCTTGCATGGGCTCTTTTAACCGATATTGGACTGTATTTGTCTCGTCTCGGAAAACGATTCATTTCATATTGGGAAAATACTCTTTTTTGTTACTGAGGTATAGCTATATAAACCGCTGTTTTATTAATTATACGTTTATTAGCATGTTAGGTATAGAAACTTCTTCAAAAGATTATACCGTGTAAAGGTAGATTTATCGATCCTTCTATACCAGTATATCGATGTAACATGACCATTTCAAGAAAGCAAAATCGCGGCCACGGTCGCGCGATTGGTCATACTTATACTGCATTAAGCCAATATACGTAAATTCAATACAGCCTTTGTGGTAATCAATACGATACGGTTATAGGTATTTATATGACAGTGAGGTAAATGATTGCGCATAAATTAAAAAAATACAATTTAAGTGCATAAACGTCTTCATTACGACACCGCTTTAAGACCAATTATAAAATCAATATCAATAATTTAGCATGAACTATTAATTCGTCCTGGATATTGAACTGTTCAAGTTCCGCTCTCGATTTCTTTGAGAGAAAGGAAGCTGTGTAATTTGTACCAAATGCTCTATTTTTTTCTAACCATGAAGAGATGACATAGCTATAGCTTGCTTCCTTCTACAATCAATGAATATGATGAAATTACTATTGGAATGAATATAAAGTGGCACCTATTAGGCGCAACGCAAGCTTGAGATACGAGCAATATCATGAATCAGGGAAATCACTTGCAATTTCTTTTTCTATCTAAGTATATTGATTTGTTTAGGGCACCGAGACTTTCTCTGTTTTACCCTATGGTTGACTGGTAGAGAATGCCATTTTTGCATTAAGTTTTGTACGTATTTGTTTTCTTGTCAATTCTTAAAACGATAAAAAATATTGCTGTGCAGGTATACAAATACAGAAAAACATAAAACACTTCTCATTAAAATTGAAGAATTATTAGGTATTTATTTTTGATGCTTTTGATATACTTAATCAAGAGCAGTAGTATGATAATAGTAATCTGATAGTACTGTTGGTGCTAGAGATATATGTGGATGACATCTTGAAAGAGACCATATGGCAGAACGTATATGGAGATAGATAATGAAAGCTGTTACTAAAAAGTTACTATACTTAGCATTTGACCCTACAAAAGAATACTTCTGCAATCAAGAGAAAATTTTCAAATCTACAATTACATACCTGAATATAATGCGAGTGATTAGGATTACTTAACATTATTTGGGTACCAAAATCCAATACCAGTCTGTTGAGTCAAAATGAATTCTTTTTATCAGTCAATTAGGTTCCTTTACCTTTGTGTGGCGATGTCTTCGTAATCTGGATATTATCTACAAAGTACCTAGTACCTACCTAACTTATCACCTGGACAAAGCCACGTGATTGTCTGAGAATCTTAAAGTCCCCAAGACACTCCTCTATTATGTCGACCTTCTTCGTATTGTGTTAGGTTAAAAAAAAAGAATATTTTGCGTACATAAGTACCTATAGAGATTTTGGCAAAGCTTTGTTTCATATGATTCATGATTTGGAATTTCTTAATAAGGTTTTTCATTTAGTGTTTAATTAGGATTGTATGCCAAGGTAAAATCCTGTTCTTAATTGGTGGTTGTTTTTTTCTTCAGTTTTTGTACTAACAGGCGGATGCCAAGTAAACATAACCTTTTTTAAGAAGAACCATTGTTTTCATTGTGAAAATCAATATTTTCCGTGTTGAGATAAATAAGCTAAAACTGTCTCGTGGGCACGCCATCGAGTAGTCAGCTATTGAATAACTGATTATTGCTTAATCCTCAAGATCTATAGGCCTTATATTTTTTTAAACTAACCCAAAAGTTAATGCACTTAGATAAGCCCTTGGACCGGTTAAGCTATTTGCCTTATTTGTTATCGTATTTGATAAGGAACTGCCATTTGGTATTAGCTTCAAATGTCCTCGACGACGCCTAATATTTATCAACGTTATCAGAATTATCTGAGACACTTCAATAACTCAAATAAATATTTGACCATTTCATATTATGACAATGCTTGCATCGATAAAATAAAATGGAAACATAACCAGGACATATTAAGAAAATTGAAAAAATAAAAGAAATTATCTCTCTTTTATAGACACACACGAGTGAAGTGTAAAGGAATGCAAATTCAAATTACACGATTATACGTAGGTACAGTCGAGTTCATTAATATGTGTACACTTTGGGACCTTATTACAACGTGGTAAGGTGCAAAAGTGTGTATATATTGGCGAACTCGACTGTACATATTTAGTTTATATCGACAGTGTAAAAAAAAACTGTTTCATTTCCAAAAGTATTTTCACGAGTTTTTAGAGTAGGTAGTGTTATCAAAGTGACGCGTTGATCTATTTTGTAAGAAAAGCTGTTGAAGGAATTACATTACAGTTTGAACAACATTCATAAAATTTAACCTATGTAAGAAATTATCTACGAAATTCAGTTTTCCTTGAAAGTTTTCTAAAGTTTGTGGGAGGAAAAAGGAGGTGAAAAAGTGACACTTCGTGGATCACTCTTTTAACGATATTATTCCAGTGTTCCTACGGTAACGCTGTTCTCAGGTGCGCTTGCGCATAGTGTTTCATCACAATGCGGTTATTCGCGGCGGCCATTTTTAGCGCGACCCATATAACAATGCAGCCAGGTTTCGCTATCGGATAATTGACGCGTAATACTACTACTACTACTTCAGCCTATTTGCGTCCCACTGCTGGGCACAGGCCTCCTCTCATCACGAGAGGGTTGGGCTATAGTCTCCACGCGGGCCCAGCGCGGATTGGAGACTTCACACACATTGAATTACTTCGCAGATGACGCGTAATACACGATGGCCTTATTCTTCAGTTTCAGCTAACAACTACTTCCAGATATTAGGCCTCCACCAAGCTTCACCACTAAAGCCCGGGCACACGGCGAACACGGCCTAGGTATAAAAGCACGATTTCGAACACAATTCGAATGAAGTGTCAATGTTTGCGTGCAAGGACATATTTATTTAAATCTATTATTGATACTCCTCGTCCAGGTTGTGAACTGCGTTCCTTTCGGTCTCTTAAACTCGTCACTCCTTCTCCCTCCACTGGTTTTGTTTTTAATTCTTTCACCCTTCAAGCAATCCGCCTATGGAATTTGCTACCTCTAGATATTAGACAAGCTCAAAACAAGCTCTCCTTCAAGCGAATGCTGCGTAAGCATTTGTTTGAGCAGGTCGCGTAGATTTGGAATCCTTCATATTTTTCTTTGCTTCGTGCGGCTGGTTTATGTATGTATTAGTTTATGTATGTTTATCTTTTATATAATTTCCATGTATGTTTATGTAAATTCATCCTCTTTTGAAATTATTTGCTATCTTCCTAGTATTTCTGTAGTTTATTTCTGATATTGATGCACCTACACATTTTCCTTTCTGTTTGGCCTTATGGTTGACTGGTAGAGAATGCCTTTAGGCATTAAGTCCGCAAACTGTATACATTTTGTATGTGAAATGAAGTTTAAATAAATAAATAAATTTATGAAGTTCCAATAATAGCAGTAATAGTACATTACAGACCTAGGGTGGTGAATTCGTAAATGTCCCAGATCGCAGGTTTCTGTGGCCCGAACCGATGGTGAGCCATAAATATGCGACCTGGGGCTTTACGAATTACCGCCCGTGGTTTGTCAAAAGTTTTAAGTCTTGCCTTGGCCAAGAAGTGAGATTTTCTCTACGCGTAGCGGGCAGAAAATCCTACTTTATGGCCAAGGGTGATGTAAAATGGTTTTAATGGTTCGTGCATGATGTTTTTTGCAACTCGGTGTCTCACTGCAATGTGTGGGTTGTGGCGGTCACTAAACGCGAACATCCATTGATCCCATATTTTATGGAAGGTCAACGGTTCGGCATAATTACATACGGAAACCATGTCTCACCCAGTTGTTAATCCCAACGTAAACTGTTTACGCCGCTTTTTACGTGACGTGTTAATTTTAGCTGCGCACACGCGCCCGCTACGGCTTCCAACGAACTGGAGTACGGCCGTTGAATAAGATGCAAATACGCTGGGTAAATATCAACGGATCAACTGTCACGAAATAGGATTTGGAACCTACATGGATTTGGAACGATACCTAAGTATATTTAAATAGTCTAAGTTTATAGACAAATTCAAACATTTTTATTAAAAAAAAAATGTTTCTATATTTGTTGCCTATAAAAAATTAGGTGAGCTTATCCCTTTAAAGGATCTCTTCCAGCTAACCTAGAGATGAAGGAGAGGTAATACATAGTACTGAAAAGAGAGTATAAATACGAAAGAGGCACTGTATCCAACCTAAATAAATTATACTACTATCTCTATTTTCTCATTGTTACGCACATAACTCAACGAGTAAAATCCCATAGTAGACCTGTTCAAAAAACATTTCGTATTTGAATATGTTGAATATGATTGACAGAGTGGTTTTAGGCATTAGTCATGCGGTAATGACAGTCAAGAGCGGCTAAATACGTTGATTACAGGGAACAAACAGTATGGCATGGCATGTTAGCGGGCGCAGTGTAATTTCATTCGCACCTCCATGCAGCGGTGAAGAACAAGGGCATTGTAATGTCTGTCTGTTCTGTATGCACCGAAATGTCATTAAACTTATGCAGTTGTCAATATAAGGTTTTATGGGAAATTGTGCTCAAAGATATATGTAAACACTTTGTCTGCACATTGACAGGAGCTTATCAGATGTTTATGAGTTCTTGTTTCCTTTATTATCTTGGTAAAAGAGATCAACTGTTTTGAAGGTGCTTTTGATAGAAATCCTAGTTTTCGCTTTAAATTAGTCATCATCATCATCATCATCATCATCATCATCATCGAAGAATCATCATCAAAAGACGTCCACTGCTGGACATAGGCCTCCCCAAGGCTCGCCACTCAGACCGGTCCTGTGCTACTTGCTTCCACCGGTTTCCCGCGACCTTCACGAGGTCGTCGCTCCTTCTTCTTGGAGGCCTACTGACAGCTCGTCTCCCGGTTCGCGGACGCCACTCGAGAACTTTCCGGCCCCATCGGCCATCAGTCCTGCGAGCAATGTGCCCCGCCCACTGCCACTTAAGGTTCGCAATTCTTCGGGCTATTTATAAATTAGTATTCGGGTTAGTTTTAAATTAGTAATGTAATATAATTAGGTACTTAAACCGTGCTTAATTTTAACAAACAGTTTACTTAAAATTGTCCATCGCAAATTCAAGGTTTCGTAGACAATTCTAACCTTTTCCTGTTAGTTTTCTTAGAATCTTTCTTACAAATAAAGAAACAATCGTAGAACAAGCTACATAACATAAATTAAACACGAGTCGGCAACGTTTCTTGACCTTCAATTTTTTTCTTATGTAGTTAATTTCAGAGGACGATTGTACAAGCTTACTTATTGTAATAATGTGTCATTAAGTGTTTAGATTACACATGATGAACACCAAAATGTGTTATTTTTCGGGCGAAACAAACTAAGCTAAAATCAGAGACAATGTAAATATATAAGACTGTCAATCTCTTTACATTACGGCGTGAATCGGAAATAGGTAGCCAGGGAGCTTAAAATTTTCATAGGTACTTCGCCTGTACAGCGCCATCTAAATGTAGCTCATGGAATTCAAATTTGTATGCAGGCTACCTAGGCAGCGCCATCTATTATCGCTTTTAACACTTATTTCGGGCGTACGCTTATTTTTTTGAAGGTTGTCATTCTAAGTTTACCTTACTTCTTCTATGCTAAAATTTTAGTCAACAAAATAACATGAGATGATAGAAACATCACATAATTTAAAGACAGATGAATAAAATAAATAATATTCCTCACAGAAATCAAATCCACTGACGCCAACAGATTTATCTGTCTAATTTTAAATGAAACTAACTGTAATTTGCATTTAGATAGAGGAATCCATGCGTGTAGAAACTCCGCCGCCGAGAGCGAATCTGAAAATTCCAATATCCTTGCTTATTTAGATGCACCTCGCATGTAGCTGCACGCATGCATCTCGCATGCACCGCGTGGGTAATTTCACTCAAATTGGTTGGAACTTGGAAGGAATTCTGGAACACACGGATCCATAATATCCACGACTTGCCAATTTCGCACCCTTTTTTTATGATGAGATAAAATTCGAGCTTCTATAATCTCTTACAAAAATGTTATTTAATTAAAAAGATAATAATGTGGACGTTTGTGGGAATAGAAGGTAGATGTGATACGATTGCGTTTTATACATACACATATACACTATTATTATTGTATAGGCCTACCTACATTTTGTATGTGCAATGAAGTTTAAATACATACTAATATTATAAACGCGAAAGTAACTCTGTCTGTCTGTCCGCTGGACCGATTGAGATGAAATTTGGCATGGAGATAGTTGGGGTCCCGGGAAGGGACTAGGCTACATTTTATCCCAGAAAAATGCATAGTTCCCGCGGGAACGCGATAACCGAATTCCACGCGGGCGAAGTCGCGGGCAGAAGCTAGTAGGTAAATAAATAAATAAATTACGTTCTCCATCCGTACGTATTAGAAATTTACAAATCCCGACAGCACACCTGCCTAATCGTCTTAATACCTACTTCTGGGACTTCTTTTGTCCTTTTTAAATTCTTTGATTTTTTTAATACATTTTTCTTTATTTATTATTTGAACACCGATTTCTTTAAAATCTTATCTTATACTTAAAAAGCGCTAATCTTGTATATTTCTCTGTTTATTTGTTTATACAAGCGATCTCAGAAATGGCTCTAACGATTTGGACGAAATTTTTAATATTGGGGTTTGTGGGGGCTATGGATCGATCTAGCTAGGTGCCATATCTGAGAAAATTCGGTTTTAGCTGTTTTCACCGGAGCAAAGCTAGGTTTCCCAGGTACTAAGTTCAAAAACGAAGAAATTTTGCAGTCACCTGCAACAGATGCAATCGGGCCTCTACAAAAAACCTTTGATGTATGAAACGAGTGATTACGCTCAAGCGAAAGTAGCGCGTCAAGATCGCAAGCCTGCACCGACCGTCACAGCCGAGAGCTCTCTGACACAATGCAGCTAATGCAAGTATTCCCGATGAAAAGTGAAATTTCCCATCGAGCCGCGATGATTTCACACATGGCTTCATCTGTAGTAGTCCGCCATTCATCGTCTACCAAGAATTATACGAACGAACGAACAAGGGTCCAATCCAACTACTTAAATAAGTAGTAGGTTTGGTTTACTCAGTGGTTACTACATAGATATTTTTAAAGACCGTGTTGTCCATCAAACATCGTTTGAAGGGATTTGCCCACTTCTGAATTTTAAACCCCAACGACAAGTTCACGAAAATTTGGCGCCTTATTCGAGTTTGTAATTACGTTACGCTATCTCCCTATTAAGCAAGATATTTTAACATTTAATTTAATAAAAAATATATATTGGGATACCATTCCAATAGACTCTTCGCTAAAAATATATAATCTACTACTACTACTACTACAGCCTATTTGCGTCCCACTGCTGGGCACAGGCCTCCCCTCATTATGAGAGGGTTAAATAGATCTCATCTATATTAATTTATTAACTTGAATAAGGCCCCTGACTATTGACGATGCATTCCCTGTGAAAATTAAGGTTTATACCTGCTAATTAAGTACCTAAGTATAGTTCAAAACGAAAATACCATCAATTCCTTTATTGTTTTGTTACGAAAGCAAACACAGTCATCATTTCAGCCGAAAGACGGCCATTGCTGGAGAGTCCCTCCCCCTACGAGTAATCCACGCCAATGATGACAATTTCTACTGTTGACCTTATTCTTAAAGACAATTACTTACATCGTAAAGGCACGGAGGCTCCCTAGTGACGAATGCATTGACACAAATACTTGCTTTATCGCTCTGCGGGTCACGATTCACTTGCGCCGTTGTACACCTGTTATTTTGGATGTTTGTGTTACATCGTATTCAGTAAATTTAAGTTTACCATCATAGCTTATCGCTGGAGGAAAACAAAAGGATACTGAAATCTGCGAAGCTATTTAAAGTTGTATGTGAAGTCCCCAATCCGCCGTGGGCCCGGGTGGGGATTAAAGGTCAAAAACTCACGTGCTGAAAGGAGGCCTGCGCCTCCAGAAGGCTGTTGTGTTGGTGATATTCGGTCATGCTCTAGATATTTATTAATATCACTAGGTTAATTAAATAGGAAACACAAACTCGGCTCTTTAGCCTCGTCTTTACGAGGTGGAAGGATTGTGAGACAATCACAATGGGGGAAATAGGGGGAGTCTTTTGTTCCTAATCTTGGGCTACAGACACCAGTGACGACGGAAATGAATCAAAAATATTATTACACACTAAAGAGAAATGAAATCGGGTTACTTTGTATAGAAAGTCCCATACAAAGCGCCCAGATTAAATTGCTCTTGACTGTAGTTATTGCAGTATCATTTTAACATTGTTTACTAATGCCAGTATCGACAGTTGTTAAGATAAAAGTAAAGCTTAAAGCTCGCAATTCTTCGGGCTATGTCGGTGACCCTAGTTCTACTGCGGATATCCTCATTTCTGATTCTATAACGCAGAGAAACCCCGAGCATAGCCCTCTCCATTGCCCTCTGAGTGATTTTGAGCCTTCTTATTAAGAAGGCTCCTCTCATCACGAGAGGGCAACGTAACAACTTACACCTCTACAATAACTAAGTACTACTTTACCGCTATAATTATAGTCTGTAGGTAACTTTAAAATGTCTTTAACACGCATTGAGGACTAAAGTTACTCCTGATAAGTACCGTTCTAACCAGCTTGTCGAGAAATTACTAAATACGGCAAACATTCATGAGTTAAATATGGCCTTATCTAGGCTATATGCAAAGCTGTAACAGTTGCATAATTATCAAACAAGGGATTCAGATAAGGCAGTTTGTACGGTAGGTGTCGTGAGACGCTTTAACACTGTTGGTAAAAACGACGGTAAATTTTATATTACTTAAACATATTTTACATCACCCTTGGCCGTAAAGTGGGATTTTCTGCCCGCTACGCGAAGAGAAAATCTCACTTCTTGGCCAAGGCAAGATGTAAAACTTTTGACAAACCACGGGCGGTAATTCGTAAAGCCCCGGATCGCATATTTATGAATCACAGAAACTTGCGATCTGGAGCATTTACGAATTCACCACCCCTAGTGCTGTAATGTACTATTAATGTTTGTTACCTATTGTTTAATTACATAATTTTTTAGTAGAATCAGTAGTAGATTATGACAGTGGCATAATGTGTACAGGTACATTCATCAACTCATTTTTTGTCCACGAAGATATACATTTCCATACCATGAACTTAAAAGTGCATAACTTAAACTACTTGTAGACATTTCAAAGCAGCCGGCGCCTACTGTACAGGCTCTGAGCTCCGTAAATTGGCACAGAGTTATTGAATATTCCGATAACCTGACCGAATTGACAGGAAGCATATTGACTTGCGGACGTCAATACTAGACGTCTTTAACTTAGGTATTTGTGGTAAGGTATTATCTTTAGTGCTAGATTTCATTCATGAAACAGTGACTGTCAAGATAGCGTACCTACGCCGTAACGATATCCAGGATCTGATTATGCAAATAAAATAGTATCTATCTAGTAATCTAGGTTAAAATAGGTCATTATAGACAGAGGGGTGAAATTTGACGGTCGTAGGGTACTATTTAGGAACTATTTTTTGACCTATAAATCGTTTCCGAGAATGAAGCCGTTCCAGAGATCCACGCGGTATACGCCAGCTTGACGCTCGGTAGCGTACACCGTGAACAGGCCTTATTATTTCGAAAAGTCCAAGGGTACTATTTTTTTAACCTAGATATTCCGTGGGTATTATTTGGGTACTACTATTTATTTGCATAATCCGATCCTGGATATCGTTACGGTGTACGCTATCTTGACGGTCACATGAAGCAAAATGACTGACCGTGAAACTTATTAGGCCCGGTCCCTAAGTCCACAAAACGCGTCGTTTTGGCTAGGTAAGGTTCAAATTATACTTTTGCGATTTTGCGAATCTGTCGAATTATAACCATTTGTAGCCAAAACGACGCGTTTTGTTGATATAGCAACCCGGCGTCAGTGTACTTGAAGTTGCTGCATTTCTTTAAGTGTTTTGCAGTCGCATTATGTATGTGACTACTTTCCCAATAGATTGACACTAGAACAAGGTAAGATACCTAAAGTAGATGACTTCGTTTTTGTATTTGGGTCAATCAACTATTTCTTGTTGTTATTCTGTCCCGTTTTCCAGGGGACAAAATGAGAGGGGTTTCTTAGAAAACCTGTTACAATATAGAATTCTAAGACAGAAAGTGATTCATTAGGGAAGGGATTGAAAATGGCAAAGAAACCCTACATTTAGTGTATTTAAACCCACAGAATAGCAGTTTAAAAAGTGGCCCAGGGGACAGTAACCATGGCAACTATTGACATAAAAAAGTTGATTCACCCATTTATATGAAAGCTGGCTGATTGCTGATGATCTTGACTTCGTATGCGCATGAACACTAACTTAACATGTTAAAGAAGCATTCAAACACGCCAATTAGAATCTGTATAATCATAAACACGCATATTATAGCATTATTAATCGTCAGTGTTCGTGATCGAACAGAGATAATAGGCACTGGGTTTTTTGATATTTGGAAAAGGGAACATAAAAAAGAAAAGCGACCGCACATACACCTCGGATGACAAGCTACGTTTATTACCGTTTTTTACATTCAAATTTTTAAAAAAAAGAAAGGACGCTTGCCATGGATACATAATATAAAATAAAAACTAGAGTGGTCGGTCGTTAACACCCCACCCCCCGTGGCGCACCAGCGTCACCTTCATCTTCCGTACTGGCAAGAACGGCCAATCTGGCCACTGGTCGGCATAATATGCCGCTCTTGGTTTGCACGTCCACTGCTCGTACCTGGCCATCTCGTCCCGGGAACACGCGCACCACTCGCCCTTTCGGCCATACGTTCCGGGGTAGTGCGGGGTCGGTTATGACGACGACATCGCCCTCCTTCAGCGGCCGCACGTTGTTATGCCATTTGCTTCGCTTCTGAAGGGTGGGCAGGTATTCCCTCATCCAGCGCGACCAAAACATATCTGCTAACGCTTGCACGACGCGCCATTGCTTCCGTCCAGCCAGATCGGAACGATCGAAGACTCCAATGGGTGCTGGCGGCACGCCGGCCCCCAACAGCAAGTGATTCGGCGTTATAGCGACTGGATCGTCTGAACTGACGGGTACATGAGTGAGCGGCCGATTGTTCACGACCGCCTCCGCCTCGGTGACTAGCGTGTGCAGCATTTCTTCCTTAACAGTGCGGCCTTTTAGCGTGGCGCCGAGGGCTGCCTTGACGGCGCGCACCATGCGTTCCCAGCTCCCGCCCATGTGTGGAGATGCTGGCGACAAGAACTGCCACCTGATCTTACGTGTGGAGAGCTCCATCTTCATTGCTTCCTCAATCTCTGCCCAGCTCTCTTTTAGCTCTCTCGCGGCGCCAACGAAATTCGTCCCGCGATCGGTGTACAGTACGCTTGGTTGACCGCGCCTCGCCACGAATCTTCGCAGGGCCTGGATGGCGGAGTCGGCGCTCAAGGAAGCGGCCACCTCTAAATGTACGGCGCGCACTGTGAGACATGTAAAAAGTGCTATCCATCGCTTTTCTCGACGCCGTCCTATCACGACCTCGAGTGGGCCAAAATAGTCTAGCCCGCAATGACTAAAGGCTGGCTGGTGGTGTTGCAATCGGCCTTCGGGCAGGTCGGCCATTTTCGGTGGAGTCGGCCGGGCCCGTAGCACCCGGCAAAACTGGCATGGCGCCGCCACGCTGTTGACGGCGCGGCGCAAGCGCGTCACGTAGTACTTGCTTCGGATTTCATTTACTACAGTCTCTCGGTGCGCGTGGCCGGCGAGCGCGTGGTATCGAGCGAGTAGTAGTCGTGTCACTTTATCATCTCCATCCAGTATGAGTGGGTGCTTTACTTGATACGAGGTCTCAGCGTTGGTAAGTCGCCCTCTGACCCGAAGGAGGCCATCCTCACCTAGCATAGGGTCGATTTTCAGTAGCCGGCTGCCCCTGTCGACTGGACACCCCTTTTTTAGAGTGCGTATCTCGTTGGCGAAACAATGTTGCTGTGATTGACGTATTAGGAGCAGTTCCGCCGCAGCAACCAACTCCGCAGTGATACCAGTGCGAAGTTTGCGCGTGCCGGAGATGAAGGCCAGGACTCGTGCGACTGTGCGCGTCGCTTTCTCCCACGAAGAGAACCGTTCTATGTCCAGAAGTTGGGGGGGTGGAGTCGTGATAGCGTTGACGACGTGAACCTTCTTCTCTGTCTCGACGTCTTCCAGTTCTACCGCCGGCTCGCCCCGCCGCTCTGGCGGCCATGCCGCCGCAGGTCCTGCAATGAAAGGCGGACCGGACAACCACTGGGATTTATCATAATTCCACCCGGGTCGGGTGCATTCGTCCGCTGGGTTGAGTTCAGACGGAACCCAGTGCCATTGCGTCGCATTAGTGAGCGACTCAATCTCGGCCAGCCTATGCGAGACAAACGGCTTATAGTCCCTGGGATCTGACCTTATCCATCCTAATACAGTCTTTGAATCTGTCCAGTAGACAATGTCTTTAATCTCTAATTCTATTTCAGCGGTGACTGTGCGTGCTAGTCTGCAGGCGAGCACAGCAGCCTGCAATTCGAGTCGTGGTATTGATATAACTTTCAATGGCGCCACACGCGCTTTTGCCGCCACTAAAGCCACATTATAATTATCATCTACTAAATATACCACGGCTGCGTATGCTTGCTCGCCTGCATCTCCAAAGACATGCATAGTCAGTGCGCCATCTAACTTATACCATCTGGGAACATACATGTTTTTGGCGCATTCTAATTGTTGCAACCAATCGAGCCATCCCCTGAAGCAGTCATCATTAAGATCATTATCCCAATCAATGTTACTACGCCATATACGCTGCATTAAAATTCTAGATTCAACTGTAATTGGGCACAGTAAGCCTATTGGATCGTATATGCTCATTATTGCTCGCAAGAACTCTCTTTTGGTGGGCACCGCACTGCCATCTACTACTTCTGGTCGTAGTTTCTTTAACGAGATATCAAAACCTAACGTGTCCGCCTGAGGGTCCCACATCATGCCCAAGGTACGTTCCAATGAGTTACCTCCTAACTTTGTCATATCTACACTGGCCTCTGACGGTTCCAGGGTAGCACGCACCTGTGGGTCGTTACTAACCCAACCTCTAATATTGAAATTACCTGCAGCATGTATACACGTTAAGTTTCGAATCATAGCTATGGCAGTTGCAGCATCGTCTACGCTATCCACATAATCATCCATATAATGTCTACGTTTCACAGCCTCTACAGCTTCAGGATATTCATGGATGAATCTCTCAGCATTTTTGTTTAATATGTATATTGCAGTAGCAGGTGACGATGCTGCACCGAACAACATTGAAGACATCACATAAGTACTGGGTGGGACTGATCGATTATTTCCTCTCCACAAGAACATTTGAGCGGCCTGATCTTTTTCTGCTATTTTTATACGTAAGAACATATCAGCTATGTCCGCCATGAGCGCTACTTGTTTGGCTCTGAATCTGAACAGAATCCCTAATAGGGAATTTAAAAGATCAGGTCCACTCATAAGATGGTCATTGAGGCAGGTGCCGCGAAACGGGGCACTTGCGTCGTAAACAAGTCTCAGTTTGCCCGGCTTGTTGACGTTATATACGCCAAAATGTGGCAAAAACCAAGCACAGGGCCCCACCATGGGCTTATCTAACTTTTGGGCATAGCCATTATCTACAAGCCGGCCAATCTGGGCATTATACATTTCAGCATACAAATTGTCCTTATGCATTTTACGTTCAATATTTAATAACCTTGACTCTGCACTTTTATAGTTATCAGGTAACAATACATCATCCTTATTCCATAATAAACCTACATGCCATTGTCCGTCCTTGAAACTTGCTGTTTCATCTAATATTTTCATGGCCCTCTGCTTTAGGGGATCGCTCCTTGGTACTGTACTTACGCCTAAGGCGTCTAAATCAAACTGATATTTCATCATTTCATCAAGGTTATTCATATTGAATACTGAGTCGTACTCAGCACCCACCCTGGATGGCTTGGTGCCATGCACAACCCAGCCCAGAGCAGTCAACGAGGCCACGGGGAAGCCTGACTTACCCCGTGATATATCCTGACCAATAATTAACTGCCAATTGTCTTGCCCCAACAAGACACGTGGCACGGCGTCCCGAAGCTCGGTCCCGGGTAGGCCGCGCAGGTGCGGGCAGCTCTCAAGCAGCTGCGCCGAGATGGTCTGGGGCGTCAGGCGGAAGTCAGGCACGGTCCGCAGCCCCGCGACGTGCGTCTCACCATTTGATCCTGAAATCGCCAGATTAATCATCTTAGAGCGTTCAACAGTAGTAACTTGTCCATTAGCACTAACGTAGTGTAGAGGTTCCATTTTCCCATTTATATTACTCACAAGCTCTTGGTCTATAATGGACACTGAGGCTCCGTCGTCTAGTAATGCATGTGTTTCACATTTGATGTCACCATTATAGAAACTTATTGGTACTATTTTTAAATAACCACCATTTCTCTTATTTATTCTTTGATAATTTACTGGCAATGGATTAGTGGTACCGCTAGGAGCTGTGACATCTGTGGGATTCGGTGGTTGCTCGGGGATGGGATTATTATCGTTAATTGTGGATGCGGGCTTTATTTTGTGTAATAACACATTATGTGGGAAACCACACTTTACACATCGTTTAGCTTTGCATGACATTTTATTGTGTTTTCCAATCACACATTTGAAACACAACTTTTCTTCCTTTACATGTGCCCATCTTTCATCTACATTTAACGATAAAAATTTATTACATACAACAAGCTTGTGTTGACCCTTACACAGACTACACTCTGAAGGCCCATCTTTAGGAGGCTGCAACACCACATGTACTTTGTGCGCAGCCCTGGTAGAGGGCGCTGAAATCTTTCCCCGCTGAGTCCCTTTCCCTGCTGATGCAGGGTTGGATATTGCTAACTCTGGCGTATTAACAAAACAAGCTGCGTCGGCGAGCTCTTCCAAAAATTCCACAAGTACGGTCAGTGATGGGGCGATTCTTAAATCTACTCCCCTCTCGCTTGATTTTGCTTTTGCAAAGCGACCATATTCAGTGCGCTGTGCGGGTGTGAGTTTTTCAATTAATTCCTTAAATAACTGCGGGTTATTAATGTAACTTTCAGCATGTATATTTTTCAAGACTGACACACATGACCGCACGGACGCACTAAACAATCGCAGCCCACCACTGTCATTATCTTTTAATGAATTGAGACTACATACCTTAGTTATGGCACTATTTAACAATGCATCCGGACTACCGTAACTCCTGTCCAGCGCTGCCATGACCTCACTCGGATCCGAGCTCGTCCTGATGAGGTCCTCCACCAAGGCCCGTGCTTGCCCCTGGAGTGCTGCCTGCAGCCGGAACATGTTTTCCTGGTTGGTGTAGTTCCAGGTGCTGCATGTATCATGGTACCTCTGCTTAAAAAAAAGCCAATCAGTGCTACCTCCGGTAAAAACAGGGAGTTCATAGAAAGCCTTGGGTAGCGGAGGCTTTCTACGATACGATAGGCCACCAAACATATCGCTTAACTCATCCACGCTACGATGGTAAGCGCCTTGGTGAGTTGGACCCAACTGTTGGTCTTGATATTTCTGCCCATTCCCCTGCCATTTCCCTGCAATGGGTGTTTCATGTGGCACACCTATGGTGTCCGGCCACCGCACCCGACTGTTGCTCACCACCCGTTCCTGGGCCGACAAGTGATGACACGTCCGCAGCTGTTCCGGCTTGTCATCACCTGCCGGCGTGCAGGCTGCGCCTTCTGCCTTTGGGTAGGACTCCACCCCCCCGCCTCGCTGTGGCTGCACCATAAACTCTGTCCCGGTTGGCTTCACACACCCCAAGTTATCGGGGGCGCCTTGGGACTGCACCACAGTATTATTGAAGGGTGACGCCTCTATCCATTCCTTCGCGCGTTCAGACGCTGTGTTTATCGCGCTTTGTTCGAGCTTTTCTTCTTCTTCCTCGGCGTCGAGCTCCGCCAGCTCCATCGCCCGCTTGGCCTGCACCACCTTGAGCCGCTCGGCGGCCTCCTCCTGCGCCGCCTCGTACTCGATGCGTCGGCGCGCCGCCTCGCGCGTCTTCGCCGATGAAGATGTCGATGTCACAACACTACGAGCCGCCGCTGCCGTGCCGCGAGCCCTATTGCTCGCCGACCTCGTTGATCTGCCAGGAGCCGACGACATCGCGACACGAGCCCTCTCCAATCGTTGATTCGGTTCGAGGGTCCAATTTGTTCGTGATCGAACAGAGATAATAGGCACTGGGTTTTTTGATATTTGGAAAAGGGAACATAAAAAAGAAAAGCGACCGCACATACACCTCGGATGACAAGCTACGTTTATTACCGTTTTTTACATTCAAATTTAAAAAAAAAAGAAAGGACGCTTGCCATGGATACATAATATAAAATAAAAACTAGAGTGGTCGGTCGTTAACAGTCAGCATTCCAGCCAACCAGTCGAGTGCAGCCATCAGCCGAGAGTTAACTTAAATCTGACCAGTTTGGGCGCGCACACTGACCTATGTCCATGGAAGTAGTAACTAATAACTGGAACTACCACTGTGACCAAAATGTGTGCCAGGTACGCGGAGCTGAGTGATGGGCAAAAAGGCTTGTGTCTCTCCTTATCTAACCTTATAGCGAGAGCTAAAGACAAAAGAAGTCTGATGAAATTTTGGGCACGTTTTTGAATAAAATTGTGAACGAGGACGGCCTTCGGGCTTATGTCTTAAAGCTCTTAATTTACAAATTGACAATAATCGCTCCAGAAATTAAAAGAAAGAGTTTTGTCTTTTCATACTGTATGAAGCACTCATGTATAACGAATTTGCATGTATGACGTATTCAGGACATACGTCACATCCTTCCTGGCTGATTACCAGCCGCTAAACGCTAAATTCCGCACCTATTTGGGTTCTCATTAATATTCGCATGCCTAACCACTAATGGGCGACTACATAACATAATTAGTTAAAACAACGAGTGAGGTCGTTTCTATATGAAGTATGAAGGAATCGTCAAGTCTGGAGGCCTATCGAGGGTTCCCTGCTCAAACCCAATAAGTTGAGATACTTTGTTTTACAATTGTGAAGTTTCTATGTTCTATGTCAAATTCAAATTTTATTGTTTTCTTAAGGCGACTTATCGGGTTTGAGCTGGGAACCCTCGCTATGCTATGAGAACATCAACGTCATAGGGTAAGGTATCGCCTTACCGGGTCGCATCATCTATACTATAGATGATGCGAGGCCAGGCGGGGCAGGGTTGATGTGGTAAGATGCGACCTTCAAGTATGCCGCAAAGTTAGTATCACTGTACGTAGGTCTTCCGATAATGGAGACCCCGGTTTACCTCCCAATACCCCAGTCAACTCTTGGAGAGGCAATGCATTCGATTCTAGTGTTTTAAATGTCTATGGGCGATGGATATCACTTTTCACCAAGTGCGCCCGATTCGCCGTCTACAGTGATAATTAGAAAGAAATAAAAATATAAAATTAATAATAAAAAAAAAACATTATTTACAAAATGTATGTCCAAAACGGCCTCACTCAACATGTGCCGTAGAAAAGCCTTCGTTGCAAAATTGGCATTTTAGATTATTTTTGAAAAAGTAAATGCATTCGTTACTTTGCGATGACATCACTGAGACTAACGAACTCTGAGAAGGTGAGTGTTTAAGGTGCGTAGTAAGATAAAAACCCAACTTGGGCTTTAAAAATATAAAACTAAAAGTTAGGCCGAAATATAGGTCACAAAAAAATACATTTGAGAATTGATATGTGCTCTTCAAAAGTTGCGGTCGGTACGTGTACAAGCATCGTCCGCGCACGTACCCATCGCAACTTTTATGACAGAAATGGTAGTTATTTACGGTTTTTGACCAAACTAATGATTATTTTACAATATCCACAGCTCAGATTATGAAAAACTGAATATAGTTCCATTTTCTGGACAGCCCCTGTAAAATCATGGTCTAGATATTAAGCAGTAGCGATTTAAAAGGTTGAAAATGCCTTACTTAATGTATTTTTTTTGCAAGGACTACCTGGACGTATCGCAATTTCCGCAGCTCAGATTAAAGAGGACATATCAGTTCTTCATATATATTTTTTCGAGACCTATATCTTGGGCCAATTTTTAGTTTAAGGCCTTTAAACGCGACTAAAATGTTGTATTTCACCTTACCACGCGCCTTAAATATCATTACGTCACTTTCACTACAAAACGAAAGATATTTTCGTCACATATATCTAACACTTTCGCGCATCACTGACTTTGCTATCGGCTGGGTAAATTCCGTGGGAACTCAGGTCATTGGGGCTCAAACACAATACTAGGCTACTTAAATAATATCTGCGATAAAGTGAACTACTTATTCATGTGGTAAGTAAGTAGTTAATGTGATTCTAATGGATGTAGATTTAGGAGAGCTGGTCATAACCGAAGCGACTTAGAATGCCATTAATAATGTAGTGTACATGTTAATAAAAAAACCGGCCAAGTGCGTGTCGGGCCACGCGCAAAGTATAGGGTTCCGAAGTTGACGATGCCCACAGTACCTTTCTAAGACTTATTAGCATCTAGCTAGCCTGTGGTATGACTATATATGCCATAATCGTGATTTTTTTCAGCCATCCAAATACCACCATTTGGCTGGCAGGGGGGGGGGGGACACGTGACTCTAACAGAAAATAGCACTTTAAAGCTTAATATTTCACAAACGCATCACTTAATCAAGAAATGGTTTTAACAAACCCACAATATTTTTTAAGACCTATTCAACGATATGCCGCACCATGGGGTACGCAAGAAAAAAAAAAACTTCCCCACTTTACGAGTAGGGGTAGTAGTACCCTATAAAAAATATATTACAAAATTTTATTGTACCACTTTGTCAGCGTAACTAATATGTATATTCATGCCAAATTACAGCTTTCTAGAACTAAGCATCTCCGAGCAATAGTGCGGACAGACGGACGGACGGACGGACGGACATGGCGAAACTATAAGGGTTCCTTGTGGACTTCGGAACCCTAAAAAGCCGTGGTGGCCTAGTGGTTCGACCTACCGCCTCTGATCCCGAGGGTCGGGGGTTCGATTCCGGCTCGCACCTCGAAGTTTACTTACGTGCGAAGTTCAATTTGAATTTACCATGAGCTTTTCGGTGAAGGAAAACATCGCGTGCGAAGTAATTCAAAGATGTGTGTGAAGTCCCCAATCCGCACTGGGTCCGCGTGGGGACTATAGCCCAAACGCTCTCATGATGAGGGGAGGCCTGTACCCAGCAGTGGGACGCAAATAGGCTGTAGTAGTAGTAGTAGTACATGTTTATAAACGTTCACATGAGGCAGGGAACCCCACTCCTGCATGGTCGAGCTATGCCACGTGGGAGACAAACGATTCATATCAAAATGTAGGTGGATACGCCACGCTACGCACTGAAAATACTGTGAATGAGAACCCACATATTTAGCGTGTGCATGAGTAGTGAGCGCAGCAGTGGGGTTGCAGCCTACGGTTGGAACATTTTCTTTTTCATTGGCAGACTTACCTAAATTATGGAATACCGGTCATAAAAACGCAATTAAAAAAGCTCCTAGACATCCGGCGTACGAATTATTGAGGTATTTCCTCAATAATTCAAGCCAATTTTATTGCAATAGGAAACGTGAGAAAATATCATTTTAGTATTGTAGGTATATTATGTGTGAAGAATCTTTAATTAATATTATAAATATAAACATTTATTTAAATTATAATTCTTCTTTTTGTTTCATTATGCAATTCGATCTAAAATAATATTTTTAACATTATCTTTATTTTCAAAAGATTGTAAGGTAAATGTATCTATTCTGGACACCTTAATAATGCCCAATACAGATGTAGATACGAGTTAGTAGTATGTGTGGCACCCACCCGGTGTTCCACTTTTAAATTTATTGCTACTAAAATGTGCGCGAAGCAAGCAATCGTATTAGTGTCAAAGCCACCTTAACCTTACCCTTTTCTTTTAACAAATAGTCACCGTTTTATATTATCAGAGGCATTGCTATTTATTTACGATAAAGACAAATCTCAAACTTACCTAGATCATTGCAATTTGTAGAGAGTTAATAAGTTCTCAAATAATTAGTGCTAAAAAGAAACAGTTATTTTTCCGTCATAAGTCCGCCATCCCTTAGTAGTCGACATCTTAACGCTTATTTCTGGCACTGAGAGTGTTCAATGCTTTTTTTTGGAAAATCTGAGGAAAAACTAACAGTCGTACCTAATTGTTATGGTAAGTATCCGTTATTTATGTTTTATTCAAAAACAGAACAATTATTCCTGTTTTCATTCAGTAATATTGAAAAAAATATGAAAACCGCTACTTATTTGACAGCTATTTCGCGTGCGACGTTGCCAACTTTCGGGATAAACATAAACCCTCTTAATATTTATCATGTGATGGAACTTTCAAGATCATCCCAAACTCCAAAGTGTTTTAATAATTTCGACTAATAATCATTAGCTCTGGGATTTGATGTGGTGGGCGGAAGGGTTGCCAACATTTTCCTGATGCAGGGCTTGATAAGGGTCTTTACATTACTCTCTGGGACCACGGAGGGGTTCTAACAGCGATTTATATTTAATTTACTTAACTATTAGGATAACTATTTGGTTGTAGGTTGCTGGACTGATAATATAAAATTGTGGAATTCACATAGTTCGTTTCGAAATGACACGTCGGGGACCGTGTCATTTTGTTAAGTCCGAAATTAAACGTATTTTTGCCTGCTAAGACCACATCGAAGTTAATCAAATAAAAGTATCTGCATTTGATAAACATTGTCGACAAAATTGGCAATCGTTGACCAGCAGTGTTGCCAGAGAAAAACTAGCACAATTTGACGGTTTGCGATCAAATAGTCCTACATACATACGCCACTTTTACTACTGGCCGTTCTGCTGGTTGCCAAATTGCCATAGCTATCCCGATATTAACGCGTAAAATTACCAACACAGTATCCAGGACAGGTTGGTGTATCCGTTCGTGAACTAAGCAAAGCGGTCGTTAATTTGTTTACTATGGAAAATGGCGTTTTCGTATGGAATGATAGCTCAGTGGAGTATTTATATATATCGCACTAGATTCTGCCCGCGACTTCGCCCGCGTGGAATTCGGTTATCGCGTTCCCTCGGGAACTTTGCGTTTTTCCTGGATAAAAAGTAGCCCAACTATTTTAATGCCAAATTTCATCTCAATCGGTCCAGCGTGAAGAGGTAACAAACAGACAGAGTTACTTTCGCATTTATAATATTAATATGGATTTAACTATGATGAGTCCGTCAACTTGCTTGACGCAATCCAAGACTAGTTGAAAGATATGTTGATTTAAATAGGTACCTACTCTTAACGGTATCGTGACTGTTAATAACTACTTGAAATTAATTTTCAGTTATATCTATTTCTTGTTGTTATTATGTCCCGTTTTACAGGGGACAAAATGAGAGGGGTTTCTTAGAAAACCTGTTACAATATAGAATTCTAAGACAGAAAGTGATTCATTAGGGAAGGGATTGAAAATGGCAAAGAAACCCCACATTTAGTGTATTTAAACCCACAGAATAGCAGTTTTAAAAGTGGCCCAGGGGACAGTAACCATGGCAACTATTGACATAAAAAAGTTGATTCACCCATTTATATGAAAGCTGGCTGATTGCTGATGATCTTGACTTCGTATGCACATGAACACTAACTTAACATGTTAAAGAAGCATTCAAACACGCCAATTAGAATCTGTATAATCATAAACACGCATATTATAGCATTACCTATTTATCGTCAGCATTCCAGCCAACCAGTCGAGTGCAGCCATCAGCCGAGAGTTAACCTAAATCTGACAAAAACTAACAGTCGTACCTAATTGTTATGGTAAGTATCCGTTATTTATGTTTTATTCAAAAACAGAACAATTATTCCTGTTTTCATTCAGTAATATTGAAAAAAATATGAAAACCGCTACTTATTTGACAGCTATTTCGCGTGCGACGTTGCCAACTTTCGGGATAAACATAAACCCTCTTAATATTTATCATGTGATGGAACTTTCAAGATCATCCCAAACTCCAAAGTGTTTTAATAATTTCGACTAATAATCATTAGCTCTGGGATTTGATGTGGTGGGCGGAAGGGTTGCCAACATTTTCCTGATGCAGGGCTTGATAAGGGTCTTTACATTACTCTCTGGGACCACGGAGGGGTTCTAACAGCGATTTATATTTAATTTACTTAACTATTAGGATAACTATTTGGTTGTAGGTTGCTGGACTGCATAATATAAAATTGTGGAATTCACATAGTTCGTTTCGAAATGACACGTCGGGGACCGTGTCATTTTGTTAAGTCCGAAATTAAACGTATTTTTGCCTGCTAAGACCACATCGAAGTTAATCAAATAAAAGTATCTGCATTTGATAAACATTGTCGACAAAATTGGCAATCGTTGACCAGCAGTGTTGCCAGAGAAAAACTAGCACAATTTGACGGTTTGCGATCAAATAGTCCTACATACATACGCCACTTTTACTACTGGCCGTTCTGCTGGTTGCCAAATTGCCATAGCTATCCCGATATTTACGCGTAAAATTACCAACACAGTATCCAGGACAGGTTGGTGTATCCGTTCGTGAACTAAGCAAAGCGGTCGTTAATTTATTTTCTATGGAAAATGGCGTTTTTGTATGGAATGATAGCTCAGTGGAGTATTATATATATCGCACTAGATTCTGCCCGCGACTTCGCCCGCGTGGAATTCGGTTATCGCGTTCCCTCGGGAACTATGTGTTTTTCCGGGATAAAAAGTAGCCCAACTATTTTAATGCCAAATTTCATCTCAATCGGTCCAGCGTGAAGAGGTAACAAACAGACAGAGTTACTTTCGCATTTATAATATTAATATGGATTTAACTATGATGAGTCGGTCAACTTGCTTGACGCAATCCAAGACTAGTTGAAAGATATGTTGATTTAAATAGGTACCTACTCTTAACGGTATCGTGACTGTTAATAACTACTTGAAATTAATTTTCAGTTATATGTATACGAAGCGTAAATAAATCAAGCGAAGGTACACGTGTTAAGCACTTACGATGAACATTGGTCGTAAACCTGAATGTCACATAGCAAACCGAGTTTATATGTATACTCTAGTAAATAATTTACAACACCATTTGGAGGAGTCGTTAGAGAAATGCCCAAGCATCAGTCGGTATCAAATATTCAGTTGAAATTGCAAAAACGGCAAATATTCGAGTTCCAACGGCACTTGGGGGAATGATATTTGGCTAAAAGGACACCCCTAATGAGGGTCCAAAACCCCTAGGAAGACATTTCCACGGCCCACCGCCAGCATGGTGTCGGTTAAAATTTAATTCATTCGGAAAATGTGTCCATGAAACTGGCTAACTGCGATCCTTGATCTACTCTGGTGGAATCAATTATGCTCTTAGGTGATAAAAAGAACAACGTTTCTGGTACCCATGTAAATAAAGAAGTGTCTGATACCTATACCTACCATACTACTCATGTACTTATAGAAGTAAATTCGTGGTATATTCGTATATTACACTTGCATCAATGAGACAAACACTATGGAAGAAATTTTGGGAAAGATTTCAAGGCTTTTATCCGCAGCACGAAGAGTTTCAAAACAGACGTGGCCAATTTATTGTGTTTAATGAGAATCACATAATGAAGAAGATTGACGAGATATTTTAATACTGTAACGAATTTTGTTTAATGTGTAAGTTAATGAAAATCACATAATGAAGAAGAGAGACGAGCTATTTTAATGCTGTAACAAATTTTGTAGGAAAACTTATGAAAATTTTGAAAATATTCCCACTTGAAGACCGTTTGCAGAAAATTTGCATAGAGTGTGCACGTTAATGTCAATATTGATAGATAACCTTGAAAAACCATTTTGTGCACATAATTACATATTCCTGTACGTATATCAAATACTGGATAAGCATCTTATCACAACACTAGGTACCGACATATCGACGTAATGAGTGTGATAGGCTGATTATCATGTCCAATATAAAATTTGGTTCAGCGTCAGATATGCGAACTAAGGCAACTATGATGTGTCGTTAATCTGCTTGTTATTAATTATGAATAAACTTTACACTAATCAGAAACGTTTCCCTGCTATATACTCGTAATGTAAGTTTACGCGTACCTACTAAGGCGCCAATGATAAAGATGGTTCATTGTGGTATGTAGTGGGTGGAAAAATGGCTACGATGAATTGAAAAGAGTAAGGATATTGATGTCATAATCATAGTAATGATACAAAATGTCTATTTTAGTCTTGATCCACTTACTTCGGATACCAACATTCCAACAACATCAGCGACGATCTGAAGAAGCATCTCATGTAGTCGTACTCAGTACTTACTTGTTTCTATCCATATCACAGTTAGGTACCTAATGAGGTTGCAATCTAATTATCTAATTCGTATTCTCTCGGTCAAACACCTTTGATAATCCCTTACATGGGAGATATACGGTCATGTGTATTAGGAGCCTATCCGTGCTTGTGCATAGGTCCATTAGGCAGTCCTGATCTGCCTTGCTAAGCCCAAACGGCCTATTTGTAGGTACAATAAATTTAAACAAAATGCGCTGTTTTACTGAGGCTTCCCCGTAAAGTAATGAGATAAGGGGCTCCCTAACTTTACCTGTTTCTGAGTTAAATGGTTTAGTTGCTTTATTTACTTACTGAAGATGTCTTCTTCTAAATTCATTCATTTTAGTTTTTACTGTCTCCCTGTCTGTTACAATATACCAAATACAGTTGAATACTATATCCATACTTATATAGTCGAAGTCCCGGGAAAGGACATAGGCTACTTTTTATCCCAGAACCAAATTTCACGAGGGTGAAGTCGCGGGCAGAAGCTAGTTGTTTATATATCTCACCAAGCATGCTATGAGTTTCCATCTTACATGTGGGTGGAAGCTATCAGCTAGGCACCTGTAAAACTCCAATTACTAAAATGTAAAAACCTTGTAAAGAGAGCAGTGGGGTTGGATAAGATTCTACGCAAGTTACTATCTTTAAAATTACATCCGTCCAAATACCGCCTCTTTTCCCTAAGTGAGCAATCAACTAATAGTTTATGTAAACAGTTCACGCTTTGCCGGATTTTTCCTAATAAAACTAATGCTCTTTTATCGGCGCCCAATCGAAACTGCCTCGGGCCACAACAATCAATCACAATTTAATGTGGACCTTTCTGCCCCTATTGACCGATATAAACCAACCAGCAAAGTCCGAACTCTGCAGAAGTGTGAAGCACCACATTTTGCCAACTACAGAATCGATCGGGGACAACATTGGAGATCGGGTTATACTGGTGATGGAAGATCAATCAGCATTCTGATAAGGGCCAGTTTAAGTTGTCGGAATGCGGTTTTTAGCTCTTTCGCTTATTAGTCATGGTTTATGGCACTTTGTTGTTATGTACTTTTCCATTAAATTTAAATACCATGTCTGAAATATGGGTCAAGCAAAACGTTGTGACGATATTTTATCCACAGAATCAGCTAACGAATCTAATTTCTAAGCATGTTTTTTTAGGTTTTGAATTTTTTTAGTTGGTAAGAAAATATTTTTGTATGGGATTCGGGTATCGCTCACACCATTAATCTCATACCGGGCCATACTATTTTGGTTACCAACTCGAAAAAAAATTAAATCTTGAAAAAAAAAACGTGCTTAGAATCGATGGCTGATATTGTGGGTAAAATATCGTCCCATAGTTCACAAATGATCACTTAGTTTTACCCGACGCACTATTAAAGATAAATATCTCCTTCACCCTAGGGGTAGCTGAAAGAGATCCCTTAAAGGGATAAACTCGCCTTTGTTTAGTAGCAATATGATTGCATATCTTTGTTTTATGGTCAATAAATAGACATATTCAATACGATAACATAATCGTGATATTCGTGACTATCTTCACTTTGTTGAACTGCTCGTAATTATAGGCCATCGTATAGTTGTAATTAATGCAAGTGACGCATTTTTTGCGTTTAAGTCTAAAAATTCTAATTCACTTCTTTTTAGAAGTAGCATGATTCAAAGGGCGGGGCTGTCAAGCTGAATTTTGCATTTATATTTCTGCAGGGCGCTGCCTGAAACAACCGACGGCCGCCCTTGGTGTCGCAGACGACTTTCACAGAAAGTTCTCTCAGAAATAATATCATCACAAAACAGTAGCTGTCTCTGTGCGTAATGGCAACTTTGCATATACGTAAATAATATATTAGACCCGGTCTAACGTACACGTAATATGTCCCCACTTCCACGGTGTCCAATCCAAAGTTCTGTCACCGAGCGTGCGTGACAATAAGCGTTTTTAAAAAAACTTTTTTCGAAACTGTTTCTCAGTATCTAAAAACTCGTCTCGTTGTTGGAAAAATGTGACCCAGCTTTAGTGTCACGATGGAAGTTTAACTTTGGATTGGACACCAATGAAGTGGGGAAACATGACATGTATCTACGTTAGGCCGGGTCCATACGAAGTATTATTTATGTCTATGTAACTTTGTCTGTGTATGTGTGTGTATCGTATAAGTAGGTATGTACCTTTTTGGTTCTCCAATTCTATTAAAACTCTGTTGTTCTTTTATTTGGTAACACTCAATGAATTCAAAGCTTCATTTGACCTGTTCAATGCAATTGGAATGACATTGATACGAGTGGTCTTTTTAGAAAAGCTAACGTTAATTACCATTATTACACGCTTGTCACTTAGAAAAAAGGTTCGTAAGCATGAGCTGTATTCATATTATTGATCTATTATTTTAAGTAAGGATTCATAATCAGCCGAAGAAAAATGTCCCGTCAAAACGGGTGCCCCAAGCACCCGTTTGGCGCTCAGTAAATTTGACACTTAAGTCTTATAGTGTTTGGTTTACCTTTGTATAAAATATCTATCTTGACATATAATATAAAGAGGCGTTATTAGCATTATTGGAACGTATTTTCTAATGTCAGTGTGCTCCATATATTTTGACATATTCTCTTCGGCACTGTTCGTCCATATGTTATTAAAGGTCAATGGCTGTATTTCTTATTTGTGGCTAGTAGGTAGGTAGGTATAGCACGACACAATTTAGAAGGCGAGTGGCGAAGCACTTAAGCCGTTGACGCAGAGTCTATTATTGCTTAATCCAAGCGCCTTCTAAGTTGTGTAAACCTGTAGTTTTACACGCAAACGGCTTACTTTATTTGTACGTTTTGTTTGGGAATATCCTTGGTAGATCAGGGCTGGCAACATGTTACAGTTACGACCAGGAGGGTTCGCGTAATAAGGTAAGATATCCAAACCGTAGACTACAGAGAATATTCGGAAGGGCCAACTTGTTTCAGGGAAACCTTTTAATTTATACGGAAGTAGAAAATTCTATGGGATCGGACGATTTCCATTCAAATTTGGCAACCCTGGCTTCACTTATTCAGTGTTTCTCGGCCCTATGCAGATCCGGAGAGCGAATTATCGCGAAGCTGTTGCGTTAAAGTTTTAGCAGCCTCTCTGCTGGAGATTGCTTTGATTATGGCCTACTTTACACGGAATACTAAAAAACCTTGGAGTTTTCCAGAAATGCTTTTAAATTTTAAGTAAGCCGCGTGAATTGGTATTTTTCAGTAATTTATATGCGCTGAATTTTGAATCCTTTTCAGTGAAAACGGAAATGGAAGGATTTTACGAATCTAAGAAAACTTTTTCCGTAACAAAGCGTGAAGAAGCGAACTCCTTATTGGCTGAGAAATCGGAAAACTTGCTAATTGTTGCAAATCAAGTATTATTTTAATTTCAGCGTTTCTGCATTACTTCCAGTCACTGTTATCAATCACCATAAACTTGATATTTGAAGTTATCATTATCACACCCAAATTACGGCAGTTTCTCATTTTAACGCGAAAATACACACAACCGGCTACCATCGCCATCGAATTTCAAATTACGCAGTATTTTTAGCTGTTAACTGCTACAGGTCATTCAATTCAGGACGTCGCTTACCTTGGCCCTTATTCAAGTGTTTTAAGGTCCTGTTTCGTAGATACAAGTGTCAGTGTGAAAGTTCGCAAACCCTGCAGTTACCGCTCGTCAGCGGCAAGCGTTTTACGGACACATTGCGCGATCGTGACGCCCGCCGCGCATCGGTTAGCAACCGTCGCGCGCAATGTATCTGTAAAATGCCCACCGCTGCCGCCGTCGCGCGAAGCCTTCATGGCCGAGCCGTTACGGGTCGTATCGCCCGCGAACACTGCGAACTTTTTGATTTATTTACTGTACGCCTGTTTAAACTGCCGTAAAAAGTCCCGCTGTGTGTGCCGTGTGCTCTTACGTCGGCGTGGCTGTATTACAGAGTAAAGGGATGCAGTAGAGGGAAGTTTCTAATGTTAATTTACATGGATAAACTAACGTACTACTACGTAAAAAGTACCTATGCTACAATTTTTGCTGCAATAGTTTCTTCTGTAAGTATTTTATTTCCTTAAAGCTGCATAGAAGAAAGAGTAGCTCTTAGATACGGTTTAATTTATATGGACGACATTGCGATTTTCAGGGTTGATCAGTTTCGTTAGAAGTTGCTCACAAACTACTTATAGCATGTTCCTATTAACGTAAATACGCTTCTATACTAACGACTTGTCTTCTGCGTTATTATATTTTCTGGTTTTATGACGGCGACTCGCTACCATATGAATCGAAAGGGCACTGTTATGGTCTTAACGGCCGTCTGTAAATTGTGCGCGTGAGTTAGTGCGCTATGTGAACATTACCTACTCACTTTGCTGATATTTTTATCGAAATCGGTATATTTCGTGTGTGTGTTGTTATTCTAAATATGTTCATTGTTCATTGCAGTAGATGAGTAGGTAGGTAGACAGATTTTAGCTAAAGTAGGAAATGTTCTCGAAAATCGAACACTCGCATTCAATGCTTCCAATTTTCATCCGTTAATATGGCATTAAAAAATAAGCGTAATCTATTGTGTTTGTTTATGAATGAATTTTCTTTATTACACCTACTTACTTACACGCAGAGAGAATAATCGACCGCAGTAAAATACTTGGAAAGGACATGTTAAACAAAACCACACGGCGGACACGGCCTTAAAAGCACGATTTCGAACATAAATTCGAATAAAGTGTCAATGTTTGCATGCGAGGACATCTATGTGCGTGCAAGGACGTCTGTACACTTGTAAAACGATTCGTTCACCATCTCCGGATTAAACAAACGACGGGTAAGGGCGGGTTGGGCGCGAGTTGCGCGCCGGCTAGATTCAGGCGGGTGATTCCGTGGCCATTCTGTATGTAGTACTATTAAATATTCTGTGACGAAACTGTGTCAGCCAAAGGTACCTGTTTCTGTTTCTATCAATATTCATGAAGTTCCGATTTCTTAATCTTGTCAACGCCGTAAACGTCATACACCGTCAGAGTCTAAAAGGAAAAAGAGACTTCCGCATATGCAAATAGAGTTAAAATTAGCGGTGTATTTGCGATTGGCGTGGCGGTCAAAGTGAATGCGAAACACCGGTTCGGCCGGAATTTGCTAAGCAAAACACTTTCAATATTTCTAAATCTATTAACCTGATGAGGTTTTTTTTATGTCATTCGAATACGCAAACGAGCGCACAGCCCACCTGATAGTAAGTGGTCACTGCGGCCCATGGACACCGAAATCGTACCCTGAGGCCTAAGATGGAATGCCTCTGTGCCAGAAATTTCACCGGCTGCCTTAACCCCCTACCGGAACACAACAGTGCGACCACTTTTATTTGGCGGTAGGTGAGTGGGGAACGATGGTGTTACCATCCCGGACGGACCTAGCACCAGGCCTTACCACTGATTTGTACTATTAGATAAATCTATAGTACAAATCAGTGGTTATAATATCGAGCAAAAAGAGGACCCAATTTGTATGAGTATAATGAACTACGGAACAAACGAACAGAAAACTAGTTTCTCTCACAGGCTGTAATTTAGTTGCAGTCACAGATTATATACCCACTTATACAGCTGGTACAAGTACAAGTTATTTCGAGACAGCAATCGGCAATCATCGGTAATGAGCTCGTTGCAGGCGGGGTTTGTCATCACGGTTTTCTATCATCGATTGTACCTAAGTTTCTAAGTTTTCGCTTTTTACCACAAATAGTTTATCGACTAGTCTTTACTCGCAACTTCGTCCGCGCGGAATCCGGTAGAGCGTTCCCGAAACACAGTATCTAATAAAAAAGTAAGAAAGAATTATTCTATACCAAATTTTGTATCAATCGGACAAGTAGTTTTTATTTGTAGTATTACCTCAAGTCCTGCGATTTGATCGTCTTTTAAAAAAAAATTCAATTGATTTATTGTCTAATAATAATAGTAATAATAATAATAACACGTCTGTACGTGACTTTCTACAGACGTATTATTATTATTATTTATATATTTACATATAGTACGAAATCATAGTATAAGTGGGTTCTCACTTATACTATGATTTCGTACTATATGCTTTCATTTTCTATGCACCTTGCTCATGTTTTTTTCTAAACATGTTCGTGACGAATAGAAACCAAGCCAAAGTTTACAACAAATCACAAGTAAGTAATTAATTTGTAAAATTTACAGAGACCGAAGCTCATAAATTTAAATTACTAAATAAGAGTACAACATGTATTTGTTTGATATAGTAAAATGTAGACGCCATTTCGTGTTCTCCCGAAGCATCTATCTTGATTTTCTCAAAGATTCTTTGATCATAATAAGCGTTAGAAGAAAAGAATCATGGATAACTCGGTTCAATCGGTCCACTGAACCGGAATCAACGAGGGTCGGAGATGAATTATCACTATCAGGTGAGAAAAAAAACTTGAGAAAAGTAGGAAGTCATAATCAAAGAGTTCTTTGAAATAGTCCGATGACGAGACTAAATGTGATCGAAAATAGCGGTACATCTTGATTCTCACTTGTAAGTTGTTGTTAGTTTCGTGTATTTCGATGTTTCTTCTTAAGATTTCAACGTTTATTTCTACAAATAAACGAATAAACAAGAGTAATTTCGCGGCTAGATGCAGCCATTTGAAATGAAATATAAAAAAATAACCTGATAAACAACTTAACATTGCCTCATACTCATTGTTGGATTGTGAGTTATGGCTTCAGCGGAGCGCTGTATAAATTACATGTACCTTTATTAACAACCTGTCAAAAATGCAATTTAAGTTTGTTATAACGTAACTAAATAACATAAATACAATTGTCAATAATACCATAGATATGAAGTCACTTACGTTTCTAATATTTTATGCCACGTCATCGTCAGCATGCGCCAGAATACCACTGACCTTACGGTTCATCGGAAGTCATAGACCATTACTTACTGATAGATAGAATATAAGTCACAAAAGGAAACTGCTTACAACCTAATCTACAATCTAGGTTAGAAAATATTTGTACCTAGTTCATGAGTATGTCATCCATAAAGGTCTTTGTTTCGACCTTCAGCAACAGCTGAAGGTGAGAGGTTATTTTGATTAAAATTGTACCTATATTTTGTTTCAATCGATTTCGTTACCTTGATGATTTTAAATTTAAATAACACTTGTAACATTTTTATTGATTAAATTAGATACTGTTATGTAACTGTTATGACACAATATAAACAAAACCAACTGAGCATTTCTCCTCAAAGCTATAAATTGAGTTGCCACAGAGTAAATAAAGTAAACAATTGATTTGCATCCCGTTTACAATTTAAACCGCCTCATAACTCCCCTCGTCTACTAATTCATTCATGACTTCTGGTTTTATGAATGAACTTGGGGCTCGACGTATTTTATGGCCTCGTACTATATCACTGTTTATGTTTTACGTAGGTACAAGCGACTACAGAAAGGTATAAATACTTTGAACCTTATTCGTTCGTATTGAGGTTCAAAAGTGTAAACACTTTGTAACCACACCTATTCTTCGCTTGAGTTCTGTTTGCCACTTTATATGGGTAGGTACTTGTAGTTCTGTTTACTGTAAGAAGTTACGGGACATTTCTGAACAAATGTTCTTTATAAAGATTGATGTGATGGACTTGCACTGTTGTTTTTTAGTGTTGTTATATTTCGTCATCAATATTTTATTATAAACATCAAACTATTTGTACTTAGCACTAATTCGTTGGACCGATAAGCGCTCAATATGGCATACAAACATTAATGTACTCGTTGCAGATGGTTTAAAATACCTTACACCTCTGTACATAGACGCCATGTAGCCCACCAAAGGAAGCAAAACTTAGGGGAAATAATACATGTGTAAGCGAATTTTGGAATAGTTGTAGGTGAAGGTGCCTTAAACAACATACTAAAAGTACTGATGGGGGGGAGCGCCGCTAACGTGTGGGGGGGGGGGGTCCAAAGGTCCCTTTTTTTGGTTTTTCGTAAATATCTCGTAAACGATAACTCACAACAAAAAATGTTCTAAGACATAAATAATTAACATTAAATTTTCTACAAAACGATATACACACTTTTTTGCTAGTGTAAATATTGAAATAGATAATGAAGGGGAAAGTTAACGATAAACGATTTTACGCGTAGGTTCGGGATTTGGTTCGTTGTACCCTGATTCTTTTTAGATAAGGGCTCATACTTGACACAGTTATCCTTTGGATAATTCTGAGTGGATTCATTCTAAGGGCCACCGCGGAACACCACTCGGTTGGTGGGGGGAGAAGGGGAAACTTTGCTTCCGCCGCGCTTCAGTTAGACCTATATATTTCCAAAAATTGTAGGAGTTAAGAGATGCTGTTTATTGCGAAATGATCCTTACTAAATGCTTCATCAAATCTAATTCACAATTATTCATTTTTATTTGTGGTTTTTCTTAACTTTAGATCGATATTACAAATTTCTAAATTTAACAATTTCTTTTAGTAAGTTTGATATAAAAATGTATGGTGATGTGCAGTGCCACTTTTTCAAAAGTTGGCGCATGTAATGCAGATTTGAACATGGTATAACAATACTGTCTACTTTAAATAATAAAGAAAATATTGAGAATATTAACCAACTACTCTGAATTTTTCTATTTATCATGGGCCATTTAAATTGTTAATTTCAAGGAATTTCATTAAAAATTGAAGCCAGTTTATCACATTTAAAGAAATAATGTTGAATTAGTCCACTTGATTAACAGAAAATGCTGTTTAAGGTTAGATGCATTTTTACATAAGGCAGTCACTGACTTCAATTAAGAGCTTCAAAAGCGATAAAATTAGCGGTCGATTGAGTTCCTGGTTGACTGGGCACACGTGGTATGTCTCGTTTAAAACTACTGGACAAATTTTGATGAAATTTGGTTTGAGAATAGTTGGAGTTCAGAAAAATAAAAAGTAGCCAATGTCCTTTCTCGGAACTCCAACTATTTTCATACCAAATTTCATCAAAATCGGACCAGTAGTTTTAAACGAGACACACCAAGTGTGCCCAGTCAACCAGGAACTCAATCGACCGCTAGATTTATCGCTTTTGAAGCTCTTAATTGAAGTTAATGACTGCCTTATATAAAAATGCATCTTACCTCAAACAGCATTTTCTGTTAATTAAGTGGACTAATTCAATTTTTATTCTTTAAATGTGATAAACTGGATTCAATTATAAATGAAATTCCTTGAAATTAACGATTTAAATGGCCCATGATAATTAGAAAATATCAGAGTAGTTGGTTAATATTCTCAATATTTTCTTTATTATTTAAAGTAGGCAGTATTGTTATACCATGTTCAAATCTGCATTACATGCGCCAACTTTTGAAAAAGTGGCACTGCACACCACCATACATTTTTGATATCAAACTTACTAAAAGAAATTGTTAAATATAGAATTTTGTAATATAGATCTAAAGTTAAGAAAAACCACCAATAAAAATGAATAATTGTGGATTAGATTTGATGAAGCATTTAGTAAAGATCATTTCGCAATAAACAGCATCTCTTAACTCCTACAATTTTTGGAAATATATAGGTCTAACTGAAGCGCGGCGGAAGCAAAGTTTCCCCTTCTCCCCCCACCAACCGAGCGGTGCCCCGCGGTGGCCCTCAGTATGAATCCACTCAGAATTATCCAAAGTACAACTGTGTCAAGTATGAGCGCTTATCTAAAAAGAATCAGGGTACAGCGGACCAAATCCCGAACCCACGCGTAAAATCGTTTATCGTTAACTTTCCCCTTCATTATCTATTTCAATATTTACACTAGCAAAAAAGTGTGTATATCGTTTTGTAGAAAATTTTATGTAAATTATTTATGTCTTAGAACATTTTTTGTTGCGGGTTATTGTTTACGAGATATTTACGAAAAACCAAAAAAAGGGACCTTTGGACCCCCCCCCCACACGTTAGCGGCGCTCCCCCCCATCAGTACTTTTAGTATGTTGTTTAAGGCACCTTCACCTACAACTATTCCAAAATTCGCTTACACATGTATTATTTCCCCTATGAGCGCAATTAGTGTCTTCCTTTGGTGAGCTAATGATGGTGTTCAATTAGTTTCTTAAGTCTACAGAGATAGCAAGCTCCTGTTATCTCCATAGTAATAATAATAATATTGAGCTGCCAAGAATGAACCGAGATTAACCGATACCGAGAGCTTCTGGTATCCCCGGAAACATGTTAAAGCCTGTAGAACAGAATCCTAGTAGGCCCTTTCATGACACCAGCACCGATCCAGCCGAAAGACGTCCACTGCTGGACATAGGCGTCCCGTTAGGTTCCCTAGACTTTCACCAGACGTTGCTCCATCTTGTTGGAGGCCTACCACAGCTTGTGTTCCGGTACGCGGATACCATTCGAGATCTTTCTGGTTCCATCTTCCATCAGTTCTTCCTAGCAAAGACCCGCCCACTGCCACTTAAGACCAAGTTAACATGAGCGCGGCCATGATAACATGGTTTTCTTCGTATCCGTGCGCTATTCGTTCCGCGCGATATAATAAGTACGCTCATGTGAACTTGGCCTTAGTATGAAATTCTTTGGGCTATTTCTTAGGACTCTACTAGTATTTAGAGTAGCGAAATGTGCGCAGACAATCAGGCATCCTGCGAATAATCCCTGTCGACAGCCGGATGCCTTCACGCGCGACATTCACGCTCGGGAAGCGTAAATGTCACGGCCGGTACCAAAATACGTTGTGGCCGAATAAGGATGGGCTCGTCACGAGTTTTCGAGAAACAATTCCACTTTAAAGGCAGAGTGGGGGGGGGGGGGATTAGAAAATCGAGCTAGGAACGTAAGTCCCAGTGTCAGTCTTGAGCACATACCTACCTATATGAAAATGAATTGTTTGCTTGACGATTTAAGACAAAATGTGTCAGTATAGAGTCAGAGAGCTATATTTAACTTGTCTCTGATACACAGGTCGATAGTTGCACTTTTACTCTGTGTAGTAGATATTTTTCTTTCGGTCTTCACATTATTCTGTCTCTCTGCTGCGTCGTGGGGATACTTGTCTGTTTTATTTATTACTATTATGATTCGTTTCAGAAAGAAAAACACAGTCGTATGGAGATGAGAGCACTTTTCTAATAACATTCCATCTGTAATAACAATGTCGCGGTTATTTTACAAATTCTTTGCCTACTGATTTGTCTGGCCTGTACCTATATCTATAAATTGACGACCATCAGTGCAACTGATGACAGATCTGTAGTATTGTAGTAAACGCTATAGTGACATCTAAATGCATGCAAGCTATCGTAACTGTAAGGAAAGGAATGGAGGGATGACGATGGAAATCTTAATATTTTTAAGTTACGTGACTAAAGAGTATTTAATAACCCGATGTAGTTATTTCTTCTAATTCAACAAACTTCATTTCATTATTTGATAATAATTGAGTCACATCCCTACGGCAGCCTCTTGTGAATTAAAGTAATTAAGTGTGGGTTACATAATGGAGCTGTAGTCGGCGTGTAACACAGATTGTGGGGTGCTGCGCTTACCTAATTAGACTTTGCGATCTTGTAAATTACAAAACAAATAACAAATAATAGGCATTTATTATGGAAAAAGGGTATGGGCACAGCTAATGCTGATTTTAAGCCCATCCGACGTCAATATTGATGGCAATTATGTTCCAGTTTTACAACAAACAATCAATGAAGTAATGTTTAATTAGCTCATCATACTATTAAAATTACATATTCTTATACAAAGCAATTACACACATAAAAGACATCACATAAAACCTTATAATAATTTATTGGTAACATAAAAAATGATCGAATGGCTTTTGCCCACCGGAAGATGTGCTTTCGGTAGGTGTTCAATAACAAAGAACCTCGATATTGAAGATTACGGGAATGCAGGACATTGCATTACTGCAATTTAGAAAATACAACTCCAAGTTTATGCAACTCCGAATGCTATTTTCCACCTTGGGAATAAGTTTAATTTTCTCGGTTAGTTTAGTAGTATTTATTTAAATCTTATGTCGCATAAAATAGGTCAAAGTGAATAGTCAAGTTACATTTAGAAATGACAAACTGAAAATAGATAAAGTTTATACGTTATTTTTTCAGGAAACCATTTTAAATACGCTATTATTTAGCGCAAACGTCACATAGGTCAATTCAGTAACGTTCCTATGTTTTTTTTATGGATCATTGTTTTCTCGAGGTTATTCAATTCGAAGCCATTGCACTAAAAAAACAATGATGAGAGAATTATTTTGTTAAACAAAACGTTACATATTTAGTTTTGCAGACTTTAACTTCCCAGGCAAAGAGGTTAAACTGTTAAATAATTTGTCTGTTGCGGACTTTGCTTTCACGTAATACAACCCTGTTCGGACTGTGTACGAGCTGTATTCTATTCAATTATTTTAATTACTATTTCCTCTTTACTACCCGTCAGTTTTGTTATGCGTGGAAATCAGCCAGCAGTGTATTGGGGCATATGCAATGTGTCATGCGTTCTGGACGTTCATTCGTGAAGTGTTACGTAATAGTAATGTGATATAAGGCGTAGTGGAAATATAGGGCATTTCTTGAGAAACACTTCGCTGCTGTTATCAGGTTTCTGGTAACGAGAACTATAAGGTATGTTAAACACTGCTTAAATGTGTATTGACAAAGTGGTGTATTTAGGTATAGTGATGGGAAACTTTTCAAATTGAAGCGCTTTCTTTTAATTTGATTTCTGTAATATTGAGTCGGTATTTTTCATGAAAATAAAAGTGCCACGTAATTGAAAGAAAAGCTTCCATTGTACATTTTAATATCAAATTACTCTAATTGTCTTTGAAAATATTTAGGTTGTGATTACGAACGTGATAATTACATGAGGCCTTTAATGAGGGTGTGACGGTATCCTTCAAAGAGACGCTGATTGCCAAAGTACAGGTAAGAATAAGTTTAAGACAAAAGAAAAATTGAGGAAGATTTGATGGCAATGACACATTGAAAACGTTGTACCTACTGCCATTGAATTTGTTTATTTATTTTGTTACTTTACATTTTAGAGCGCAAGTCAGATGATGTCAAAATAAAATTGGGCACAGGTTTCAGGAAGGGGTCTTGAACGTATAACATAGAATTAATTAATGCATTATTTACATTTCACTCATAGAGGTATACAATGAAGTAAGGTAAAACAAACACTATTCTCGAGCACGTAACAAATAACAAAATAGGGAAACCGTTTGATCAATTAAATTAGCTGCCAACCACAGGTACCTTCGTCGGTTATTCTATTTAGAAATAATTTGAATACAAATAATTACTTATGTTGAAAATGTACCTGACAAATGTCTATCTTATCTATACCTAGAATACTTACATGAGTAACAGATTGTCTTGTAAATACATACACGTAAAGGCTATGAACTATATATATAATATACCTACAGAAAGAAACACAGTACACTGTGTTCTCATTGATGTACATATTTGTCCATTGATGTACATTTTAATCAAAACTAGTATACAAAGACGCCTTGTTACAATCACAATATCAATAATTATGTAGCAACATTCCATACTGATATTATAGATGCGAAAGGGACTCTCTATCTGTCAGTTACTTCTTCACGCTCTAACCCCTGGACCGATTTAGAATAAATTTGGCATGAAGGTTGAAGGTATTCGTGAGTTCCGGGAAACGAAATAAGCTACTTTTTATCCCGGAATAATTGCATGTTTCACGCGGGCGACGTCGTGGGCAGAAGCTATTTAGTAACTGATAAAGAACTTGAAAACGTTTGAAACATGAAACATTATTTTTCTTTGTGTAAATGTGGAGGTGTCGTTACACCCGAGAAATCGCGTGACTAAAATCTCAAGGCACCAGAACCAATCTCGCGGAATTCACACCCCGGGGCAAAAATTTGCATCCCAATAAATTAAAATTACGCTTCCGACCCCGACGAAGATTCCGCGATAATTTTGCCCGCACGTGACCAGAGCTCGGCATCAGACATCGAATCGTCGACGGATTCGAAGCGAACCTTTTTTTATGTAATTGGTATAGGCAAACGAGCGCATAGCCCACCTGGTGGTAAGAAATCTTATCACCCATTAAAGAACCTGAGATCTCGAATCAGTTGCCTACTGTGAGGTCTAAGGTGGAATGCCTCAGTGCCAGAAATTTCACCGGCTGCCTTAATCCCTTACCGGAACAGAACAGTGCGATTTGGCAGCACGTTAGCGGGGAAAGACGGTGGTAACCCCGGACAGACCTAGCACCAGGCCATTTCGCTACCAAAATCTCTAACCGGTCGTACTTTCGATTTTCGCTGGCGATTTTGCGCTTATTGCTTCTTATTTTGTTTTGAAACGAAAAGCAACTGTAGATAGCCGACGGCACCTACCGCGGGTCAGTTGCCGTCGTGTGTTAGAATAGTTCTCATAGAAATAGGGATGACGACAATAGTCATTCTTTGTTAATTTGATAAAACAAAAAATACGTGTCTAATATTTTTTTATTACCTGACTGACGGACTAGTTAGAATTCCGATTTCTCCACCCTGTCCTCATCCCTATTCGTAATGGTTAGTACCTACCTCTGTAGGTATACTTAGTGCTAGCGGATTTCGTTGGTAAAGTTCTGCCGGTCATGTGTGGTTAGGTACGGTCTGTGGTCTGACACGGTATTCGTAATGCTACCTTTACACTCGTTCCTTATCCATAATTAAATGCGAAAGTAACTCTGTCTATCTGTCTGTTATCTCTTCACGATTCAACCACTGAACCGATTGAAATGGAATTGGGCATGGAGATAGTTCGAGTCCCGAGGAAGGACAGCTACTTTTTATCCCTAAAAATGCATAGTTCCCGCGAGAACGCGATAAACGAATTCCACGCGATTGAAGTCGTGGGCCTATGTCCAGCAGTGGACGTCTTTCGGCTGAAATGATGATGATGAATGATGAAGTCGCGGGCAGAAGCAAGTCCAGAAATAAATCACACTTTCATTTTATTGAAGTGCTTGGGAATAGTAGATTGTATGACTAGGGAGCAAAAAGGTATATTTTACCGCGGGTGACGGATTGAATCCAGAGCGACGCGAAAGATTCCAGAATAGAATCCCGAGCGTAAGCGAGGGATTCTAGCGTGGAATCTTGAGCTAGCGAGGGATTCAAGCTTTGTCACCCAAGGCATAAATAAGTTTGCTACCGTGTTGTACACTCTGCTTTTCACCCCTCCTATGAGAAAATCATTAGATCATTCGTTCATTATTGTCTTTAAATTAAGTAAAACAAAAAAATAATACATTTAGAAACAAACAAGGTTAAAAAGAACGTGTGTTTCGCGCGCTTATCATAAATTCATAAGTAGAAGGCGAAATAGGCTTCCATATTGAAGAATCAGTAACTATATTGTATTTATATTCTGTCATGCTCGCACGTTACGCGTTGCGTTCATAATAATAGGTAAATTTAACAAATGTGAAATAAAGTACATTTTATGACAATTTCGCACATACTGTATCACACAAAGTTTTTTAATACATTTGCGATAAAATGAAAAAAGGGCAGTGCAATTCATATTACGTACTTACATAATATTCCTTTGGAATTCTCAGAGGTGTTGATCCCAATACATTGCGTCACCTAAATCACTTTTTGATTTCATTCATTTTCTACGAAATAATTCATAACACCACATAAGGTACGTTTTATTTTGGAAATTAAGTGTAAAATAATACGGCAAGGACATGAGCACTCACGAAATTCGCGGGTTCGAGTTTTTTTTTTAATTCGATCACACGACGAGTTTACGAGGAATGCTACGGCATTGGCCTGCACCATTCAGCCAAATTGAAAATAAAAAATAGAAAATAATTTATCAAAAGTAAGTATATATCTATGAATTTATGGATTTTTAGTATGTGTAATAAAGTATTTATGTAAAATGCCGATATATAAAATTCTAAATACGAAAAAGACGCGACTTTTAAATGCAACTTTTTACAGTCTCCGAAGCTCCGTGAACGCACTGCTAAGACGTATTTTGCTCCCTGTTAGCGGGGCAGAAATGAAAAAAAATTAAAAAAAAGCGAAGAGGGAGCAAAATCGCATTTTGCTCCCTGTAAACGGGGAACAAAACACTTCTTTTCGAATAGGAGGGGTGAAAAAGTCGTTTCCCTTTTATTTCCTAGTCTACGTAAGTACGTGTTCAAAAACAGTTTGTAGCTTATATGGAAAGGCCTAGAGAAAATTTCCATAAGCTACTTTTTATTCCAGAATAATAAAACCCGGACCCAACCGGACGGAATAGTCGATATAAAATTTTATTTAATAAAGTTTTACTCCACATATGTATTTGATTAAGTGGAAATAACGAGAATTTCAAAAGTCATTATGCCAGTGACTTTGGTGTCCGTGAAAGCGACTGGGAATTATTTTTAAACTATATAACAGTTTAACTTTGCACTGTAGTTAAATAAGTCTAGCTGCTTCGAATAAGTGAAATCTATAGGTATAATAAGATTTTAGAAAGGTCACCAAGTAATTGAAAATAATGTACTGCCTAGGTATGTACTACGTGAAATTTCATTTAGTTACTCTCTTTGTATGCGGGTCGGACTAACTTGAATATCTGGTAAATTCATTTCTGTTAAATTCATTTTAAAAGTGACGTGTATAAGTGCCCAAATGTGGCCTATTTGCTGATTAAATATTTTGATTTTGATTTTTTGATTTGATATCGGATGTTAAACATAGGTATTCTAAATCTTATTTTCTGGTAAGTATCAAATTTACCAACACACGAGCTGTAACTAGTCTAACCAGTAAAAAAGCCAAAGAGCAAATCCAATTAAGCTGAATGCCTAATTTTAACACACGTTATGGATACTCACGTTTCCATTAAACGGGATCTTCTCTTTCTTCAGCGTTTACCCGCCCTATTTTGGGCACGCGCCTCTAAATTTTCCTCCACTCCACCAAATTCATGCAACATCTTCTCCAGAATTGGCTAGCAGTCGGTTTTATATTATCAGACCACCTCGCTGGCGACTTTCCGATACCTTAAGACGCTGACAAGAGCATTTTTTTTGGTATGAGTATGACCGAATAGTTTATTTAATTATAGAAATCTGCGTTAAAAAAATAAACATAATAGAACCGATTAAATAGGATTAGAAGACGCAACTTCACGATGTTTTTTTCATCGAAATGATTTTATTTTATTTTTGAAACAGCAAGTTTTTAAAGTATATAATGAATATTAACATATATTTTACTCGCCTTACAAAAACAAATAGTTTTCATTTGAACAGGTACTGTTTAAAGAAAGCCGCCCCTATGTGGCCAATTTGCTGAATAAATGATTGAATTTTGAATTGAATTTTGAATTTTGAATTTTTGCCGATGTCCACTTTGGTGCGTTGGCGAAATAAACGAGATGTGCCTTCGATATTTTTACAAATCTCAACAACTTTAGTATCAACCTTATCCTTGTTACTCAACTATTTATTTATATACCATCAGTTGTAGTTTAAAAGCCGTGGTGGCCTAGTGGTTCGACCTACCGCCTCTCATGCAGAGGGTCGGGGGTTCGACTCCGGTTCGCACCTCTAAGTTTACTTATGTGCGAAATTCAATTAGAATTTACCATGAGCTTTTCGGTGAAGGAAAACATCGTGAGGAAACCTGCTCGCATCTGCGAAGTAATTCAAAGATGTGTGTGAAGTTCCCAATCCGCACTGGGCCCGCGTGGGGACTATATCCAACCCCTCTCGTGATGAGAGGAGGCCTGTGACCAGCAGTGGGACGTAAATAGGCTGTAGTAGTAGCAGTAGTAGTAGTTGTAGTTCGGGAGTCCATATTGACAGAGCCAGTCGGCCAAGTACGGAGGACCGGTTCCTTCCAAGGGCTCTGTAGAAAGGGACGGTAACTTTCCCACGAACATCAATGGTTTTTGCTAAATGCTACCTATATATGTTGGGCTTGATCTGCGACATTCGTTGAACTGGTAAGGTTATCGATTGACTTACTGGAATCAACAGACGGATCCACTTTCTCATTTCGACGTGTCTATAGAATATAAAAAAATCATTCATGTGTAGCCATAGTCAGTCAATTCAAAATTCAATCATTTATTCAGCAAATGGCTACATAGGGGCACTTTTACACGTCAGAAATAGAATTTACCAGCGCTTCCTAGACCTATTGCTTGAGAAGAAGCGCCGCAACAAACTCACGCAGAAGGCCTTGCAATATATACATAAGGATAAATTAAATTCTCTGTATATATTATCAATTATCATTAAATGATTAAAAGAAATCAATTGTAAAACAATTATAGACCTTACTCAAAATGCAGCTCCACACACCTTGGTCTAACCATAGTACCTACATAACATACCTACCTACCTACCTAAAATAGATATTTATGATACAAGTGCGGAAAGTATTATCGCGTACCTATTCGCACGAGTGTCATACAACGTTTTACAATGCATCATGCGAGGAAACACATAAAATATATAGTTTTATTTATTGAGGCCTTAACAATTTTAAAACACCCAAAAAATAAAAATAATACTTTGTAATTTTATTGTTCAGATCACTTTAGTTTCGACGCTAAGTATAGACATTTTACATTCCCGCACACTACGGGGTGCGGGAAAGTAGTTCCTATTTTCATTCCCGCACAGTGTGCACTACACTACAATCGTGAAGTACAGTAAAACTTTCTGCGTTAATGTTTACCAACATAAAGGGGACTTTCTGAGCATTTGCATTGTAAATATTTTTTTGACAAAGTAGGTAGGTAGGTAAATCATTTATTTCACCATTAGCCAAAGTCCAGACTCCACGTGTATGTATTCAGTCACATGTACTGGCGGTGTGCCACCTTAAAGTCCACAATCGCTTGCGCGAGTCTCTCTGCACAAGCGAAAAATATTAAACTGGTCGACCGCCAATACATGTGACCTGTACCTACGTTAGTAGACTTTTATATATTCATACTAATATTATTTAGTGACGTGGTGGCCTAGTGGTTCGACCTACCGCCTCTCGTGCAGAGGGTCGGGGGTTCGATTCCGGCTCGCAGCTCTAAGTTTACTTATGTGCAAAATTCAATTTGAATGTATCACTGAGCTTTTCGGTGAAGGAAAACATCGTGAGGAAACCTGCACGCATCTGCGAAGTAATTCAAAAATGTGTGTGAAGTCCCCAATCGGCACTGGGCCCGCGTGGGGACTATAGCCCAAACCCTCTCGTGATGAGAGGAGGCCTGTGCCCAGCAGTGGGACGCAATTAGGCTGTAATAGTAGTAGTAGTAGTATTATAAATTCGAAAGTAACTCTGTCTGTCTGCCTGTCTGTCTGTTACCTCTTCACACTTCAACCGCTGGATGAAATTTGGCATGGAGGTAGCTCGAGTCCCCGGAAAGGACATAGGCTACTTTTCATCCCGGAAAAACGCATAGATAGTTCCCGCGGAAGCGCGATAACCGAATTCCACGCGAGCGAAGTCGCGGGCGGAAGCTAGTAAGTAGGTAAGTATAATTTAACATAAGTTCTACTCGCTCAGTGGTACACTTCAAACTTGGCTTCCGTCCTCACTTGGGACCAAAGCAGGCGCGGCGCACTCTTTGATTTCTTCGCGCTCGATACAAGTACCCGCCGGCTTCGCACCGTGGCGTGATGATTAGTGGTTGCCGCGCACTGCTAGCGAATACACGCGCGCGCGTTTTCTCTTCACGTACGTCGCGACGCAAGAGTCAAATGTGCTAAGAAAGAATTATGTCAAAAAATATTGTATAGCAGAGGGTTGTAGTAACAAGAAAAGTAAAATGATTTTGTAAAGAGTAAAATTATGAACTTTGGCATGGAGGTAGTTCAAGACAACCCAAATTTTAAATTTTTCTATAGGAATAATAACAATATCTATGTATGTTCAGTATAATAGTATCATCGGGTACGCAAATTCTATATACCTACGCGGGACGAAGTCGCGGACAACGGCTAATATATATGACAATGCAGTTGTGTGACTGTGTGTCTTAATTTTGAATTTAGCTGATTCAGAAATTGACAGATAAAGTATGTGATAACTTAATAGTAAACTACGTTGTAGCTTCTGTGTAGACGAGTATTTTTAAAAATAATAAAACATAACTAACTTAACTTAAATATATATTTTGTTAATAACACTATTATAGCTAACCTATGTACTAATACTAGACGCATGATTTAATATGTTCTCGAGTGCGCTAGCCCTAGCGCTATAGCGTGGCCTCCGAAAGAGCGCTCTGCATGCGATAGAAAGAGATGGCCACTTTGGGGGCTTGCGGCGCTCTAAAACCGGTTTTTAGGGTTCCGTACCTCAAAAGGAAAAAACGGAACCCTTATAGGATCACTTTGTTGTCCGTCTGTCCGTCCGTCTGTCAAGACCCTTTTTCTCAGGAACGCGTGGAGGTATGAAGCTGAAATTTATATCAATTACTCAGGTCTACTGTCCCTTGAAGCTGTGAAAAAATCAAACTTCTAAGCCAACGCAATCAAAAGATACAGCCGTTTATGCCGCAAATTTTCGACACTTGCAAGGGAATCAAAACCTACAGGGTGCTTCCCGTGAACTCAGAATCTTGAAATTTGGTACGAAGCAACGTCTTATAGCATAGATAAAGGAAAAATTACGAAAACCATAAATTTTTAGTTACATCACATAATATATTTTTTTTTAATAATTTTAACCTTACTACCCATTTCCTCATAAACGCGTAGAGGTATTAAATTGAAATTCATACCAAATACTCAGGTCTATAATACCTTTAAGCTGTAACAAAATCAAACTTCTATGTCAACGCAATCAAAAGAAACAGCAATTTAAGCTGCATATTTTGAAACTCGCAAGTACTCGCAAGGGAATCAAAACCTAAAGGGTACTTCCAGTCGACCTAGAATCTTGAAATTTGGCATGAAGCAACGTTTTATAGCACACATAAAGGAAAAATTCCGAAAACCTTAAATTTTTAGTTACATTACAAAATATATATTTTTTAAGATCTTTGTCTTAAATTTATGCTACTCCATCTTTCCCCATTGTAATGTTATGAATTTCATTTTGCAATAAAAATACCATAGTTATGACTCGATTGTCGTAAAGAACGAACTTTGTAAACCTTACAGGTTTGTACGGAACCCTCGGTGCGCGAGTCCGACTCGCACTTGGCCGGTTTTTTTTGTTAGCAGTCGGCCTTCTGTACGTTAGTACTATTACTTATTCTGTGACCAAAGCGAAGTTGGTACAGTCAGCAGCAGAAGCAGATAAGCTGTCCAGGTGTTCAAAATGACCCACACACGCCCTTAACGTCTTAAGAATAAGGTCGTGTGTAGGTCATTTTGAACACCTGGACAGCTTATCTACTTCTGCTGCTGACTGTACTAACTGGCACTCAGCATCTACATTACTCGAATGGCTCTTGCCCATAACTTCCGTACAGCCATCAATGCCATTACAGCCGATCTTCCAATTACACTCTCACGTTAATGGCTGAACGTTTACCGCCTTCTCGGCATGATGATTTTTCTCTTGTTTTTAGGGTTCCGAACCTCAAGAGGTAAAAACGGAACTCTTATAGGATCACTCGTGTGTCTGTCCGTCCGTCTGTCACAGTCGATTTTCTCTGAAACTACTGGACCGATGAAGTTGAAGTTTGGTACGTTTATGTAAGTTTGTGACCCAAAGACGGACGTGAAACGAAAATAAATGAAGAAAAAAAAAATAAAGATTTCGGATCTCAAATATATATTTTTTAAATTCTTTTTGGTCAATACTTTTCAAGTTATTTAAGAAAATAGGCGAAAATGCCCCCCCCCCCCCCCTTATCTCCGAAACTACTGGACCTAAATTTTTGGATAAATACAGAGGATAGTTATTGACCTATAGATTACAGAAAAAATACTAAGAAGTTCATGGTATTTGAAATCTATCATATAAAAGAGCTTATCCTGTGAAACGGTTTGAAAATTACGTCATTGAAAAAAATCAAGGATCGGAACCCTCTCCACGCGAGTTTAACTCGCTTCTTGGTTGGTTCTCCGAGCTCACGGATTTTAATGTCGCCTCGCACGTGGTTTGACGTTTTAATATGAATGGTATAGATAGAATAACCAATACAGTACGTACATATGTTTTATAAATATTGCATGCGTTTGGAAATGGAAGACGTAGGCCTACTTTTTTAGGGTACCGTAGCCAAATGGCAAAACACGGAATCCTTATGGATTCGTCATGTCTGTCTGTCTGTCCGTCCGTACATCACAGCCACTTTTTTCCGAAACTATAAGAACTATACTGTTGAAACTTGGTGAGTAATGTATTCTGTGATCCGCATTAAGATTTTCATACAAAAATAGAAAAAAAAAAACAATAAATTTTGGGGGTTCCCCGTACTTTGAACTGAAACTCAATTTTTTTTTCCATCAAACCCATACGTGTTGGATCTATGGATAAGTCTTCAAAAATGATATTGAGGATTCTAATATCATTTTACTGAATAGTTTGCGCGAGAGACACTTCCAAATTGGTAAAATGTGTCCCCCCTGAAACTTCTAAAATAAGAGAATGATAAAACTAAAAAAAAACATGATGTACATTACCATGCAAACTTCCACCGAAAATTGGTTTGAACGAGATCTAGTAAGTAGTTTTTTTTTAAACGTCAGAAATCGTAAACCGCAATTTACCTTTCGTTCAATCAACTCAAATATATATAAAAAAAACATCGATCAAAGTTACAACGAACTACAAGAATTTTTATATTATGTTACTTGCTGCTACGGAACCCTTCATGGGCGAGTCCGACTCGCACTTGGCCGCTTTTTTAATATAGCAATATTCCGTTCAGAGACAAGCACACATGCTTCATAATGTAAAATGAAAGACATTTACCTACCATAAGTAAAATTGGTTTGTGAGTAAAATAAAGTACCAGATCACAATATAGATGTTAGAATATTCATAAACTCTTCTGATATTGAAATATTGAAAGTGCCCCATAAATTGAATATTTATTATAAACTAGGTTCTGCCCGCGACTTCGCCCGCGTGGAATTCGGTTATCGCGCTCCCGCGGGAACTATGCGATTTTTCGGGATAAAAGGTCGCCTATGTCTTTTCCCGGGGCCCCAACTATCTCCATACCAAATTTCATCCAAATCGGTCCAGCGGTTGAAGCGTGAAGAGGTAACAGACAGACAGAGTTACTTTCGCATTTATAATATTAATATGGATTATTAATACACGGTTTTTGCCAACTCGTATCAACTCCGTAATTTGGCGTCGTTGCTGTAACTGCGCCATTACGTCTTTAATAACAGAAAGCCAGTATCAATTTAATTCAGCAAACGTTACAGCTCGACACAACTTAGAAGGCGCGCGGTGAAGCACTTAAGCCGTTGACGCAGAGTCTATTTTTGCTTAATTCACGTGCCTTCTTAGTTGTGTAAACCTGTACCTCGGTTGTTTTTTGCAAGCCTTCAGGAGGCGGTGGGCTCGGACACGCCTCGTCTGGGTGCCGGGTGCAATGACCTTACTTTACACATTTTTGTTGTGAAAATTGCGTATTACGCACTTGAAAGTTCTTTCGTTTACTAAAGTGCGCCGATGGTAATTTTTTAACGTCAATTTATAATCGGGGACTTGTTTACCATGTTAGTAACCAAATGTTCGATTCCCGTGTCTTCTGGAATTTCTTCTCATACTTACTAGAGATTCTATCATGATATTTAAAAAATAAGGTGCAGAAAACGCAGACTTATTTGATGAAGTGGAAAGATTTAATTGTTTATAATAACGCAGAAAATATAACCGATAAAAAAACTTTCAATTGTAAAAAGCAGCGAGTAACGTAGGAATACGTTAGTTTACCTTTATGTCTCTCAAATCATTCCATTGCGGTGTTAACAGTGTGTGGGAAGCTTTGGATGATGTTCAGATTATTAGTAAGTACTAAAGCTACATTGAAATACTGAGGTGTAATAAGATAAATATATATACTTATAAATTGATTTTTAGGGTTCCGTACCTCAAAAGGAAAAAACGGAACCCTTATAGGATCACTTTGTTGTCCGTCTGTCCGTCCGTCCGTCCGTCCGTTTTTCTCAGGAACGCGTGGAGGTATGAAGCTGAAATTTATATCAATTACTCAGGTCTACTGTCCCTTGAAGCTGTGAAAAAATCAAACTTCTAAGCCAACGCAATCAAAAGATACAGCCGTTTATGCCGCAAATTTTCGACACTTGCAAGGGAATCAAAACCTACAGGGTGCTTCCCGTTAACTCAGAATCTTGAAATTTGGTACGAAGCAACGTCTTATAGCATAGATAAAGGAAAAATTACGAAAACCATAAATTTTTAGTTACATCACATAATATATTTTTTTTTAATAATTTTAACCTTACTACCCATTTCCTCATAAACGCGTAGAGGTATTAAATTGAAATTCATACCAAATACTCAGGTCTATAATACCTTTAAGCTGTAACAAAATCAAACTTCTATGTCAACGCAATCAAAAGAAACAGCAATTTAAGCTGCATATTTTGAAACTCGCAAGTACTCGCAAGGGAATCAAAACCTAAAGGGTACTCCAGTCGACCTAGAATCTTGAAATTTGGCATGAAGCAACGTTTTATAGCACACATAAAGGAAAAATTCCGAAAACCTTAAATTTTTAGTTACATTACAAAATATATATTTTTTAAGATCTTTGTCTTAAATTTATGCTACTCCATCTTTCCCCATTGTAATGTTATGAATTTCATTTTGCAATAAAAATACCATAGTTATGACTCGATTGTCGTAAAGAACGAACTTTGTAAACCTTACAGGTTTGTACGGAACCCTCGGTGCGCGAGTCCGACTCGCACTTGGCCGGTTTTTTTATTGATAACTAATAGCTTCCGCTCGCGACTTCGCCCGCGTGGAATTCGGTTATCGCGCTCCCGCGGGAACTATACGCTTTTCCAGGATATAAAGTAGCTTATGTACTTTCCCGGGACACCAACTATCTCCATACCAAATTTCATCCAAATCGGTCCAGTAGTTGAAGCGTGAACAGACAGACAGACAAGAGTTACTTTCACATATTTTATAATATTAATATGGATTTATATTTAATTGGCTTTCGGGCCGCGACTTCGCCCGCGTGGGATTCGGTTTATCGCGTTCCCGAATAAAAACTAGCCTATATCCTTTCCCAGGACTCCAACTCTCTCCATACCAAATTTCATCTTAATGTCCAGCGGTGGAAGCGTGAAAAGGTACCTAACAGACAGAGATACAGAGTTACTTTCGCATTTATAATATTAGTATGGATATTGTGTTGTTTTCTATAGTTGAACGCGATTATAGCCCTCCTTTTGATGTGATAACGTCTTATAAATTGATGAAAGCCGGCTATGCCCACGAAAAACGATTTTTTTATGTCGATGGTATAGGCAATGGAGCGCACAGCCCACCTGACGGTAAGTGGGCACTGCGACCCATGGACACCGAAATCCTTTGATCCCCCATTAAGAAACTATAAGACCTCGAATGCGTTGCCTACCTAAATCGAATGCCCCTGTGGCATATATTTCACCATGACGCAATAGTAACTTAGCGTTGTAGCGTTACGTGGTGCTGTAGCGTTACGTAGCGTTGTACCGTTGCATGACGTTATCACGTATAAAATTATCGTCCGTAAACCGACTTTACAAACAGCCAATTTTTTGCACCATTGACGTCATTCCAGTCATCAAATGAAAGAGCGAATTGATCGATCGCCAAACTGAATATTAGTCCGCAAGTTTAACCACTTGGTTTTTTGTTGCAGGTATGTTTGCAAGCACGAGTTTCCCAAGTAACGACGACGGTGATCTGCTGGTAAGCAAGATCATGTTCACATTTGATGTGAACATTTGGTATATTTTATTTTCCAACCAAAAGTAAACAAACACCGTGATTACGAGTATTCACATGTAATCACAATACAGTTAAAAATGTTGTTATGCATTTTGGACAAAATCTTTAGCTGTTTCGTAATAACAATAACAGTAACGATTTCCGCAGAAAAAACACTGTCAGGATCCAAAAGACTGTTAAGACCATTTACAACTGTAGAAGATCTTATAACTTTAGTTATTCACAATTTTCATGTTGCTATTCTTTTTCTTGGCCTATGCAATTGGGTCTTTCTTTATCCATTAAGGCCCGGTTCCTATATCCACGAAACGTCTCGTTTTGCCTACGGACGGTTCATTTTTGACATTTGTTCCATAGAGAATCTGTCAAATTTTAACCGTCCGTAGGAAAAACGAGGCGTTACGTGGATATAGGAACCGGCCCTTAGTAGGTCGAAAGGGATTCTTCGCTACAAATAATCATTTTTCCGTTCGTTAGTAATCTATTATTTAGTACGTAATAAACTTTATAACATTATATACTGATTTTAATCTTAAAAAGAGCCCAGTGAAAATATTAGTTCAGTAAAATATTGCCAGATCGAATAGGTACTACGTACTATATAAATATAGTCTGATATTGCGATCGATTAGTTTACCGAGTGGATACTATTACGCGATTATCATATTTGTCACGGCGTATTAATGCCACGAGCCAGATGGCGAACACCGCACTGGCACTCAATCGGAGAAGTCAACTAAACTATACCTATGTAAAAACTTTCTTGAAATCTCTTCGAAATATCCTATTGTTGTCTTGTATAAAGTTAAACGAGTTCTTCATTTAAGCGTGTCCGACTCGCTCTTGGCCGGTTATTTTATAGACTTTTCATCATGCACTGCATGACTTCAAAATCAACAACGGAAAAGGAAACAGGTACATTCGGTGAGTCTTAGATTTACGAGTATTCAGTGTATATGAAAAAGCTCAGTGGTAAACTCAAATTGAAATTCGCACATAAGTAAAATCAGAGGTGCGAGCCGGAATCGAACCCCCGACCCTCTGCATGAGAGGCGGTAAGCCGAACTACTAGGCCACCACGGCTTCCAATTTGAATTTACCACTGAGCTTTTCGGTGAAAGAAAACATCGTGATGAAACCTGCACGCATCTGCGAAGTAATTCAAAGATGTGTGTGAAGTCCCCAATCCGCATTGGGCTCGCGTGGGAACTATAGCCCAAACCCTCTCGTGATGAGAGGAGGCCTGTGCCCAGCAGTGGGACGCTAATAGGCTGTAGTAGTAGTAGTGGATATTAAAAAGGCTTTCGAGATATTATGAATAAAAACTTGAACAAAGGTTCTCCCGTGAACAAACCTTGTCGCGAAAATTCGAACAACCTATAGCAGTCATTCATATGTCCCATCCCAAGATATTTATATATATATATATATATATGATTAAAGGTTTAGAAGCATGCCTCAACGGCAAAATTCTACTACTACTACTACTACAGCACAGCCTATTTGCGTGCCACTGCTGGGCACAGTCCTCTTCTCATCACGAGAGGGTTTGGACTAATCGTCCCCACGCAGGCCCAGTGCAGATTGGGGACTTCACATAAATCTTTGATTTACTTCGCAGATGCGTGCAGGTTTCCTCACGATGTTTGTAAATTGTACTAACTACCACGCTATTAGGTACTATATGTATCTGTACGATACTAATATATATTAAATTAAACAGCATAATTAGATTGGACGTGACAATTCACGATAATTACATCGCAAAAAAAAACACACCTTAGTTTTTTCACGTGTCACACCACAACCAAAACAATGTAGGACCTCCTTCATACCGGTTTGTTTTTTTCATTTCATGCTTTTTTTCTGACTAAGTACCATATCCATGCTTGGTATGCTCGCATCGTGCGAGAGTAATCACCTCCAATTGTTATCGTTACATATAATCTATATCATACTATATGTATATTGTTATAATCTATGTATTTTATAGCGTGCCTTAGGTGGGTGAACGACCTCCAAACTGGCTTAGGGCCGGTTCCTATATTCAACCATCCGTTACCGGTAACGGTAAGTGGCCTCTGGAAGCTACCAGCCGGTATCGGTTAAGCTGGTGTTTCTATATATTGTTTTCGTGACGGACCGTAAGCGATAGGACCCTACCGACCGAACTGTCAAAACCATGGAGGTAATAGTACATAAGTGATAGTTAATAGGTACCTCCATGTCCCCCATGTTACCTCCATGGTCAAAAACATTGTCGTCTGTTGGTAATCTGTATTTCCGTTCCGTTTAAAGCAAAATATGTTAAGTGATTTTCATTTAGTTTAATTATTAAATTCTGATCACATTACTTTTTGCAGTGAAATGATACGGTTTTAATATTAGGTACTATAATTTCATGTTACAATGTTGATTTTAATTACCTAGCAATAACTTTCTCGAAGTTGTAATCTTGTAATGTAACCTGATCAGAATCCAATCAGAGCCAGAGCCGCTGCAAAACTAGACTCGAAAATATAACATAAGTAAACAAAACAAGCATCGTTCGGCACGGCACACGTATCGGTTAGACTCAGCTGAACCACTCCATGAATAAAGCATTGGTGGAGACAATTATTGTCTTCATACACCAACAGTACCAACGCAGTTGCTATTGCTCCGCAACGCGAACGAACAGTGTCTCCGCCGTGAACTGGATAAAATCTAAAGGGATTCACCGTCATGAGTATCAATGCCGGCGACCCGGCGATATACCTTTTACGGGCACACATAGGCTGCATTCCGCCCAGGTAAAAAAACAGAAGCTCATATGGACTATCCAGAAAGCATGCTCCTGATCTCTTCAGACTAAAACCGAGAGAAAGGCCTCCAGGTATGGCTGAACAGTGAATAAACTGACAGAGGACAAATTTTGGCAACTCATCGTACTACAGGAGTAAACAGGGCTGCAAGTGCCACCCGCACCCGCATCAAACTTATAACTACACCATATAGTTCTGGAATATCTATGATCCAAATATGATGGCCCCATGGAAGAATGACCTCCAACAGCTGATCAAGAGAGCAATATATTATTTTAAGGAATGCAAACTGAATTGTGAATTTTACTTGCAGTGACATCTTCAGGCGCGGATCCAGCCCTCAAAAAAGGTTGTGGGCATGTGCGAAAATTGGTCAAGTGCGAGACCAACCAACCAACCAACGTAAACGGTATTTTTTGCCCTAAAGCTACAAATAAGGAAAATAATGTACTTATTTTTAACCGACATCGAAAAAAGGAGGTTCTCAATTCGTCTGTATGTTTTTTTATTTTTATATGTATGTATGTTCCGCGATTACTCCGTCAATTGTGAACCGATTTCGATGTTTATTTTTTTAATCGAAAGGTGGTACCTCCGGATTGGTTCCATTTTAATTTGGTTCAGTTTTGATGATGGTATCCATGAGAAAATGAGAGAACTCCTCAAAATTTGTTAGCACGTGTATAATTTTGGCATCAATTTCAAAGACTACAGTGAGACTTACGTCCCATCGTACCTTCATCGTATGTACCCATGTTTGGAAACTGCAGCCGAAAAATTTTTTTTAAATAAAAAAATTAAAACCGACTTCAAACTCCGACAGCCTACAAAGTCGGTGTCAAGTGAACCGACCCAAAGCTGATGGCAATCTTATAGTGAAATTGACACCGACTTTGTATGCTGTCGGAGTTTGAAGTCGGTTTTTCTCTTTTAATTTCTTTTTTATTATTTTTTAAACAAATATGAAGTATAATGGTTTGCTAGCTTGTTTTTTTTTACCTTAAAGTAAGTATAATTAAACCTGCCACAAATTTGAAAAGCCCAAACAATGCTGGAGGCGCAAAAATTAGCTTATCCAAATACCTACGACTTCTTCGAAAAATAAAAAAAAATCGTTTTACCATGTGCCGGTACCGAAGATTCCGGTAGCTTGAGGGCACGTACAGGCCACTTCATGGTCCCTAATATAGGGTTTGTAAAGCTGCTGTATGGTTGGGAAATCGTTAGAGAAGTTTTCAAGAACGTGAGTTTACAAGTGTATTTTTAGTGACCGGCAATATACACCGTAACGTTATCCAGGATCAGATTATGCAAATAAATAGTACGCTATGTTGACGGTCGCTATTTTTAGATGAGCCAGCTCTAGACCAAAATTTAATTTTATATCGACATTGATCATAACAAATGCGCATGTGTGACCAGATTCGCATTCTTTTACTTTTTCTGTTATCACTTTTCGTATTTTTTTTTAAATGACGGAGCTATTAGGTTTATAAAGTAAAAAACAAAACTGATTCAATAAACAATGCAAAAAAATTTGATTCGCGATGTCTACAGCTCTCAGAGCCTCTTGTATAGTAGGAACAATATTTTAATTATTTAGCAAAATCTCAACATTACAATTTTCGGAAACTAGCAGGCCTGACAGTTTCTCTTTTTCATCACTTTTTAGGATTACAAACCTCAAAACGAAATATCGGAACGCTTATAGAATCACTCGTGTGTCTGTCCGTCCGTCTGTTACAGCCAATTTGCTCCGAAACCACTGCAATTTGGTACGTATATGTAACATAGTGACCCAAACACGTATGACAACCTAAATTAATGGATTCAATTTACTGGGCCTGTAATTTTGAAAAAAAAAGATAATTCTTATTACTCGACCTACAGATTACTATGAAAACCTATAAGAAGTTCATGGTATTCCATACTTGAAATGATATACAAAATAATCAACGAATGGAACCCTCTCCAAGCGATTTTTACTCGCTCTTATCTCTTTTTTTTATGAAGACGTTCGAAACTATCAACCTCATTGGGCTGTAAAATGTGACGTGAAAACTCTTAGCCATGAGGTATGTGTCTATAAGGCTATTTAGGGTTGTGGGCATGCCCATATTGCCCACAACGGTGGATCCGCGCCTGGACATCTTTGCCATATATGATAAATAAAATATTTCTATCTATTTTTGTAATCTGTTATTTTATATATAAACTAACTATACTAGGTGTACCTACCTACTAGATAAACCATCACATTTTTGCTTCCCTTCCCGTTCCCAACACAAGTGTATCTTATTCCTGGATAAAAAGTAACCTATGTCCTTTCCTGGGACGACCCCCATACCAAATTCCATCTAAAGCGGTCCAGCGGTTGAAGTGTGGGTAACAGCCAGACAAAGATACTTTTGCATTTATAATATTAGTATAAACAAACAAATTTATTCCTATTAGTATGGATTTAAATTAAAAATTTAAATCATTTTAGTAAAAGAAAGTATTTTTCACTAATATTTTCCTACCTATATGTATAATGAAAATTTCAAAAATATCTTTATGTAGGGCTGTAGGCACATGAATGCATTAGGTATCCCACTGTGGAGTGGATATTTATAGCCCAGTAGTGGGGAGAAATCCTGCAGTGATAATTATTATATACCACAGCCTTTAACAACTCTTAGAAATGTATTTTGCATCAATACATATTCTAGATTCAGTTAGAGAATATTAAATATCTGTCTCATTGAGAACATCTTATTGAATAATACATTTCTCAAGTCAAAGATTTTTTAAGCTACATTTAAATTTAAAGAAATGAGTTTCATTTTTGATGGTATCTGGAATTTAGTTATAGATATATAATAGTTTGTCTGTTAGTCTATGTTTGCTTCACAAACTGGTGACATATAGGTTGAATCAAAGTAATTTTGGTCAATCCCTGTGTTATAACCTTATGACCTCCCAAATGTACAGAATATTAAAACCCTCCTTTATAAGAATGACAAGTAACATTAATTTCTTTCATTCCATTCATGCCTACTTTTGTGAATCAATCTATTAATACTACTACTTACTACAACTATAGTCTATTTTTGTGTCCCACTGCTGGGCACAGGCCTCGGCCTATAGTCCCCACGCAGGCCCAGTGCGAGTTGGGGGACTTCACACAAATCTTTGAATTACTTTTCAGATGCATGCAGGTTTCCTCATGATATTTCCCTTCACCGAAAAGCTCATAAGTAAACTTAGAGGTGCGAGCTGGAATCAAACCCCCGACCCTCTGCATGAGAGGCAGTTGGTCGAACCACTAAGCCCCACCGCTTTGTGGATCAGTACATGATCTACCCATATTATAAAAAATCTACCTAAGGGTCACAAAGAAGATGAATTTGAAACAGATAAAAAAAGACAAATATATATTTAATGATTATTTCAAAACAAATCTGCTTAATACACCTTTATCCATTGTATTGACTAAACTAGACTGTGTAAAATTTCTATCAGTCTGCATTCTTCTGTCTTCTGTTTAATTTAGTAGCTTCTTGACTAGGTATCTCAGGCTCAGGCATTGATAACATCAAGAGCCGGGTTATCGAGTCATTGGTAATATAAGGCCGCAGCTCAGAGACATTTTATTCCTGTTTTCTTCAATAATTTCAGAATCTAAGGACAAAACACACAATGTATTATTCTCTCCTCACAAGTCAACATAACAAGGCTTGGTTTCTTTTTATGTGTCATTTTATATAAATCTGCCAAAGATTTTATTGAATCTCATTTGTGTAATTTGTGTCATGCATTAGTTCAGATTATTTGATGTGTATTTCTCTTTAAAAAGTATACATGTATACTATTTCTTAGTAGGTAACCAGTGTAAAAACCGTTTCTGACTTTGGAATTAGGAAAATTTACAATATATCCTTAGATATTCAAGCATTTAAGAAGGAAATAAAAACTGGAAGAAAGAACTTTGCAGGGCATTCATTCAAGCCAAGTTTGTCATTAATTTGTCTTCATTTCAGACCGCTACCTCGACATATTGATTTTAAAAATAAAGATTACTAACCTGGCTGTTACTTCATGATTATTTGATCCAATTTCCAATTAAAATTCGCATTGGAATCGCGTGGGAATTGCGCGGCAGCGAGCGATGGTCTCTGTGCTCGTAATATGTAGGGTTTTGCAGGTCTCGTTATAGTGATAATGCATTTTTTTGGTGATTTGGCCTCACGGGATGCGATTATTTCGTCACTAACATCACATACAAATTGCATTTTTATATATTTTATTTTTAACACATCCGTCGGTATCTCCGTAACCGGCCAAAATCGGGCGGTTAAATCCACTAACGAGCTTCTAACGAGGCATTATTGGAGATTCATCTATTTGCCAAAACGTCAAGCTGACAGCTTAACCGACAGTTTTTCTTTTTAATATAGGAACGGTCAATCTGTCAAAGTTCATACAAATTGCTAACGAGCGGTTACCAACTTTACCATCATCCGTTAGTAGCAAGGTATCGGTAGCGGATGCGTATATAGGAACGCTTTTTGCCTACGGATGGTAGGAAAACCTACGCCTCGTAAGGCAAAACGAGGCGTTACGTGGATATAGGAACCGGCCCTTAATCGTTCTCTTTTTGTTAGAGAATCACTTCTGGATTTTTAGTAAGGCGTTAATGCATGTTCTTTTTTTGAGTGAAAGTGGATAACTCATGTCCAAGTTATATTACGTATGTACATATGAATACCGTAACAGATATACAAAACGTAATATCATACCGTTACCAAGCCTATGATTATTAATTTCTATCAGGTATGCTGAAATGATTAATTAAGTAATCATAGATAGCGAATAATGGCAAAACCCATTTTGGCCGATAGATCGATCGCTTGCGAGGCACGGAAGGCTACCTTTAAGAGTACTCCTATACAACAGGAATAAACATTAAAAATAATATTGGTGTTTATTCCTGTGGTATAAAATAAACCATTTATTCCTGTCAATCAAATTATTGTTTAGCTAAGAGATAATGAAAAGCACGCTGATTTTTTATGAATAAGGGGCGAATTTTCAATCATCAGGGTCGTTGCGTTTTATTCATGTAACAAATTGAATATTTATATATAATATATATGAAGAATAAAATGTAATGGAAAGTCGCATTTGAAAGGAAAAGTCGCAACTGAGGTAATTTTCAAGAAGTGGTTTTCTGTAGTTGAATAAACATTAAATAGGTTCTAGGTCTCATTGTCTAGACTCTAGACTTTATCGTCGTCGGTCTGCAATGACCGATAGCCCGCTATCTAGTCTAGTACATACTGCCGTCGAAGCTTCTTTGTTCGAGTGACCCCTGGCCATTGATCTATTATAAGTAAGGATTCACAATCAGCCGGAGAAAATTGGCCCCGTCAAGGAATAACGAACAGTGCCTAAGCACTGTTCGTCCATATGTTATTACTTATTAGAGGTCAATGCCCCTGGCCTTGCCTAACTGCTTCCCTTTCTATGATGGTTAAAATATTAACCTACATAGAAACTAGGATCATAGGACCTTTTCTAGACTCAGCAGGTTTGTAACAGTAACATTGAGTTTACTTTTCTCATAGACATAAATAATACTTCGTATGGACCCGGCCTAACGTAGATACATGGCATGTTTCCCCGCTTCATTGGTGTCCAATCCAAAGTTGAACTTATATCGTAACACTAAAGCTGGGTCACATTTTTTCAACAACGAGACGAGTTTTTAGATACTGAGAAACAGTTTCGAAAAAAGTTTTTTTAATAACGCTTATTGTCTCGCACGCTCGGTGACAGAACTTTGGATTGGACACCGTGGAAGTGGGGACATATTACGTGTACGTTAGACCGGGTCTATATTATTTACGCCTATGACTTTTCTTCATTTAGAGAAACCTTTTGCCGTAGATCTCTTTTATACACTCAACCGCAATGAAATCGGATAACTTTGTATGGGGTGCTTTCAAACAAAGTGACCCGATTTCATTGCGATTTGATTGAGTGTGTGTATTTTTTTTTCGATTAAATTTTGCAATGAAAATACTCTTCAAGCATAATTTGAGAATGCACATAATTATTTTGACAAGATTACGTATGTTTTCAACATAATGAGATTACTTCGTCATGTAGTTAGTATAAAAGAATAGGTAGTCTGTAAAGTCGGTTTACGGGCGACAATTCTATACGTGATATTACGTCACGTAACGCTACAACGCTTGCGCCATGTGTTCATCAATTTACAAGACGTTATCACGTCAAAAAAAAGTGTCTTCTTGTGTGAGCCCGTAACGGGCAGCTTATTGACTTATTATGTTTTATCGAAATGGATGCACTGGCATTGCACTAACGGTAGACTTTCGCTGTGCAAGCGCCGATGCGTTTGATCTCAGATCAAATGGTGCGTAACGTTGTCACTTTTATTTGCTAGAGCCTGTAGAAATTTAATTATGTGTGAAGTCCTTAATTGGTCTCGAATGGACTGTGTTTTTTTCCGTTTGACACATTAGTGCCGATGTAATTTTACAACTTTCATTTGAAAGTGTTCAGTTTATTTAGGTGCCTATCTATATGAAAATATTGTCATAAGACACGATAGACGTGATGGAAAATAGAATTTAATCGACCAAATATGTATCTATGTATCTACTTACTTATAAGGATACAATAATACGATATGACGATAAAATTGGAGATTTTATTAGTGCTCTGCGTTTCTTGGCTCGTCTTGGCGAGATCACTACCGTGCCCCCAGATAGAAATTCAAGTGAATTTCATGAAGATTCACTGTTTGCGGTTATTCTATGACATGATAAGTTCATGAATCTCCTTTATTAGGTAACTTTATTGAAGAAATAATATAAGTGTAAACACTTCTTTCCTTTTGTACCGACCATCTTATTATCTACCGAGCCGAGTCATTTCATCTTGCATCAACCGTGACTAACTCATTATATTTTCTAAACTTTTTCGAGACGTTAGTGACGTTCAAACAAAACTTCGTTTCATTGACGTTTTATGATCGTTTCCAAATTAATCAGTCTCGCCGTGCTAAGCACGTCTAGACTGTTCCAATGGCTGGTTAACATGCGATACTGGCCTTTATGCTACCCGTCTTAAAGGTTGACATGGTTTACCAAAATTAATTAGCCGTTTCGGAAGTGGTGGCAGCCTGCGAGTGTTCTTTTTTCAAATTCTCTGCAAAGTTCGCTTGCCATTGTTTGACTGTAAATAATTGAATACCTAATTGGTTTACGAAGTGAAAGAAGTTTTTGAATTGCAGTTTTTGACGTGATAACGTCTCATAATAACGCCGGCTGCCCCACGAAAAAGCATGACGCAATGTATGTCCTGTATGTCGATGGCGATGTATGTCCTACGTAATGGGACATATTCATTAATGTTTTTATGACGTTATCACGTCAGGAAAACATCGTGAGGAAACCTGCACGCATCTGCGCATTAATTCTGGGACTGTAGCCCAAACCCTCTCGTGATGAGAGGAGGCCTGTGCCCAGCAGTGGGACGCAAATCAGCTGTAGTAGTAGGTATGTACCTCTAACAGAGGAAGTCTGTACATGTCTGCAAGATACCAAAGGTATATAATTTAGTTACTGCATATGCACTTCTAAATGTCGGATATGCTTTTCCTTTTAAAAACACATGTCGATTTCCTTCCACGAGCGGAAATGTAAAGGTAGCGGACACGGCTTCCCTCTCAGACTGGCCATTAAGAAAATGGCCGCTTTTTAAAAGCAAATCTAATGCCAATGGAGGGAAAAAAGGCAATTTGCATGCGGAACACGTTTAGGTATGGACAAAAAGTAATGTCCTTAGCTTATTAGCAAAGTGAAATTTATGAGCCGGCTAGGTGCAAGAATCTATTAATTTCTGTATTGGTTTGTGAAATTGTGAGTTTTAGTTAACAAAATTGAAGAACGTTGTTTATGGTATAGCGCTCTCTTGTGCACCTGACTCAAAATCAATGATAAGACAAAACAGGTACAGTCGAGTTCGCCAATATATACACACTTTTGCACCTTACCATGTTGTAATAAGGTCCAAAAGTGTACACATATTAATTAACTCGACTGTACCTACTTGATCTAAGTATACTTAAGTATTATTAAATTTGAAGATTAAATCCGTTATTGGTAAAATCACGAGTCACGACCTAAATTAAATTCAGCGATTTCGACATAAATATTCGTGAGTCACTTGTTTTCTGGAATTCATAATAGTACCTAATATTTGTTGTTAATGAGTGAAAATGTACAATTATGAGCACATATACCTACCTAGATAGATGACTGGAAAATGTACAGCTGTAATGCCGATTTGTGGGAATACCGAAATTAAAAGAAGTCGGTACAGTCGAGTTCATTAATATGTGTACACTTTTGGAGCTTATTGCAACGTGGTAAGGTGCAAAAGTGTGCATATATTGGCGAACTCGACTGTACCAAAGTAAGTAGATGAGTATTTCAAAGTATTTCTGTCTCTAATATATACATATAATTCTCCTTAGTTTTCTTAAAATAGGATGATAGGTACTATTATCATAACTGTTTTAAAATATTTTACATGTTTGTATAATATGGTGCAAGGACCGATAGCATAGCCAACTGACGTCAAATAAAATGTCGAAAGCGCGGACGCAGGTGTCACAGCATATTCGTGACAATAAAAACATGATTGGCTCGTCGTTCTTTGTGTTTATGATGAAAGTGAACGTTTTCTTTCCGGAGCCCACATTTTTTCCTGTAGCCTAGGCGGCTTGGCACAATGAAGACCAAATGAAGACTAACAAACCCGTAGCTAGGCGGTTGGGTGTAGTACCCGCCCGGTAGGCTACCACCCATGGTCTATAAGGATGTCGCAATGCGTCGTTCGTTACGTCAATTAGAGATCGGTTTCGGTCCCCCCTTCGAGACCCCCATTTTGAGACGCCTTGTTGCAAATATCTACAGGCGGCGATCACCATTTGGGTCTTTAGCAATTAGGCAATACAAAAAATAAATAGATTTACCTACCCTTACAATACGAGTTCTAACACCATCACGGAATATGTGAAGTATTTGTGATTTCTCTTACACCTTTTAATAGTCCGTAGATGCCTTCAATCCTCCGGTACCGTACTTACAGAATCTCATCACGTATTCCACCATTCTAAAACCAAAACGGCGTAGTGTTCTTTGAAATCGAGACAGAAACTACCTTTCTGATTTGAAGCTTCGAAAATGTCAGCACATAAAGGGCATCCTTGCTATGTCGATTCAAATGTATGTCGGTTCATTGATCGCGAAAAGTCATTTTGTGAAGTACGAGATTATGGAAGTAATTTACATTTACGTTTACATTTTCAAGAGTGTTGGTGTTTCTCGTTTTTAAAAGTAGCACAATAAATTGTAGCCTTACATAGCACCTGATCGTTCAAACGTCAGTTATATGACCTGTGTGTTTGAAGATCTAGATAAAGGGCAGTAGGTAGATGTCCTAGTACAACCTGGTGAAATTAGCGAAGAGTAGATTTTCTGTTACCTAAATCCAGCGCTTAAATATCAGCTCAGATTTATAGAATAACTATTACACATTGTGATGTTCCGTCATCTCAATTAAGTATATGTCCATTTTGAAAAAGTCAGTGCCAAACAGTGTCGTATTTATGCCTATAACTTGGCATAGTATGGAATCACTAGCAACATCAGGACCTACTTTTTCTAAGCAGTTCCTCCTGCTCTGTCACTAATAGAGGTACATGTAGTATTTGTACTCGTAGTACTACACTTTGTGGAGTTGATTCAATTCAAATTTAGAAGCTCGTCGTGACCTACACAATGCGTGAGCGGCGGTACAAGTACATACATGCACACATGAATCCTAAAGTAGACATTAACGGCATACCTAATAATATGGTTGAAAACTTAACAGTTGATTGGTCGATGTGTCCCATATCATGATACAATAATATACTTCGCCAGGTATGCCACTCCGGTATTCTGTAGTAGTGTGGGTGACACCGGAACGTCGTTCGCACTGCTGTGTGTTGCAAGTGGTGTACTTATTAAAATAATCTCCAACCCCTATGTATCCTGTGAATGTTTCATTAAATTATTACGTTCATTTGTTTTTAACGTGTCCCATTTTGTGTGCTTATACAAGTAAATGACAATTGTAATGCGAAAATAATTTATTTTGCATTATAACGGCAGAAAATATTTTGATTTATTTTTGTTTTATTGCAATAAAGTGGCAACTCGACTTTGACGTACGGGTGTCACGCGACCCGGAGCAGCAGACCTTTGGTTTCTAAGACCACATCCCATATGTATTTTCTATAAATGTACCGTGTGTAGCCGGCTGTGGCCTCGCCAAATGGTCCGAACGGAAGACCAGCGCTGGCATTAATGCGAGCACATGCTGGGTTGGGACCATTTCGTGACAGATCACAACACTTTTTTCTTTTGTGCTGTATAAATGTTGCTCTTTTTGTCTTTTATGTGTGTGTTGTGTAATGTCATGGATAAATGTATTTTCTTTCTTTCTTCTTTCTTTCTTCTTTCTTTCTTCTTTCTTTCTATATGTAGGAACTCGCGACTTAAATACGTGCGTCTCGTGTTTCTCGTGCGACGCGAACGCCGATGGAATCCGCGTTCGACTCAACACAATGTCGCTGTTCCGAACTGCCTTCAAACTCCGACAGCCTGTGATGTCGTCCAAGTCGGTCGGTGTAGGTGGGTCGGTGTCGGACGTCGGTGTCGTGTATTGTCGTTGTGTAATTGTCGAACCTTTGGCTCGGTTCACTTGACACCTGCTCTCCTTCTATGAAGTCGGAATGTTATAAAAATCCTTTGTCTCAATAGAAACTCACTTTATTGCGTTTGACTGTGCTATCAGTTATCAGTAATACGAGTATAATAAGTATTTGAGATACCTACGTATTAAAATGGAGCGGTAAAATATAATAAAAAAGTTAGTCATAGATTGATATTTGTTTGTAAAAATCATTTACTTACATAACCCCTTTAGTAAGAGGTATTTAGTTATTTTGATTTGAATACCTTAAGGATAGTTTCATTTTAGTGGCAATATTTAGCTTTCGAAATAACAATTTACACGTAATAAAAAAATACTGAACAGGGACACCTGGCGGAAAACAGGGGAGGCCTTTGCCCAGCAGTGGGACACTCCAACAGGCTAATAAAAAAATAAAATAAAAAATACGCCATTTCGGCTACTGTGTCACTTTCCATCCCAAATCGACCCTCCAGTTTGCTACTCTCTCCCTTTGTTCAACTCGAATTTAACTCACTTACGTACAAGATTCGCCTTTGACGGTTTTCCTCACTTTGATGGTGTTTGTTGAAGTTTCTTCGAGGTTATTGTTGAGTTGATTGAGTTTTCCCATGTATTGTATGGAATCTTTGAGTTTAAGAACAAAATGAATTGGCAGTTTATTGTCATTTCAGACAATAGAAAAAAAACGAATTACTGAAACTGAAATGTGAAGTTCCATCTTATAACTACATCGATATACGTAGATCAACGTACGTGCTGAGTTTTTTTTATCCAAGAGTAATACATCCTTTATAAATTCAGACACTTAACATATTATACATATGCAGAAAAACGTTGAATAGGGATGACGACAGGGTGAAGAAATCGAAATTGTAATTAGTCCGTCAGTCAGGTAATAAAAAAATATTAGACACGTATTTTTTGTTCTATCAAATTAACAAAGAATGACTAAGTTAAAACGCATTAAACTTGGAGAGTAGGGGCTAACTACGTCACCGTTAGGTATAAATCGTACCTAACCGTGAAGTCATCACGCGACATTTCAACTCAATATATCTCCGTCCAAGTTTGATTACGTGAAAAAAGAAAAAATACGTGTCCAATACTTTTCAATAATCTTCCTGATAGACTAAGGAAAAAAAAGTTGTCGTCATCCCTATTGTTGTAAAAAGGTAAAACAATCATTAAAGATTCGCTTATCTTTAATGATTGTTTTACTAATAATAGAGATCTAGTTCCTTTTTTCCAATATTATGTACTACTTTAGAGGTGGATACTCGTACTGTAATGACACATAGGTAAATAGAGCTGCAAAATACATAAAACAATTCTGTAACTACTGAGAATTACAACGATTTCACTGCTTAATGAAATCCTATCTGACGGGCCCCTACATTCCGCATTGCAATGCGTAGAGGAAAAATTAATATGACGAGGAGGACCAGCAAAAACAGAGCTATACGTGATCGGCACGATATTGCTTTCATTCCTTTATTGCGAGGCTGGCCTATCCAATAAAAGTCGAAAGGATAGACTGACAGAGTGAAACAACTAAACTAAGTAATTGTACAGAATTTTTGTACGACATTTGGCGCCCTATTTACTAATTTGATGTCAGTGCGATTACATACCATTTAACCTTTTTTTTTTTAATATTCTTTATGTATCCCTGCGTATCCCTGGCGTAACTGCAGCTAAATATTAGTTTTATAGATATTAACTTCAAATTAGTTTCAAACTTTAAAAGACAAACTTTTCTTGGTCAGCATCATCCTTAAAAGGATCTGACGGGAAATGCTGTTACGCTATCGAAGTTCCTATACTTACTAAGTAATGTTGGACTTCTGAACTATTGGTTCTAGACTTTATATATAGGTACCTGAACGGTGATAAATTTCTATTTATTAGTTTGTGACTTCTAGGTTCCTAGTTATTGATATTTACAACGCCGCTTGTCAGTTTTTGTTTCCAAAGCCCGAAGACATTTTGTTACTGCTACGAATGTACGCATATCTCCTCTTAGCTCGCCGATCTACCAAATATAAAAATAAAAGGTTCATTACGGTTGAAAGTAAATCAAAGTACACAGTGTAATCATACTTAGTTTAGTTATGGACAAAAATCTATATAATAGAAATATACATAACCATGCCTTGAACAGATATAAACAAATATATTATGTATCACTAGTTCACAAATCCAATAACATACGCTCTATTATTTGCAAGTACATAGTTAAACTAATAGCTATCAATATTGATTGGTATATCCACAATAACCTAGAGTCTAATCTTCTTCTTACATATAAAAAAAATGAATTGCCGTGTGTTAGTCTTGCTGAGGCTCGAGAACTGCTGGGCCGATTTAGCTCATTCTTCTTTTGTTTTATTCCCTGCGATTCAGGGAAGGTTTAGAAAGAAAGAAAAAAATAGAAAGGATTTTTTTTATCGGAAACACCTAAAAAAGGAATAATAACTTTTGCATGGGAGTTGCCTTGGTGCTGATACGAAGCTCACCGGGCCGACTAGTTTTTAATGATTGAGACGATCTTCGTAGGCGTCGGTATTCTCACCTTAACCTAGATTAGTTTTTGACCGTCAAAGTCACTACGTGACTGATCAGCTGGTATCTTAAAAAAAAAAACATAAATAAAGACAGTGTCAAAAGGCCGATCCACCAAAAGTTGAGTATTACTTAAAGTTAGGTAATATGTCGACTTCGTATTAGTGTCTGTGTGAAAATATCAATGTTATTTTGAGGGTTCAAAGATTTCCATTTTACGTAGGTTTGTTATCTGATAATATTAGCCTGTATCATAGTTTATGAGGAGGGATGAAGGCCACATAAACAAAGAGAGTTTAAAATATGAACGTAGATGGTATAGGGGTAGAGGTAGACGGAAAAAGATGTAGAAAGGAACAAGTTGTATGTCTGTGAACTTAGCATATCAATTTCGGGAATCTCACAAAGTGATGACAGTTCTAGTAGCATCCCCAATAGTTCTACAGTTCTTGTACCGACCCCACGTGATGATGATGATGATCGTAGTAATCGTGGTACACCTTTGGTCCGCGGAGTTAGGTAGCTTCTATGCGTTATTCTATGGTTACCATTTACCACCATATTATATCACCGGCCTGACTAGTCAGCTTTTCAATGCCACGGTTCTACCTTAAATGGGAATTAACTGTTTTTATTACCATAAAATTGACATTGACTTGTTAATAAACTGCCTGTTACGTGTGTAGTAAACTATGTGTAGTTTTTCTACGTTTAAGATTTAAATTAATAAACTCAACAGCAATGAAAACGGGTCACTTTGTATGAAAAATCCTATACGAAGTGACCTGTTTTCATTGCCGTTGAGTGTAGAAACAAGTATTATCATTATGTGTGTGTTTGATTGTTTTTCCTATACATACCTAATCGAACAAACATTCATTATCTATGCACATGTTCAGACTAGTAAGCGTAAACCTCTTCATTCTTCAATTTAGATTCTTTAGATAAGTATGGTATCTACATAAGCCATTGGACAATCAAAATATCATCCAGATAATTTTTTACCCTTACCATCTTTACGCCGAAACTTTGGGTAACTTGATTTTAGCTAACTGCTTAAAGTACGTTATGCTTTTTATGAAAAGAAGTCTATAGGTATTACTGTTTAAGTTATGCTTTTTATCAAAAGTCTATATGTAGGTATAGCTGGCACGGTAGGTCACGAAAGATAGTTTTGGAAGCCCGCAGTTATATTTTTGACCCAAAGTGCCGCATAGTGCTATGACACGGCGAGCCACTCTGTTTCACGCCATTTCGGACGTCCTTGCCCTTTGCTCGAATCAGGCACGCAACTTGAAGGAATGGTCTACGTAAAAATATAGCCCCATATTTTACTCTAACCACAGGGCGGACACGGCCTATAAAAGCACGATTTCGAACACAATTCGATTGAAGTGTCAATGTTTGCGTGCGAGGTCGTTTGTGTGCGTGCGAGGACGTCTGTACACTTGTAAATGTGTGTGTACCAACGCGGGCCAACGATTCACTCTCCATCTCCGGAATTCTTTATGTAGTAGGTACTATTAAATATTCTGTGCTAACCCTCCCAAGTGGTCATTTCATTAGATACGTCATCGTCTACATGCTGTGAAATTTAATGAACGAAATTTTGATACAGCTGACTTTACGTAAAACATGAGCCATCATTCATCCTAAAGATCGTAACTTAGAATAATTTCGTAAGACTTTTTCAATTCAGTTCAGAAAAAGTAATTCTCGAAATTTCTGGCGCAGAGGCATTCCATCTTAGGCCTCAGGGTAGGCAACGCATTCGAGGTCTTATGGTTTCTTAATAGTAGGATTTCGGTGTCCATGAACCGCAGTGACCACTTACCATCAGGTGGGCTGTGCACTCGTTTGCCTATGCCAATGACATAAAAAAAACCTATATAGTTCAGAAAGCCCCACTAATAAATTTTAGCTTAAGGTATGCGCATGACACGGTGCCGATTATCTGACCTGTGTCGCGGTGTCCATTTCGGACTTCCTCGTTAACGCTGCCCTTGACGGCCTATTGCTCGGACCTGCGCATACGCAGTAGTATCTAGGGATTAGATAAATAAATTAAACATGAATATCACCGTCCGTCCTAAAGACGTTAAAAAAGTTACAATTAAGTATTTGAATTTCAATAGAATCCTTTCATTATAATGACAAAAAAGCGATATCATATGCTGTTAAATATAATCTACCTAGCAGGCAAATAAAAAATAAAAACATGGCTCAGGGTGGGTTGATTCAAACCGTTCGTTAACTAAAGGAGCGCCTGTTAAATATTTTACTATGAGACAAAATGACGTTACTGTATGGAATGACAGCTCGGCAGCCATATTTAACGAGCATGAGTCCGCCAACTTTACTGTGCCTGAATAAACTCACCCCTAATCTCATCAAGTAACAAGTAATAGAAAAATTCGCGTGATCACTTGCGTGCTAGAGATAGGTATATGGATATTTAGATACTTATTGCGGAAAATTAAAAAGCCCGCAGAAAAGATACGCCTATTTAACTTGATAAATATCTACTCTAATAAAGTACTCAACATTACCATTTTTCTCACTTCCTTTAACGGTAGCTCATTCATTACCGTGACTGACTACTGAGTCTTAAACCAAGATAAAATCCACGGCGCGAACAGTATACCTACCTATAGCCCATATGCTACAAACACATGTTTGTAATTCTATGAGGCGATTTGTACTTGCATAGTCTCATAATATTTGAGAAATAGTCCTGTGATATATAAACCACGTGGCTGGAAGAACGGTTGGACGTCACAACAAAATAAATAAGCTAGCGTTCTCCATTGAGTTTGTACGGGTCGGTAGGTACATACAATACTTACATACGAGTATCCTCGAAACGATCATCCAAGTACCTATGTCATCAGTGTAATTTATTTATTTATTTATTTAAACTTCATTGCACATACAAAATGTATACAATTGGCGGACTTAATGCCTAAAGGCATTCTCTACCAGTCAACCATAAGGCCAAACAGAAAGAAAAATATGTAATGTGTAAAGTTTCTAGACATCATTTTGCTAAAGGCTTTGCTTTACAAGGCACCTTTAAAACAGCAAGATTATATCATTACTATGTCATAAAATCATCACATTTTGTCTTTTAATTTGCCATGACATGATGGTAGGAAAAAAAACATAATTAATGGTCGAGCGAACCGTTTTTTCGGCCATATTTCGCCCTTGGCAGCACATGGGTGCTTGTTCCATATTTGGTTGTCTGAATCAGTCGACCTAATAGACGGAAGATGTGCTTGGCTCAAACACGCGTGGGTTTTGTACAATACGTTTTTTGTCACTGACTTTATATAATAAGTCAGTGACAAAAAGTCTTCCTTCTCGGTTGAGTTTGTAGGAAACGTACAGTTTTCTTATGCGAGAATGCTAGTTTTTAAAGAAATGAAGACTGCTTGCGTGTCTATGTCTAACCGAAGTAAAGTTTTTTCGAATAGCATTAATTACACGTTTAATAATATACAACGTTTTTGCTATTACATATTACAAATACCGTAAATTAATGTAACACTTACGTTAGTAGGCACTTTTTCATTTTGTTTGTTTCATATTTATAATATATAACTAGTGTTAGTTTATATTACGTAAGTAGTGTTTACTAGAATATGTATTCGTTTTGAAATTAGGTAAAGCTACTAAAGCAGTCACAGAAAGGTAGATGAATTTCAAACACTGTGATAATTAAAAACTGACACGATACATACGATTATTTATTAGCTTATTTGGTAAACATATTCTTTGTTTATTTTTCCCACCCTTCGCAGGAATTACTTCGCAGATGTGTGCAGGTTTCCTTACGATGTTCCCTTCACCGAAAAGCTCAGTGGGACCACCATATAAAACACAGGAAATATAGAAAGGAAACGCGCTTAATAGGTAATTAACAGGCGGACTTATCGCTTCAATTCAATATCATTATTTAGGTATGTGTTCTAAATTTTAGGGGAAGTAGGTTTCAGAATTTAAGAGTCCCCAGTACGCTCCTTTCTCCATACAAACATAGTTACGTTTTAATTCGCAAACTACTTATCAGATTGGCACCAAATTTTACAAGTTATAGTGGAGCAGAGATATTAGTGTCCCAAAAACACTTTGATTGTAATAAATAGAATAACAAAGAAACTAAGACCATTTTAGTTTCCTCCATACAAACTTCAAAATTCAGTGTTTTGACTGTAATTTAATTGTGTTTTATTTTACCACGACATTTACTAACAGCCACGATAATGATTTTATTATGTGTACCAAGTTTCGAGTCAATCTCTATAGTATATTTGGGAATAAAAGCGAAAATACGTTTGTATGAAAAGTTGAGAAACGCCGTGCGTACAGGGGACTCTTAGATGCCATTTTTTTTATATACATGGAAGCATTTCACTGTCATCAACTCATTAATGGAACCCAGACCTACTTCTTCCCAGTTTCCTTTCCCTCCCTAATCCATTGTAGCGTAACATTATTATGTGGCAGAAAAACGTGTGAGCGTTCCAACTTGGATTGCCCATTATTGCCCGCCTAATGCTTTTATATGAAGAATTAAGACGGATCACAATGGATATTGGATGAAAGTATTCCGAAGTTGTGTGGGTTTTAGTCATACATTATGCCTGGGTTGAATCAAGCACAGTTGATAGACTCATGGTCGTTAAATATGGCCGCCGAGCTGTCATTCAATACAGAAACGTCATTTCCATAGTAAAATATTTAACGAGCGGTGCTTAGTTAACGGATGGTTTGAATAAACCCGACCTATGTGGTTTTTTGTTATTGCTATAACAGACGCCATTAATAAGCAGACGGTCCGTCTTATAAAAGTAGTCATCGACTATAACATTTATTATATACTAGCTTCTGCCCGCGACATCGCCCGCCTGAAATTCGGTTATCGCGTTCCCGCGGGAACTATGCGTTTTTCCGGGATTAAAAAGTAGCCTTTGTCCTTTCCCGGGACTCCAACTACCTCTATACCAAATTTCATCCAAATCGATGCAGCGGTTGAAGCGTGAAGAGGTAACAGACAGACAGACAGACAGACAGAGTTACTTTCGCATTTATAATATTAGTATGGATTTGTTTGGTTATTTAAATAAACCAACAGCATATAATGGATATAATCACAAGGGTGTTTGTTAGTAAGGTAGCAAAGCCAATTACAAGTTTTTTGGGGTTAATTTACATATTAGTATGGATTAATTAATATTTCATCACAGTTTTAAGAAGTTAAGGTGCATGCTTTTAAATTTAAGCCTGTGCATTAATCGCCCATAAACGTCACTTTAGTAATCAGAAAATGTACCTAAACGTTAAATAAATAAATAAAGAAAATTGTAATACTGTCATTGCACTCTGTGATATTTCATTACGCCAAGGAGAAATAGTACATTACAGACCTAGGGTGGTGAATTCGTTAATGTCCCAGATCGCAGGTTACTGTGGCCCGAACCGAAGGTGAGGGCCATAAATATGCGACCTGGGGCTTTACGAATTACCGCCCGTGGTTTGTCAAAAGTTTTACGTCTTGCCTTGGCCAAGAAGTGAGATTTTCTCTCCGCGTAGCGGGCAGAAAATCCCACTTTATGGCCAAGGGTCATGTAAAAAATATAGGTATTTAACACATTGAACATTTTTTGACTATCAAAATCCTACCCATATACACACGTGCGAGTTACATATTGGAGCTTAGTAGTTTCTTATTAAGATAATCTAAAACTTTAAAATCAAAGGAAACTTTATAAATTTTCGAACACTTTCCCCCACAAGACGTTAATCATTAAATAAGAGTAACGACTGTTAATTCAGCTCTTCATTAGAATAAATAAATCGATTACCCAGAATCGAATAAGAATCGAAACAAATCGGAAGCCATTCGAGCGCGCCTAGTAATTGCCGTAACGTTTAATTTAGAACGTTAATTTCAATTTACTTTGGTTAATTTTGGATTGTTTGTTTTTTGAATCTTTAATTATCGCTACTATTTCTGGCATCTGTTTGAATTTATTTTGAAAACTGTTTTGGTGGATGTTGGAGCAGGTTCTCGGGGGATTTTCGTTTGCAAACATCCCAGACCGCGAAATGTTTTGTGATTTGTCTACGTGCGACCCTCGACTTTGGAAAAAGCCATATTGCCGCGCGCGCGCGTGCGTCAAGCAACTAAAATTTACGAAGTAGTATTACTTATTCTGTTGAAGTGCATAAGCACGAGACAACGCAACTTCATAAATACTATCATCACAGTAACAGTATCATAAATCGAGACATGTTTAATTTTGCGGCGCATCGCCTCGTCGCTGCGGTCCCTGAATGACGCTTTATACAGTAGCAATGCGGTGAAATGACACATAAGCGCATATGACACATTTATAAGCGTATTTAAGTTTATAAATACACAGCTGGCTGTGTCTAGACATAATCCAGATTAGTCACCGGCGGCGACTGACACACCGTTTTATTGCAATTAATTATGTAACAAATTTCATTCACCGCTTTATGAATAGCTGATGAAATATAGCACATAATTGTACCTACACAGCAATCAACAAATCAAAAGTAAGCCAGTTTGATTCAGAATCAGAATCAGAATCAGAAATATTTATTTGCGTAAACAGTATTAAATACATGCAAATATATATGTACACAATTAGTATTATATTACTACAATTTTAGTTACATTAGATTACACATTACATAATATATTACATTCATCATTCAAAAGCTACAGAAAATAGAAATTATTACCAATATTAAATGTCATTTGTCTTAATCTAATGCGCCTGCGAAATATTCATTAATAGAGTAAAAGGGCCGTCTAATGAAATAATCTTTAACTTTGTCATGAAATGTCTTAAAGTTGCTACTGTCTATGACATCTCTATCTAATTTATTATAGATTTGAATTCCAATGTTATTTATACTATTGCTAAAATGAACAAAATGAGATTTATTAATTACTAATTTACTCTTATTTCTAGCGTTCTAATTACTTCCCATAGTTTGGTAGCTATTTTTGTTCTTGTATACGTAAATACATAATCTGTACAGGTATAATGAGACTACTGTCATTATCTTATTGTTGACAAACATCGACCGGTGTGTGTCAGGGATGCGTTTGCAGCCTTCGATAAGCCTTAAGGCTTTTTTCTGCGTGAGCAGAATGGAATTAATTGCGGCTCCATTGCCCCACACTTCAATGCAGTACCTCATTAAGCTTTCGAAGTAAGCGAAATAAATGGCTTAGAGAGTGGCCTTGTCAGCTGTAAGCCTAAGGCTTTTTATTGAGTAGCATGCGCTGGCCTGGCGATTAGTATCTATATAATGACTACTTTCTTCGATTGCTTAGCAATTTACTTGCCTACGAGTATTTATGTACTTAGTTTTATTTATATTAATCGAATTAGGTATCTACATAATTTTACAGGCAATTTAAAAGGCAATTATCGTCGAATAAATTTGGTGAAATACCATAAGAACGGTTTCGAGCATAATGCCGCAGTTCAGTGACACTTGGAGTTTCTATCGGACTGCAACATACAGCTCGAGATTAATCTGCTCTAATTATAAGGCAAAACATACATGTGTATATTATCTTAAAATCTAAAGTGTTGTTAATAGCCACAGAACACCTGCTATTTCTCAAACCGCAAAATTATTATTAACCTTGTGCCACATATATCTAACGGTCTGGTATCTTGAATCGGTTGTTTTAATTGGCTTAAAAGCGAGATTTTCTGCAAAAATAAAACTACAAGGAAGAATTTGGCTGGTTTTTAAGTTTAAAAGTTGTTCAAAGGGCCTAAAGATATTTACGACGGACCTGAGCTTAAAACGAGACTTGTACTGAATAATAATTGAAAATTCCATTAGGTATTTCAATTTGGTAATTTAGACAGGTCAATCGATCTAAGTAAATGCCTATTAGGCCTATGTTAGGCGTAGTAGTCTACTGGTTTGACCTACCGCCTCTCATGCAGAGGGTCGGGGTTCGAATCCGGCTCACACCTCTGAAATTATTTATGTGCGAAATTCAGTTTGAATTTACCACTGAGCTTTTCGGTGAAGGAAAACATCGTGAGGAAACCTGCACGCAACTGCGAAGTAATTCAAGGATGTGTGTGAAGACTATAGCCCAAGCCCTCTTGTGATGAGAGGAGGCCTGTGCCCAGCAGTGGGCCGTAAATAGGGTCTTGTAGGTAGTAGTAGTAGTAAATGAAAACAGAATGAGATAGAAACATACATTAAGGATCAAATACATCGACATCGCTGTCTTTCGCAATTAGAAGGCGCTTTTCTATTGTTTTAATTTTGCAAGATTTATTGTTTCACAGTTCGTTTATTTTTCAGTATTAGTTTCTTACTTTTTTTGTATCTTTGCAATAGTAGAGATCTTCTACTATATAAAGTCCTGCGCCTTCACATTTCAAAACGCTTCATTTTTTAAATTATTATTTAAAAAGCACCACCAACTATCTCAACGCATAGTTGATGGCTGTCTCAGCACCCACACCTGTGTTGAGAGTGTTGGTGGTGCTTTTTAAATACATTGAAGCGTTTTGAAATGTGAAGGCGCGGGACTTTAGACAGTAGAAGATCTCTAGTAGTAAATGAAAATACAATGAACATACATTAAGGATCAAATACATCGACATCGCAGTCTTTCGAAATTATGAGGCGGTTTTATATTGTTTTAATTTTGCAAAATTTATTGTTTCACAGTTCGTTTATTTTTCAGTATTTGTTTCTTGCTTTTTTGTATCTTTGCAATAGTAATAGCTCTAGGATTGCGTGTCATGTAAAATTCTTTAGGAGATATTCGCCGACGAACGAAAGTGACTAATCGTATTCAGGAATGTCACAGATGGCCGCAGATTACATTTGTACCTATTTGATTTGCAAGCACTTTACCTACTGCAGATACGTAAGTATTTTCTAGTAATTTTGGCTGAGGACACTGTTCATTCATTTACTAAAGTAGTGTGAAACAGTTTAGCTTTTGTTTTCGTAATATCTGAAATGAAAGTGTTATTTATAAAGTGAGGATATTTTACCAACTTTCTATCGTCGTTTTGATATTAGAATTTCATAGGAATTTTTAGCAATCTCTCCACTGATTCACTCGGTGACATCGTAAATGAGTCGTGAAAGTGAGTGGCACGCTAGACAGCAATTAGACTGGCGATTTATTTATCTAACTCGTAACTCGAAACCAAGTAGTTTAAATCAATCAATATTGTAATTGGTTAGTAAATAGGTATGTTTAACTCTTCCGTTACTGGCCGACTGACTGAGTGACTGATGACAAACGCCCGCCCAGCCGAAACTACTGGTCGCAGAAAGCTGAAATTGTAGGATGTAAGTTCCTTGGGGTTTGTAGGGGACCACTAAGAGTGGATTTCCCGAAATCAACTTGAAGAAATGGGAACTGTCGTGGGAGACGGCTACATAAATAGTGTCTTCATAGCATGCATCCTGATTTAATATACTTAGAGAAGTGTTCTCAGATATCTAACAAATCCGCATTTTTCAACTGATCAAAGGAAACTCAAAATAATAATACAAACCTCCTACGTTCGACGAGATGACATACACAACGTGCTTATATTTTTTAAACAGAAGAAATGATTTCCTTTGGGTAAATAATAGTTAAGAGAACTCTCGATCAAACAAAGAAAACTACATTAAAATCGGTTCGTCCGATGCCGAGCTACGAAGCCTAGGCACACGGGTACACTGAAACTTGATTGAATCATTACTGCGTATGCCAAGTATGGTGCTGAGGGTGTCGATTCACCGCGCGCCGCAACTGCGCCGGCGCCGACACAGCGCTGCGGAATGCAAACACCACGGCGCTAAATTTCACTTCGCAAACGTAAACAAACCCGCAACCTGATACACAATGTTTCGTATTTGTTCATCGAACTACCTTTATAGCTTACTTTGTTCTAACTATCAACGAATAAAAATAACTTAAATCAACGTCATTTGTAATGTGAATTTGTATGTGATTATTTAAAAAAAGGCCTTCTGCTGAGTTTGTTGCGGCGCTTCTTCTCAAGCAATGGGTCTAGGAAGCGCTGGTAAATTCATTTCTGACGTGTAAAAGTGCCCCTATTTGGCCATTTTGCTGAAAAATTATTGATTGATGTCAAAAGTTTTACTTTATTGCTGTAAGTAACATGTTGGACAATATTTTGTGGCGTTTGGAACTGGGCATAATGACGTCAAAGCCAACATAGTGTACAAAAGGTCATTTTGGCATTTTTACTTTCTATCTTGAAATGGGTCTACATAATCACTTAGCAATTTTATTGAGGTGCAAGAATCGATATCAATTGGCACTCCAAAATTTTAACTAGGAATAAATAGAATTGATTAATCAATCCGAACAGCCAATTTCGTGCAATTTAAATCTCAAGTGATAAATTGAAGATATTCAATTCAATGCCTTCCTATATGCCAATAGCTATACACTACATGAGCTGGACTAGATACTCGTACTAGGAAAATATCACGAGAATTTGTAAAAAAACAAAGAATAAGTAGTAAAATGAAACTAGATGGACACGATCGATAGAGCCCAGACTCATAATAATGAACTACGCCCAAAAAACAAAACAAAAACAAAACGGTTTGACGGTTTGATTTCAACAGTTTTAATTCTGCCGTTGGGTAAATAAAGCTTTGTCTGGTAGCAGTTATTCGCTCAACGCAACTTCGCACAATGATATCTGAAACATTTTGTGCTATGCAGCTCAAACCTTACGTGTAAAGGATTCGAGTGAAAGAGATGAAAGTAATGTTTCAGTAGGAGTAGGATCTCAGAGGGTCACAGTGCCTAAATAAACACGGCAACTTTTGTTAAAACATAAACAGTAAGAGTAAACAAAGAGATGCGACCCGCTGTTGTCTAATTTATTGTACTAACGCGACCTGAGGTTTATTTTGAGGGTAGTCTTATTGGGGCCAAAGTAAGGTGATATTACATTGGCGTCTTATGACTTTGTCTAGACGGATTATGAAAAATTTGGCCCTCAAGGAGTCCTTAGAATTCTCTTACTGGACCTATGGTCATCATCATTATCATGGTGGCCTTTCGAACGTCCATTGGATGTTAGGACTCTTCCCTTAGCTTCCACTTCCTGCGGCCTTGCGCTGTTTTCATCCAGTCCCGGCCTCCGTATCTTCTGATGTCATCAATCAACCCGTCGTGATCTGCCGCGCCCGCTGGAGTCAACTCAAGGACTCTTTGAGTCCAGCGACACACATCCAACACAGCAATGTATCCCGGCCACTGCCTATTTTCCTTGCGAGCACCACCATGAAACTTTTTCTTTAGTTTTGCCTCCGATCCATACATCAGTCTATGGTACTTTACATGCGCTAAATATTTCCATTACCATAACAGCTGTCGTTCTTAATAAACCACTAAACGGAGTACTTACTATTACTGTCCGAGAATTTATTTCAATCAGAGGTTAACTGCTGGTCAGAAAATCACTGCCTACCGTCCATTTACATCAATTTACTGCGCAGTAAGGTCGGGCTTAGCTATATATCAATTAGTGCGACTTTCCTCAATCGCTTGGAATTGCTCTAGGACCGTTCATAGCGGCACGTTTCTTGTGTCCATAGGTCCATGGCATCCATGACATTAGATAGATGCCTGATAGTTATGATTATTTTCGTGCTTCTGGTGGTGTACAGTACTGGTTTTTACTGAAAAGAGTTTATTACCTACCTACAAATAGTTAAACAAGGCAATTCAGAATCAGGATAGAATTGAATGGGAAGTGCTTTTTCTCATCTATTAGAGACTTGGTTTATATTTTAAACTCTATAACAGGCTACGCAAAATTTGTCAAACAGAGTCTATTACACCAATAAATAACTATATTTATTTACTTTCAGGTACGTACCGCCGCTGAACCACAATATCTGACATTAGAGAAGAGAACATAATGGTAAAGAAATGAAGAAAGAGTAAGTTTTAGGCTCTATACATAAATAACACTGAGATAGCGTGATTTACGAATTTTACGATTACCTTCTAACCTAAACTATAATAGTTTTCTTATCGTCACGGACGATATTCGCCCTAATGGCACGTGAAATTCGAGTCGACGCGTCCCAAAATCCCAAAGCTATAAAATAACATCTCTCCATTGAAGCAGGCATCGGGATAATCGTTTAATCCCGTAAAATAACTCACGGAGACGTGTTAATTCCGGATCTAGCTATCAGGCCTATCACATAAAGTAAAACTTCGAACAAATTCGAATTACTTATTATTATTACAGAGAAGTATTTAAGTGTTTTGAGATGAATTGAGATATTAGACATGACCTTGCCCGTAGATTATACGATCGGATTCGCTCAATTAGTTGGTACGTACTCTACTTACTGTTTGGATGGTTGCGGGTTCGAATCCCGCTAGGGGCAAACATTTTACGATGAGAACAAATGTTTGTATTCGACTGTTGTAGGTATTTATATTTTTACTTAGCAGCCATAGTGCCAGCTTGTTCTAGTTTGGTTGGGGTTAGGAGAATTTCTGTGAAATGTCCCAAGATTTGTATTATGCATAAAATAAGATATTCACAAGACCTTGCCCGTATATTGAAGGCGTAACCAATGGCGTGGCATGTAAAGGGTATTTTATGTTCCGGAGTGAACATTTGGCGCAGATTTGGAATGTCCCGGAGATATAGAAACAGCATTATCCTAGCACATAGTCTTCGTGACTAAGTTATCTTATTCCAGTTCGGACAGACGAAGTTATACACTAGATGACTTTGTGTTCATTTGTTTACATTGTGTTCTAGTGTACGACATAGAGATCCTTCATTGTATTGGTTTGTTTCGAGTTCTTTTATATCTGCTGAAAAAAGTGGATGCTCACTATCTCAACGTTGTACTGAAAAACAGGTTATAAATTGGTGACTACAAACTTATGCGTTGGTTTATTATCTTGTTAGGAGCTGTACCACAACAACCTTTTTAGTAAGCCTCTTTAAATCAACCTTGAATCCTCTTTAAAAGATGAGCCTATGTCAACCATAATAAATTATGCTCTCGAACCTAGTGTAGCAGTAATCGGTCGTCGTCGCAGCCATTAACGCTGATGATACATTTGAAAGTTAGTTCAAAACTAACGGAACGTAATCCAATTAATTTGATCTGGATCAATTCTTGTAAATGTGTTTGTGTTGAAGTTTCGCGTAGGAAATTGTTAATTTGATAGCATTGTCACGGTTAGGGGTGTTTAGTTTTATACATTCACGCTTGGTACATTATTTATTGCATTATTGAATTAAAATTAGATAATTATAAAATATCGAGTGTTTATGTAAACTTACATATATGTATGTGCGAAATTCTATTTGAATTTACCACTGAGCTTTTCGGTGAAGGAAAACATCGTGTAAGGAAAACAACAATAAATGAAAAAGTTCTGCGATCTGTCATGAAATGGTTCCAACTCAGCATGTGCTGGCTCTATAAAGATTAAATAAAACAAATAATGATTGATTATTCCTTGTACCCACCTACTACTTTCTTTGAATGCTACAGATATCACTGTTATATGCGTGTCTATCCTTTATGAACACCCGACGTTTACCAGACGCACCTCAAATGATCTCTACTTAACTAATCACCATATAAACAAGCATTATGAATTACTACAGACTAAGTCGCCTAAGTGCAGTTCGAGATAAGCCTTAGGGCGCGCACTCACGCACGGGCCAGGACAAGTACTCTGGCAATTCCAATCGTATTACTATCACAATAAAGTTGTGAGTTGAACGAGTGGTGGTGACGTCATAGGGGTAATAAAAATGTTAGAGGCAAATTAATAGGTAGAAGGTTGAGTGAGGTCATGATAACCTCAGTAGTGTAACACACAAATGATGTGCTATTAATAAAATAAAAATACATCAATTATGTTTGAAAGATAAACATTGCTACACGGAGAACTTATGAGCTGTCTGTCTGTCATACAAAATCCATTCTATGTCATGTCATTAAATTACTTGACCTTTTGTCTCTGAACTACATACAAACAGATTCAAGCAACCTGAGATTTTACAGAAACTTCCTTTCATTTAAACTTTTCGGGCTCTTTAGAATCCTGTTCTTACTGAAATTCTGAAAATAAGCTGACATAGTGATAACAAATAGGTAGTGTGTCAAATGATATTACGTTACTATAATATTTTTTTCCTCTGTCTTACTCATAGGATTCACAATCAGCCGGAGAAAAATGGCCCCGTCAAAACGGGTGCCCGAACAACTCGGGCACCCGTTTGGCCTTCGGTCTAAAGAGGCGTTATTAGCATTGAAACGTATTTTCTAATATCAGTTTGCTCCATATATTTTGACATATTCTGTTAGGCACTGTTCGTCCATATGTTATTACTTATTATAGGTCAATAGTCTTACTAAATTCCTGATTGACATCTCGTAGTAGATTTACGCAAAGTAGTACGCTAGATTCTATCTATTATTTGCAATTTTTCGACAAAAAAATTCAAGAAAAATGCTGTGATCGATATGGGATTGGTCTTCAAATACATACATACATAGTACCTATATGAAGGTGTTACAAAAGAGAGTAGGTAGTTAAGTATCCATTAAAAAGCCCTCATTCGCAGATAGTGTTAATGGAACCATCGATTTGTACAAATACGGTTTTCTGGTTCAGTTAATGAATGTCGGGTGCAGTTGAGTGAAACAAGTAAGTTCTAGAAAATGTTCCACGTAGGTACTTATTTCGAAGAAATTTTAATGTTAACTCCTTAAGATTTTTTTGTTACGATAACTCTGGATCGTAGTCGTAGTAAATTGATTAAAAGAAAAAGAATGAAAAGCATCCAACCGTACCTAAGTAACTGAACTAATTGGAGATAAACAGACTAATTACCTAAATGGGCGATACTTCAGTGAACATAATAAAACATTTTCGTTAAATCCGTCAGTAGTAGACAGGTACAGTCGAGTTCATTAATATGTGTACACTTCTGGACCTTATTACAATGTGGTAAAGTGCAAAAGTGTGTATATATTGGCGAACTCGACTGTCGTACAGTGCAAGACTTTCCTAAATTTCTATTTTGAGACTACCTGTATTGTTTCTAAAGCGACCCTTTCTCCACTGCCTTCGTAGACTAAGTAAAACTATGTAGGTATACCTATCCTCCAGTTGTTTTTTTCGCTGAGTGTGGCAGGAAGCAAGGGACAACGTAAGCCCATTAGCTAAAACACTGCACTATCGAGCCACTGTTTTTACGGTCGGGAACACAGCTAAGTGACGTGAGAGTGAGACGGTTATTACCTACATGTCTCTCTCACACATTCACTAGATTCTTTGACGGTCAGATTGGTCCAGTTGGTAGTGCCTTTTGTTCCGGTGGTCGCGGGTTCGAGTCCCGCTCGGGGCAAACTTTGTGTGATGAACACGAATGTTTGTACTCGAGTCATGGATGTTTCGTATTTATATATGTATGTATTTCTCTATAATAAGTATTTATATCGTTGTCTAGCACCCATAATACAAGCGTTGCTTAGTTTGAGAACATCCATACTGAGACCATCCATAATGAGAACGTACCGGATTGCCTTCCTTAAGATACTTGGCTTCAAAGTAAGCCCAAAAACACAAGAGGCGTATTCCTTATTCTTAAGCCGGGTACATTCCTTCATTATGCTTAATTTGGCTCACCTTAAAAAACGTCATTAACGCGTCTGTCTCATAAATTTGCAGAAAGGCCGCGTAATTAAGTTACGGGGCGTACAAAACAGCTGGATTAAGAATACAAGGGCTTTTAGGGCTAGAGTACTAAATTACCGGGTTCCCGGGTTTGTTTTGAAATAAACGTACCTACACAACTTTTAAAAAAGTCAGAGATTCAAGCATGAAAAAGAAAATACACTATTACCCTTGTAGGATTTGAGTAAAATAAAAGTTTTTTTTTATTAATGTTTTTTTTTCTTATTTTCTTAAAACTATCAAATGTAACGCGCCATGTTCCAGTCGTTAGGTATCAGTGTTACCCGATTAGGCTTATTCTATTATCTTTTGAAGATGAAGTTTTGATCAGGATCCAGCAAATTGTAACTTTAGTTCACGATCCTTCGCGTAGAAGCCTTAGAGTTGGTCTTTATGTAGAGTTTGAAATCAAAAATAAATAGGCAATTTCCTTAGAATTACCACCAATTCAAACATAATCTTTCGGTGGCAAAATTAGCTCTTTAATGAGCTAAGAGCGGAGCGCTTGTAAAACTAAATTGTTTCCTTAAACGTGGCAATCCACATAAAACAAGGCTTAGCAGGGGAAAATGTTTTCATTCTACTACGTTGTAATTCTATACACATAAGAATCATAATAGCATAACCAAATTTTTTTATAAGGTGTGTTTTCGTGTGCCTTTTATTGCGGAATGCACGTGAAAAGGGCTTATGAAATTCTTCAACGATTTCCCTTCGAGTATTGGAGCTTTTTCGTAAAGCGCTTATTGGTTTCGAAATTGTTAATACATTGTTAGCTTTGTAAAATAATCCTTGAACTCTTGGATGGAAATTAAACTGTCGATTTGTTCTGCCCTACATTTACCTACAGGTCTTTTACAATTTGTCATAATGTAAAAATATTTGAATTCTTCAACAACAACAAAATAATAATTTATTTTTTAAATTTTATTTACTACTGACCAGCGATTGACCTCTATCTCACCTGATGGAAAGTGACGATGAGGCCAAAGGTGTAGCTCATTTAATTTAATTATCCAATATCTCTCTTCGAATGTAGATAAAGCATGGATTTTTTTATTGTGTCCCACATATCAGTCATATTCTGCAGTAAAGGCCTGCTGAGCTAGATACGTATAAAACCCGCACAGCAGATGTGCTTTATGCTATTGCTTTTATGGCATACCGTCTTTCTGATTTATTGGAAGTCCTACTTTGATATTGAACGCGATTTTATATTACGGGAGCTTTACACAATATTTGGACAAGCAAGGCCAAAAATCGAACCAAAAGCAGAAAGTAAGTACGTTTATTTAAGTGTAATACAGTAGCATATTATTATGGTCATTTCCCATTAGTTAAACGATAGTTGTAATGCTTTTTTAGGGTTCCGAAGTCCACAAGGAACCCTTATAGTTTCGCCATGTCCGTCCGTCCGTCCGTCCGTCCGTCTGTCCGCACTATTGCTCGGAGATGCTTAGGTCTAGAGAGCTGTAATTTGGCATGAATATGCATATTACTTACGCTGACAAAGTGGTACAATAAAATTTTGAAATATATTTTTTTATAGGGTACCTCCCCTACTCGTAAAGTGGGGATGTATTTTTTTTTCTTGCTTACCCAATGGTGCGGCATATCGTTGAATAGGTCTTAAAAAAATATTGTGGGTTTGTTAAAACCATTTTTTGATTAAGTGACGCGTTTGTGAAATATTAAGCTTTAAAGTGCTATTTTTCGTTAGAGTCACGTGTCCCCCCCCCCCCCTGCCAGCTAAATGGTGGTATTTGGATGGCTGAAAAAAATCACGGTTGTGGCATATATAACGTAGTTGAAAGGAAAACTATCAGAGCTAAGTAGGCTGTACAAACTTACGAGTAATAGTCGACCAACTTATAATGATGATTTTTCTCGAGCGGCAGGGGCGTCGGGCGGGCACGTCATACCACAGGCTAGCTAGATGTTAATAAGTCTTAGAAAGGTACTGTGGGCATCCTCAACTTCGGAACCCTATAATTTGCGCGTGGCCCGACACGCACTTGGCCGGTTTTTTTCAGTGCCGTTGACTTTAATATCGTTTCATTTTACATTTAGCCAGTTGCTGGTAAAATATATATCTGAGAAGATTTTTTCCTGCAAGTTATTTTTAAACTATGTTTTCTACGTGCGTAAATTAACGGCTTGAAATGACCTAGAATGTTATTATTTTATTGGTATGACTTACAGTATAACCAAAACAGACCAGTTACTTTCACTAACAAAAAACTCCAAAATGAAACGATGCAAAACCGAAACGAAATTGTGAAAGTAAATAGACGCTACGTATTCATAATAATTTAAGAAAGGCTATAACATAATGGAGTAAAGGAGGGTAGTCTAATAAACGTGAAACACGTCCCTAACTTACAAATTGTTCTGGTATAAAAAGGGAATTCCCGTGGAAATGTCGCACTAGGGTTGTCTCTTGTAGACACTTAGATCGTAAAATAATTTGATTTCGTGTGTGTCCTTGGTCTTTACCACATTGACATAAGGTGTAAAAACTGGATATCTGACATAGTCTTTTGCGTGGACTCGTATTTTTTTTACGCCGTAAATTGTGTACATAACGTGTACATCCTTTCTATGTATACTTATGGTGAACCTATGCAAAATGCCGTATAAAAAATCGGCCAAGTGCGTGTCGGACCACGCGCAAAGTATAGGGTTCCGAAGTTGAGGATGCCCACAGTACCTTTCTAAGACTTATTAGCATCTAGCTAGACTGTGGTATGACGTGCCCGCCCGACGCCCCTGCCGCTCGAGAAAAATCATTGGTATTTTAATCATTTCATAAGTTGGTCGACTATTACTCGTAAGTTTGTACAGCCTACTTAGCTGTGATAGTGTTCCTTTCAACTACGTTATATATGCCACAACCGTGATTTTTTTCAGCCATCCAAATACCACCATTTAGCTGGCAGGGGGGGGGGGGGGACACGTGACTCTAACGAAAAATAGCACTTTAAAGCTTAATATTTCACAAACGCGTCACTTAATCAAAAAATGGTTTTAGCAAACCCACAATATTTTTTTAAGACCTATTCAACGATATCCCGCACCATGGGGTACGCAAGAAAAAAAAAATACATCCCCACTTTACGAGTAGGGGAGGTACGCTATAAAAAAATATATTTCAAAATTTTATTGTACCACTTTGTCAGCGTAACTAATATGTATATTCATGCCAAATTACAGCTTTCTAGGACTAAGCATCTCCGAGCAATAGTGCGGACAGACGGACGGACGGACGGACGGACGGACGAACATGGCGAAACTATAAGGGTTCCTTGTGGACTTCGGAACCCTAAAAAGGACACTTCTTATTGCAGGCAACCCTAGCACACACTCATACAAAGAGAGCACTTGAGACGACTCGATACAAGAGCATAAAATTTTACGCCCTCCCTATTTTTTCTGTAACGTTCTTTCCATTTTTTTTACTATCATTGAGTACGTTTTACGCGATATTGTTTTGTTTTGGGATTTAATAACGTTGAGGAGTTTGCCTACTTGAACAATTATAAAGTTTAAATTTCATGTTCAAGCATTGAAAAAGCTTGTTAACGGAGTTTAGTAACGGAATTTTCAGCCAGGAATTATCAATTTTGATTTTGACTGACGTAAATCAAGGCTTTATTATGGGTTTGTTTTGATACTTAGTAAATTATAAATGATCTTTTTCCCGCGACTCTTCGGTTAAAGCGTTCCCGCAGGAACTGTGTTTAAAAGTAGCCTTCCGATATTAAACGTAGGCTATCTCCGTATCCGTACGTAAAAAAGCCGTGGTGGCCTAGTGGTTTCGACCTACCTACCGCCTCTCATGCCGAGGGTTGGAGGTTCAATTCCGGCTCACACCTCTAAGTTTACTTACGTGCGAAATTCAATTTGAATATACCATGAGCTTTTCGGTGAAGGAAAACATCGTGAGGAAACCTGCACGCATCTGTGAAGTAATTCAAAGATGTGTGTGAAGTCTGCAGTCCGCACTGGGTCCGCGTGGGGACTATAGCCCAAACCCTCTCGTGATGAGAGGAGGCCTGTGCCCAGCAGCGGGACGCAAATAGGCTGTAGTAGTAGGAGTAATGTGCATACCTCGTACATATTAGGTACATGACAACAGTATCTACAGTGTCACAGCTTGCACCCTTCAATCAGCTTGCGGCAATATACCCAAGCGTTTTACGCTTAAAGCATTTCTCGTGCTCGCAAGTGGAGTATCACAACGCATTCGACCTTTGACTATTTAAAAACATTAGGTACAGCGGCGTCGTAACCGAATGGCCGTCCCGAGAATTTATTATCATTTATCAGGCAGATTGCCGATGAAAAAATTTTAATGTGAAAATGGGTAAAAGTTTGAAGCTGAAAAAGTTGAATCTTTTTTATTATTCATTGTGAGGCGTAGTCAATAGTTCCGTCGCAGTTTTTAACCAAATTCAGAAGAGGAGGACTTTGCCGTCGTATTTTTTTTTTGTTATGAAGATGGTACTCGTAGGCATTGTGATTAGTTCCATGTTGAAATTCTGTGGAAGTCAAACGGAAAATACAGAGGGCTCCCATAAATAATGCACATGTTTCATGATATGCCATACTCTACCTACACCTACACAATATACTAAACTAACAATTAAAATCTCATTATTGGTCGTCTGAATTTGATTTCGCGCCTATTTACATACAATGCGGCACAGATGGTATGGGACTGAGTCACGGTGAGCCGCTGGCGTAACGCGTGCCGACATATCAGGCGTGAATCCATACTATATTATAAATGCGAAAGTTACTCTGTCTGTCTGTTGCCTCTTCACGCTTCAACCAGACCGATTTGAATGAAATTGGTATGGAGATAGGTAGTTGGAATCCCCGGAAAGGACCAAGGCTACTTTGCCTACTCTTTATCCCGAAAAACGCAGTTTCCGCGGGAATGCAATAACCGAATTCCACGCAGGCGATTAGTCGCGTGTAGAAGCTAGTTGTGACCGTCCATAACAAAAGGGTCCTTATGGCAGTTTCTAGTTACGGAGATATTGACGTTTTTGTAAAATGCTTCAAAATTATCGTTTTTTTTGTTTTATGCAAAATAGTAAAATATACAGATAGACGTATATTTGTAGCTAGGTTTCACTAGTGTACGTTAAGTATTTCTATATTAAAACTGGGTTCAAAGTTTAGTAGAAAAGGGTCCTTATGGCAGACCATATACAAGAATGATGAATTTGTTGATAAAAATAAAATTGTTTAATAAAAATGTAGTTGTAACTGTTTCTTATAAGCATGTTTAATTTATATACGTACTAGGTATACTTTATTTTACGGGTAGGTACAAAATTTTTTCGCTGATTTTTTCTTCGGTATTATGTTTTAATACAAGATTAGTAAATAAATAGTGTTAATATAGTGCTATACTGTAATTATCAATAATTTTTGCCTGTGATTGGCCATAAGGACCCTTTTCCCAAGTGTCCCATACGTTTGGGAAAAGGGTCCTTATGAGAATTACTCTTATGATTACTTGAATATAATTTGTGTTACTCAAGATTTTGAGTAAACTTATGATAATACTTTTTCTTCGGTATTATGTTTTAATACAAGATTAGTAAATAAATAGTGTTAATATAGTGCTATACTGTAATTATCAATATTTTTGCCTGTGATTGGTCATAAGGACCCTTTTCCCAAATGTATGGGAGTGAATTTGTGATTTTTATGTAACTGAAATCGTTTATAACTAGCAAAATGAAACTTGTAGAATAATAATAACGCTTTTGTGATACTTCTATAGACTGAATAAATATAATTTTGAAGTCACTGTACAATAATTGTTATTGTTATAGAAGAAGGTGAAAAATTATAATCATTATGACATTTTAATTTTAAAAATCATAATTCTATACCTTGTGGTTTTATTTCTATCCTAAGATGTGAGTTCCAATATACCTAAATATATAGTATGGTTCAAACTACAACTTATTAAAGAACAGTCCGAAAAAATATTTTTTCTTAATTTCTTTCTTATAAGCGACTTGCTCTAATCAAAGGCAGATTTTTCACGACCTGGAAGTCAAATTAAATAAACCTTAACTTAAATTCAAAGAATAATACCTTGAAATACATAATCAATCATCATCTATGTAACTTCCAATAGGAACATACTTAAAATTAGTTTCAAACTTCTTTTAACAATTTCTCAAAAGTGCAATTTTAACATGTGTAGGTCTGATGTTTTTTTAAAAAAAAAATATAAGACTTAGGGTCATGATTCTTTTTGTATTAGACAGCCCATTAAACGTAGATTTAGGATTTATACTTAACTCAATACCTGCCATAAGGACCCTTTAGGCATGGACGGCCACAGTTATTTTATAAAGCCACACTATCCAATTGTGCTGGGGGTAGACAACGTAAATACTTGTAGGTACATACCTACCTACGTGGTGAACTTACTAATATTATCTTACACTGTTAATGTTATAAACGTGAAAGATGACCTGTATGGATAGAGACAATCCCGAATTTATAAACAGCAAATTCGTCTGCTTGGAATTCGGTTATAGCGTTCTTGCAGGAACTGGGCGTTTTTTCCGGGATAAAAAGTAGCACATTTCATTTGAATCGGTCCACCGGTTGAAACTTGAAGAGGTACAGGTAACAGACCGACAGACAGTCACACAGAAAGACAGATGGGCAGTCACTTTCGCATTTATAGTACTACATATAAACGTTGAAAAGTTATAGATAATCGATTATGTCGAGAGTAGTCCCAATGCTGCAATGTACCATAGACACGAGCGAGTAACGTGTTTAATCTGTGGCAAACGTGCTTGTAGTCTATGGCAGCTATTGTCTCTGGTCTCTAACAGGATTAGCGGGAATTGTGATAGAGCCGGGGGCATTTTTGCTCGCTTTTATTGTGTCACGTAACTCGCTTAGTGTGTTAGTTTTAGCCGTAATTATACCTTGAGCTAGGCTGGGAGGTTATTAGGGTACCTATATTATGTTTGTAAGTCCTACTGACATCTATCTATAGTAATAAGTCTGTAGAAGACGTGACGTATGTATGCATATGTTCGGTTCAACTAATAGAGACTCTATGGTCGGATTGCCACAAAATTTGGGATGGGGATAGATTACCGGATGACATGATGATGAAAGTAGCCTATGCTACTTTTTATCGCGCGGGAAAGCTCTAACCCAATTCCACGCAAACAAGTCGCGGGCAGAAACTAGTCTTATACCTAAAATCCCGATTAGTGAGCCCCTTCAAAGATTTTAGTTTCAATGTTCTGTCATAAATTGTGATTGATGCTTCTTGGTTATTTGAGTAGGATATGTTATTTGTTTTTTGAGTAAAAATTTCATCAAGAATATTTAAAAAAAAAAAACGGTAATTAAAATCAAGAGTCTGATGACAAAAATAGCAGCAAGAGGCTCCTTTACATGCAATTTTATTGCGGTTTTTTTGCATTGCCAACCCTGAGACCGAAGATGGAATGCCTCACCTCAGTACCTACCTCACCTCAGTAATTTAACAGGGCTGTCCTACCCCCCCCCTAAAGTCGGTGGACACAATAGTAAATGTATGTGTATCGCTAAATTGGCGCCGCGGTCTCGTTGTCGGCGGCGTCCCGGAGACGATGGCGGTGGACAAACGGCCTTACCGGAACACATCAGTTAAACACTTACCTACCTATTTGGCGGCAGGTTCAGCTTAAAGATGGTGGTAGGCTATCCGGACGGACCTTACATCAGGTCCTATCACCAGGAAAAAAATACTACTTAAAGTGTTTCTTCCATATAGTAGTACATCTATGATTGCCATTCCAAACACGCAGTATGTTTTGTTAATTAAATGTGTTTTATGCTGCGCACACGCACGACGCACGATTCTATGCAAATGAGAAGGACAGGGATAGTAGTGGTGACTCAGAAACGAATTATTATGGTTATGATCAAATGAAACAATGGTATTACTATACATGTATAATTTACTTTTACTCTGCAATTATTTGCTCTGGCTCCATCGAAGATAATCTTCGATGGAGCCAGAAGGTTCTCGAATAGCGTCCGCGTACCGGAAGAATTCATATAATATGAGTACATCGTACACTACCACCACCACCATAACAGCCTATTTACGACCCACTGCTGGGCACATGCCTCCTCTTTTTGTTTGGGCTATAGTCCGCATGCGGGCGCAGTACGGTTTGGGGTCTTCACACACATGCGTGCAGGTTTTCTCGCGATGTTTTCCTTCACCGAAAAACTGTGGTAAATTCGAAACGACCGCTTCATGCAATCATGTATTTTAGATAAATACTATTTTCATAAAACGAGAAAGTCTATAACGTAATAGATCTTTAAAAGGTTCTAAAAATAAATCTACAATTTATATATATAAAAAAATGCATATTATATGGGTATGTGTGTGTATGTGCAATTTCCTATTGTGCACCGTTTGACAGCCTGTCCTGTGATAACAATGTTCAGGGCGGCGACGGGTAGGGCGGGCGTGCTTCCGCCCGCCCTATCTGCTCATTGTGCAAGGCATAATATTAATATAGGCCGGGGTAGGACAACATGATGGATACACTCAACAGCAATGAAAACGGGTCACTTTGTATAGGATTTTCCATAGATAGTAACCCGTTTTCATTGCTGTTGAGTGTATACATTGTATCTCACAAATACTGACGTTGTTTATTAGTTGATGGAGTTTTTATAATACCTACAGGACAGGTGGTACCTATGGACTATTTACTTTCCGACCACATTGTGGTTTTGCGATTGCTTTATTTAGGTATATATTATTACTTGTGTCAAGTCAAACTGTATAGAATTGTTTTTATATAAATAAATTTTCGAAAATATACAGCCAAAAGCTAAAAAAGGAGGTTCTTTTTTTGAAAGCGGTTGAAAATGTAATCGATATTCTCGAGTGTGTATGGTAACGTAGTTAGTATATTTCATAACTAAAGTGATGTTTGGAAACTAATACATCATGAGGCGTTTTAATTTCGAATTTTCTATCATATTTCATCTACAATATTGTAGGTAATTGTGTTCACCAGGCTTCGGAGCGAGACTAATTAAGTTTAATCAAAATTTAATAATTTACTAAAAGTTTTCGCCATTAACAAGATTACTTACGACTAGCTTTTGTCCGCGACTCCGTCTACTTAGAATTGCATACAAAATTCTACCCCATTTTGCACGCCCTTAGGGATGATTTCCGGCAAAAAAATATCCTAGGATGCTCGCTGATAATTCATATTAGATAAATTCACGCCTGTTTTTTCTTTTGGGGTAGGCAGACAACATATAATGCCATCAGCTTCTCTCCAAGCATACCTCCCTCGCTTTCTTGACATTCTCTTCAAGTATCCTAAATAATGTACTTTTTAACCCCCGACGCGAAAAGAAGTAATAAGTTGCGTAGTGACGTAACGTTAGTGTTATAAGTTAACGTATCTGTCTGTGGTATCGTAGCTCCCAAACGGAAGAACCGATTTTCGTTTAGTTATTTCTTGTGTCATAGATAATTTTATCCCGAGTGTGCCATGTTTCATGAAAATCATCAGCTCTTCTCTAGTTGATGAGGAGATCCCACTAACTTCCTTATGTCCGATCGATTCGAAATTTGGTACCGTGTTGCTTCAATATAACCATGAGTCGGGGGTTTTTTTAAATTTCAATTTTACTTTTTTATAATTTACATTTTATTTATATCGGTTAAGTATGTTTTGCCCGTACCTACAAAGAAACTACCTATCAAATCTTTCTTAGTTATTATATTATATACACACTATTGTCATCAAATATTAATACATGTTTTTGATATAGTGACATACATGTAGTCAGATTCGGCTAACACGTTCCGTATTAATCCAATTGTGGTAAGATTATCTATGTACTTGCACCAAGCACCTAATTGGGATTTGATCCTACAGACTTGTCCAGTAATTACAACCTTGTCTAATTTAGACGTGTTTAGACGTACTTACGGTTGCGGGTTCAAATCCGGCACGCACCTCTGAAATTATTTATGTGCGAAATTCAATTTGAATTTACCACTGAGCTTTTCGGTGAAGGAAAACATCGTGAGGAAACCTGCACGCATCTGCGAAGTAATTCAAGGATGTGTGTGAAGTCCCCAATCCGCACTGGGCCCGCGTGGGGACTATAGCCCAACCCTCTCGTGATGAGAGGAGGCCTGTGCCCAGCAGTGGGCCGTAAATAGGCTGTTGTAGTAGACGTAGGTACTTAATGGTTTGAAACTATACAACTTGCTACGAATTACATGTTATTTAGAAAACTTACAAATTTATTTTATCTTTAAGTAGGTGAAAAGGAGTTTGAAAGTAGAAATTTCGTCTTTGATACTGTGCTAACATATCTAATGATACGCATAGCAAGCAATACGCGCAGAAGATACGCATTGAAGTACATATTTTAGGATCAATCGTATTATTCAGCAAATTGGCCACATTCGGGCACTTTTATACGCCAGAAAAATAAATTGAATTTTACTAACGCTTACAGAACAAGACCGCACAAATGGATTGTTTCAAACAACTCACCATACCTCTAACTCTATCAAAACTCTCGTCTCCTCAGTCATCTAAACCACGTCACAAAAAGCGAATTTTCTTTAAAATTTTCAACAAATCTGCACAAGATCGATGCCCTTGCAACTGTGTCTAATCACATCACTTGATAGAAGCGCCCTTACGCTGATTGGTTCAATTTGCATTTGACTGCATTGTTAGCAAACGTTCGAATTGTGCACATTGAGCAAATTGAGGTTGGGCATCCGATTATTTGGTTATATGACTTGTATGCTTTCAGAATTTGAATGTTCTTACCATAATTTCGAATTCAAAAGAGGTTCCCAACACTGTTAACCATTATGTACTCTAAGTTACTCAATAAATGGGCGTTTTCAGAAATTGTTGTAAAAAACTCATTTGTACTTCATTTCTGTTACAAGAACAAAAGTGTCCCAGATTTTACTTTTGAATTAATATTTTCCGTTAACGTCACCCTCGTAGAAATACTATCTCCAAAAAGTGACGTACTTAATGGAATAGTTAATTCGGGCCATTTTTTTGTATTCAGATCGATAGAGCTATCGATTCTGAATAGTACCTAATGACTCAAAATATTCGGAAAACAAGTTTTTTAAAAAAATTCTGAAAACGCCCAAATAGTGCTTGAATTCATAGATGGTGTGTACGATGTTTGGGCGTGAGGATTATTTCGCAGTCTCTCTCATGGTTGTTATTGGTTTTTTGTTTGTGTGTGCTGTACACATTTAATAACTAACTCTTCGCAAAGCTTTAAATGTACATATTTATAATTTTAACACAGGTACATTAACTGACATGAAACAACGCTATTCAAATTAAATATCCAAAAATCCAAAAACAACTATAATAAGATATAGAAGACAGACGCCCCGAAATGTGTTACCTAATTATATCCAACGCCTGCTCTAAATCTTGAGAAGGTATTTTGCCAGGAGCTGGTTCTTAACACTAGGTTTAAGCAGTATTAAATACTTTCGAAATTCCGGTTACTCATTAAAACACTTTACCTGAAAATACTGCACGTTTATATAATGCATCACACGACCTACGAGGTATACGGTATACTGCTATAACTTGCAAGTCTTGCAACTTATATAATTAATATGCTGAAGAGTCTTGAAACCAGGAAATGTTGTCATATTTTGTAACGGAAATAGATAGGTTCCATCTTATGCCAACAGCGGATACAATTTGGCGTTTGAAATAGCAGGGATAAAGATTTGGCTGTTTGATCTTAGAAGATCTAGATTATAAATGTATTTGTAAAGGGATACAAATCAGAAATGAATATCAGTAATCCATACCCATACTAAAATTATAAATGCGAAAGTAACTCTGTCTGTCTGTCTATTACCTCTTCACGCTTCAACCGCTGGACCGATTGAGATGAAATTTGGCACGGAGATAGTTGGGGTCCCGGGAAAGGACAGAGGCTACTTTTTATCCCGGAAGAACGCACAGTTCCCGCGGGAACGCGATAACCGAATTCCACGCGGGCGAAGTCGCGGGCAGAAGCTAGTATGTACCTAAAGGCGAACGGTATCTGTTTTCCCTGTAAACAAGCCAGCGAGGAAGTCTTAACTTTACTTCTTAGCGATAAACATTTTACCAACCTTACAATCCTAGTTTCATCTTTATTTTCAGTGTTATATGTAACCTATAATAAGTTAATGCATTTTTACATCACCCTTGGCTGTAAAGTGGGATTTTCTGCCCGCTACGCGGAGAGAAAATCTCACTTCTTGGCCAAGGCAAGACGTAAAACTTTTGACAAACCACGGCCGGTAATTCGTAAAGCCCCAGATCGCATATTTATGGCCCTCACCTTCGGTTCGGGCCACAGAAACCTGCGATCTGGGACATTTACGAATTCACCACCCTAGGTCTGTAATGTACTATTAATGGTGTCATTCGAATGCCGTGCACGGTTGTAATCGAGTGGCAGGCATATCACTAGTTTACTTTTAAAATAAGCATCAAAACTGTAATTTGTTTGTTACTTGTTACTGTGCCTAAATTAAATAAATAAATAAATAAGGTATTTTCCATCGGGTCCTCATCGCTGATAGGAGGCAATGAGTTAGCAATGAGATGGCGAATGGCCCTTTGTCTAGGAGTCGGAGGATTTGATTTTGTTTTCTTTCTTTAATGAAAATTACTGAAAATAAGTAAGGTTGTGAAAATAGAGAGCGACTGACCTAGACTCTTATGGTTAGAAAGCTTCTAGATAGATTTATGAAGCTTTACGTTAATTACGTGATTACCGAAATATATACCTACGCCTACGTATCTACGTGATCTATATGTATTTGTAATCACATTCTCGAAAACGGCTCTAACGATTTCGATAGAAGTTGGTATATGTATAGGGGTTTTCGAGGGTGACAAATCGAACTAGCTGGGATCGTTGAAAATTTTTTGTTAGCTATTTTCACTGGTACTACTACTACAGCCTATTTGCGTCCCACTGCTGGCCACAAGCCTCCCCTCGTCATGAGAGGGTTTGGGCTATAGTCCCCACGCGGACCCAGTGCGGATTGGGGACTTCACACACTTCTTTGAATTACTTGGCAGATGCGTGCAGGTTTCCCCACGATGTTTTCCTTCACCGAAAAGCTCACGGTAAATTCAAATTGAATTTATAATAATAATCAACATTTATTTCGGACAACACAAATACAAGGTCCATATTTTGTTAGTAACCGTTAGAACTTATAACTATGTTAGTGTACAGTGTGTTACCTACTAAAACTAGGGATACAAAGCTCACTTGTAGTCTTTGTATTTGGGCTCATGTATAGACATCCAGGATTGAAGGAAAGGATTGTCCAACCTTTCCCCAATAGCCTTCAGCAATTTACCCAGGTATTATGATAACTTTTATTTTAAAGACTTATTTTTAAACTTATTTTGAAGACGAGCTTTTATCATTAACCACCTATCCTGTTGACACTGCACTACTTTAGAAATATATGTATTGACAATGTTCTTGCTGTTCAAGATATCTCTCAACTTTAGAGTACCTTTATACGCTCTAGAACTTAGCCTCTCTAATCTAACATTATCCATGATCGAGCCTAATCTACGGCCCGTAATATTGTCATCAACTCCCGCGCAGGTCACGTAATCATACTCAATTTATATACCAAGTGGTGCGTGAGCTAGACACATTATACTACCAGTTGTCGCAGACGAGGACACGCGACTAGTTTCCATTTTATGGAAAACGAAAGTTAATTAGGGCTACCGGTGAGAACTGAATGAGTTGACAGTGAGGCTGGGAAAAAGCAAAGCAAGATAGACATGTTATAATTTATTTTTTTATATGTTTATTTTATTGACATAATAATTAAATAGGAGTACGAAAGCATAATTCTAGATTAATTAAGGCAAACAAATTATTATGGGGGCTGTTCGTGAAAAATATAAATTTAAATAAAGCTGCATTAAGACACTCATTTTGATAGTGAACATACGAAGTAATAATTGTAAAAAGTAGTGAAACATATATGTTTTCCTCGTTTTAATTTTCTCGCGTCATTTTGTTGGCACGCGTAAAAATATCACATTATTGCATGTGAAATACGAGTATATAATTCAAACGTCGACATTTATTTGCTTTTATATTTAAATTTTTTTATTCAATTGAATATCCTAAACAGTATTGTACAATTAATAAAATAATAGTTATAGTTACGGCTTTGCAGGACTATAGAGTCCAGTAACTCTACCTCTATCACTGCGACCATTTCTGATCTATTGTGATCGCCACAGAATATAAGTTCATACTACCTACATATAACATAGTTAAGTATTTATTCTGTTTATTACAACACGAACACAAAGTCCGTCTTCTACATTTACTGCATCATTTTCTCAAATGTATTTCTTATTTGAATAAGAGTACTTGGTATGATACATTAAGTAAAGTTAACATAACCCCCCGAACCCTCGAGCGTTTTTCCATATTTTACCTACGTTTGCAATATATTTTCTTCATATACGTTGTTTACAGAAGCGCGGTATATTAACTGTGAAAGCCTTGGGTGAATCTATTATTTTCTAATGAACCTGACTTTTTTCCTACTTACGATTGAAAAAGACACTTTCCTATTTTGCTATCCAAAGTAATATTACTAATGTAATTTTCAAATTAACTGCCGCTCCTGTAACTTGTTACAACATGTAAATGTTTTCTGCACTGACTGAAAGTCAAGCTTTTATGATATTTTGTTGTATGGACAAGTCCGTGTTGAGCTAGTGTCAGTTTCGATAGTGTTCAAAATAACGCTTCATGAAACTTTGAACAACCTAGACTTTGGGACCTAGGGGCATATCAACTACAGAATTACCTATACAGATACATGAGATAAGGTAAGGGCAGATTATTTACCGATCATGATGAATTTATTAATGGCAAATAAAAAGACCCCACGCCTTTGAAGATAATCGAAGTCTATATAAGTAAGCAAACTTGAGTGACCCCTTGAAATCCGACTCGGATGCGCCATCTATCGGGATTATCAGGGACTAATCCTGAGGGTACATACGAACCTATGGCTTTGTATGAAGGACTTTCTTGCGTACAAAACGTTAATTTCAATTTGTTTGAATAACTAATTTATTGAGTCTATTAATCAATAACTGCCCATAGACGAATACACTATTACTAGATTAGTTCCTTAAAAAAATTATACCATCGTTTGAAGCTATCTTTTTCGTCTTCCAGCTGCTAGGGTAAATCCAATATTTAACAATAAGTCAATGAAATCTGTAATCTTATGCAATCGTATAATCGTTGTCAAGGAGGTGGGGTGCCCCAGACTGCAAGCCAAATTTCATCTCAATCGTTCCAGCAGTTGAAGCGTGAAGAGGTAACAGACAGACAGACAGACAGAGTTACTGTCGCATTTATAATATGGATTGTACCTACTCGTATTATTCTTACAACAACGATATCGTAGATAGCACGTGTGCTGCGTTTACAAGTAGCTACATTGTTTGAGGGAGGTCGTCATATAATATTAAGGACTATTAATTAGGTCTAACTACAAAATTATATTCATGACGCATTACAATTACCTACTTATATTTAATTTCCATAAAATTGTTTCCTGTAAACTTAGTTATGACGTTTTTTACCGCCTTTACTGTGCCGCTTTAACAGTTGATGTTATGTACAGTCAAGTTCATTAATATCTTGTCTTGTCACAACGGAGTAAGTGCATAAATGTGTACATATTATCGATTTTCGTAGTAACGATGAGAAACATTCGCATCATCGAACACCCAGAGGCTATTTACATAGGAAATTTTCAGAAACAAGTTCCTAATTCCCGTTCCCGTCGTCCAGTTAGGTCTATGAGGTAAATCGTACACGTAAACGTAAATACGATGTTAAATGCCGAAGGCATTGCCCTCTGCGTCGTTTATTCTGGTCGCGGTGTGCTATAATATCGATGTTCTAGGCCAACGTGGGCGATAAAAGTTTAAACGACCGATTAAGAACGAGGCTGGAAGTGGAATTGGAAGAATGTGTTGGAATACTCAGGAATAATGTTACTCGGAAGATGATTATTAGAATAAAATAGAGGTAAAGGTACTATTTTTTCAAAGTCAGGTCGGCCGTCTGCCTTTTTGTCCGTCTATTATAGTAAAAAAAAGTTAATTTTGCCGTCTAAGGTGTGTTAGTATGGCTTTATTTCTGGTTCTCTTTAGGGTTTCTAAAAATGGGTCTTATTAAAACAAAATAAATAAAATAACAAAAATGTGAAAAATCTTACGGATCTACTACTTCCTTAATCTAACTGTAGGCCAACACTACAAGGCATGGTACCCAAAATGCTGGCAGCATTGAATGGCACGTTGAATGGCAATGCTCAATCTCTGTGCGAGATAGAGGCCAGCATTTTGGTTACCAGAGGCCTCCATTTTTTTTTATAAAACACTATAAATACGGTGCGCCCCCGGCCCCCCACGGTCCCAGCGTTTCTAGACATACTTAAATTATAATTAGAGAATATGACTTGAATACTTTGACACTTGCTATTTCATAGGCACTTCGCATTCGCACGTCCTCCATCAAGGAGCAACACACACACACTGTTTTTTCGCCTTTATACAATACTAACTTCTGCCCGCAGCATCATCCGCGTGGAAACATAGTTCCCGCGGGAACTATGACTTTTTACGGGATAAAAATTAGCCTATGTCTTTTCCCGGGACTGGAACTATCTATCATCTTAATCCGTCCAGCAGTTTAACGCGGATACAAAGACAGACAGAGTTACTTTCGCATTTATTTAGTATCGATAACAACCAAGTATGAATATGGAGTTAGCGAATAAGTCAATGTTTCTCAAAAAAAATTCTGTATTAATTCCGAACTTAATTTAATTTCGGGTTTCAGCTCAGTCCTAACATACATCCATACATACATACATAATATCACGCCTTTTTCCCATAGGGGTAGGCAGAGACCACTAAAAGTATCTACTTAGTATGATAGGCAAACGAGCACACAGGCCACCTGATGGTAAGCGATCACCGCGGCCTATGGCCGAAATCTTATTATTTCTTATTAAAAAACCATAAGACCTCGAATGCGTTATCTGCCCTGAGGCTTAAGAAATGCCTCAGTGCCAGTAAATTCACCGGCTGCCTTAACCCCTTACCGGAACACAAGAGTGTGAACTGCGCTTTGGCGGCAGGTTAGGTTAGGCTACATTCATTACTGATTGTTTTTCTCCATAAAGGAAAATAAATGGAAGCCCTTATCGTCATTACTTAGACTGAAAAAAGTGAACGCAACGAAATATGTTTCCACCATTATGATTCCGCTTTGAATTATTTTCTTTGATATTTTTTCAACGTTGTGGAACGGTTCGTCTTCAGGTAGGTGACACGCGTGTAATACTCATTAGTGACGGGGTTTCATCCATCACCAATAGGGATGGGAAAAGTCGACACTTTTTGTCGATATTGTTTTACATCGACAAGTTAGTGGAATAAAGTTACGTATTTCAAATGAACTGAATAGAATCGCATCGAAGGCGTTTATTTCTAGATGTGCTACAATGTCATTTAATAGAAGACCGTTAGCAAAAACAGCGTATTTTTAAATAGTACCTGGGCGACCGAGCTTTGCTCGGGTGAAATTAGCTAAAACCGAGTTTTTTCAGATATGATGCCTAGCTAGATCGATTTATCGCCCCCGTAAACCCCTGTATTCTAAATTTCGTCCAAATCGTTAGAGCCGTTTCTGAGATCGCTTGGATAAATAAATAAAGAAATAAATGAACAGAGAAATATACAAGATTAGCGCGTTTAAATTATAAATAAGATGCATGTAAAAATTTTGCGTACATTTGTTTAATAAAGTAAGCATGTCCCATGCATGCCATGGAATCATTATCATGATGTCAGCTGATAAACGTCCACTGTTGCTCTCTAACTTTGCAGTTCTTTATGGGAAAACTAGTTTACACTCAATAATCTTTGAAATGGCCAAGTTTTGATATAAAAAAACAGCCAATTAAGAACGTTCACCGTATTCACACTGAAACCTACCTTTCTCCAACAAATTAGGTTAACCTACATTCCTAGAAATCCCCTACCTTAATATTAAATGGGGTTTTCCTTTCGTTAGAGCTCGAGTAGTTCAAGTATGCGCCCACACAGTGCACTGGGTCACGCCGCGTGCCCACTACCAAGACACGAGACTGAAATAGAATTAAAATGTAGGTGGATGTAGGAACTTTCAAAATAAAGTCACGTACCAATGGACTTTTGTTTTAGGTCACATGTTACTATTAAATATTTGGAACAATGGTGTTTTGTGAATTCTATGGCATGCACGCACTTTAAGAAGATGAGGGCCTACCATTACTCCAAATACGTATTTGTTGTTATCACACTTACCTACACATTCTTTTCTTTCGGTATTTGGCCAAACAAAACTGAAAATAAAAGCAACAAAAAAGAATAACGTCAATTATTCAATGAGAAGTATCGACAAAATTAATCATCCGTTCATAAATCCCAATTATCGACAGTGCTCATCCCTAGAACGTCACAGGCCGCCATCGCGTTGAAAATATCATCCCACCTTTATTTCAGGCGTGCGGTGAGAATGCGTAAACAAAAATCCCGGACATTCGCACAATCCCCGGAATTGGGTCCCGGGGTCCGGGTTCACTTTGTCCCGGAATGTCCTGCTCATATCCCTGGCAGACCATTTGGGAATGATATTAGGACGCTCCAACTAGATAACCTAGATTTGGCTTTGTTTCAAAACTCCATTGTCTTAAATAAAGACAACGTAAAAGGGAACGAGTAAAACATTTTATCCAAAGCGAAATTATTGTTGTTCGAGTTCGGGTCCACTCTGTGAAATTAACTCGGCATTTAGACGGTGTGTACCGAACCGACCGCCCATTCTAGATGGGTTTATCAATTTAGAGATTAGATTGGGTGTGGACAAAGCAGTTGATAGTTTTGAAAAGACTCTGTGTAGATTTGAAATGTTTTACAGTATTTTTAGCAATCAGTGCACAGTTAAGTATGTATCTACTTTAAAAACTTAGAGCAATCCAAGTAGTAAGTAAGCAAGTGTACATAATTGGATTTATTTTAAGTAAGTATTTATTGTTAATAAGGTCCGTAGTTAGTAGTAGGTATTCGCCGATTCTGGAACACGGGGTGGGCGGGTCCGTGGGGTGAAATTGGGCGGTAGGCGGACCACCATCCCCTAAAAAAAAAAAAAAAAAAAAAAAAAAAAAAAAAAAAAAAAAAAAAAAAAAAAAAAAAAAAAAAGGCCCCACTTGGAACGTTTGGGATAGGTCTCAGGACTCTCAGATAGCTCGGTTACGACTTACACGATGTGCTATATCTTCACTAAAAAATCCAAACCCCTTATCTAGACCACCGACCCTTTTCTATTGTCTATCCATGCTCGGTTGCTATTGTTTACCATTTCAATCCTTACCTGATCCGCGGACCCTTTTCTATTGTGTGTTCGTGCTCTCGGTTGCTATTGTTTGCCATTTCAAAGCGTACCTGACCCACCGATCCTTTTCTATTGTCTACTCGAGCTCACTTTTAATTGTCCTCTCAACAATTTGATGAATACCTAAACTATTTCTATACTACTGCCACTTTGGTTTTAATTGATCATAGTTCTAACCTAACCTAACCTATGCTACAGAAGTCTCTACAAATCGGAGGAGATTCCGTGTTTGGAACGTTGTCCTAATATCATGTAATTTAATAAATGCGCCAGTTTGGTTTTAATTGATCACAGTTCTAACCTAACCTAACCTATGCTACAGAACTCACTACAAATCTGAGGAGATTCCGTGTTTGGAACGTTGTTCTAATTATCATGTAATTTAATAAATATCCAAGTAGTTATTGCCTAAATATATTTTATAACTTGTATTAGCGTATGTGTTTATAGAACTATTCAGTTCTTTGTATAATTGGGTGGTCGTTTAACTTGTAACAACACGATGGTCGTTTAACTTGTAACAACACGAATAACACGATCCATTGGACTCTATCTATTGTTAAATAATAAAAAGGTTTAATGTTTTTATGATGGGCGTCTATTAACAAAGGGCCGAATGACTATTGTAATTTTATTATTTCGGTGTCGGTGAATGCAGCAAACGCGTTCCAACTAGTTAAGACGAGATTTTAACGGTAAACTATTGTTGCATCCTTATAAAAACCGAAGGATGGAAACGTTTTATATGTATTTCGACTCCAGTTGTGCTTGCTATCAGAGCTCTGTTAGTATACAGTAGTACAGTGTTGAATCGTGCTAAAGTGTTTTTGGTGTAGTGTTTATCGACTCCACATTATGGATGTAAGTATTTAAATTAACTGCTTTTTAATTTATGTGACCTAACCTAGCCTAACCCATGCTACATGACTCTTTTGATGATAGAACTCACTACAAATCTGAGGAGATTCCGTGTTTGGAACGTTGTCCTAATATCATGTAATTTAATAAATGTCCAAGTTTAACTTGTAACAACACGATCCATTGGACTCTATCTATTTTTCACTCGTGTTCATAGTTTTTGATAGTGCTTTAAATAGTTGTGTAATTGGTTTCAGTTTACCGACAATACTTTCAAGAATTATTACTACCTTGAGACTAATGGCGAAGCTAGCGATGAAGAAGGAACGGTTGGACACCAAGTAAAACAAGCTATCGCGAGAAAGCGTGCTGGAAACAGCATAGATGGATTTTTTGAAAGACCAAAAAAGAAACCTAAATCGGCGAAAAAGTCTTCAAGTGTTTCACAAAGCACTAATGACGGTGTGGCATACATATCATCGGGACAAGATGACGGCGTTTACTCATCCCATTTGATAAAAATAGAAATTTTTGATATTCAAAAAATCAAGAACATTGCACCAGGGGAGCAGTGGAAACACGCTGACGTCAGGTTGAAGTTTTATACGTCTTCAGAGGAAGACAAACAACTTGAAAGCACTCGTGATGTTATTTTTAACATCACAAAACAATTGGCGGAAAAGGACACCTGTGTTAAATATTTTATAGACAATAAGAAATTGTGAATTGTGCTTGTGTTATCTTAAGACTAGGTTAAATTTTTATTACATAAAAAACCCATAAACTTAAAAACAACCTTCATTTGTATAACAAAAATATTTTAGTATCGTATTGCTTTTTCTTAAAACTCATAAACTTTAGTGTAATGTTTTATTGCACACCTAAGTTCTAGTGAAGGGTCGGTACCTCTTAATGTACCTCATTGTTCTTATATACTAAACATCCATGACTCGGGTACAAACATTCATGCTCATCACACAATGTTTGTCCCTAGCAGGATTCGAACCCGCAACCGTTGGAACAGTGGGTATGATCATTACCAACTGAACCAAACCTGTCGTCATTGTTCTTATCTAAATTTTAACTCTTATTGTTTGAAGTTGTTGTAAAAAATGTTCTTTTTTCCTTTTAAACCGAAATCTATTCTTAAGTGTAGTATTTTTGTTTCTCGTGTAGAAGTGGTAATAATGTGTTTTTTTATCTTTTATGGTATTCATATAGAAATAAAAGCCAGTTTTTAGTGAACACATTGTTTTATTTTACAAAAATGACAAACATATTTCTTAAAATTAAATCGTTATACCCTTCGTTACCCTCGATTCTTAAAATATAAGTAAAGTAAACAATATTCATCACAAACTGAAATAAATGAATTTAAACATATTTCTTAAAATTAAATCGTTACATAAAAAATTCTCAGAAAACAAACTCAGCAAATCACTCATATTATTCCCTTGATACTTAAAATATAAGTAAACTAAACAATATTCACCGCAAACTGAAGTAAAATAATGTTGAAGTGGTTTTTGGTTATAAAACCATCGTTTCGCATTTCTATTTAAAAATAACTTATGATACCCAGTAGGTTTCCGTCCAAACGAATCAAAGTATTCCCCTACACCATCAGTATCAATATGCATAGCAACCCAGTGGGAACCTGGTTTCGAATCAGGATCCAAATTGCTTATAATAAAAACTGGAAGATCAAACCGAATAGGGATTTGGTTAGCAGCAAATACGTTTGATTTCAATCTAGAGTCTAGTTTTTCCATACAATATTTAATTTCATTAGTATCCATAGTAGATTAAAATATAATACATTCATCGATGATGTTTGGATCAATGATTAAGAAGAAATGAAATTCTTTACTAATGTCATTGTATTTATATTTATCTTAACTGTTATAATCTACAGATACTTCGCGATTTTTGTTTATTTCAATAACATTATCAAATTCAGCGTACACAATACAGTTAACAGTAGTACTCAGAGCTGAATCAAAACGAACTTCTATTCGAACACTTCCGTGTCGTACAAGGTTCCAGTGTGAGGTTGAACTTGCTGATAGATCAGGAGTTAGATCAAAACATAACAAACAGTTACCGCCGCTATAATCGGTTCTGCTTATTGCATTACCTTCATTGTGAAAGTGAATGCCAGTCCCAGAAAAAAGAGTGTGATATGATGATGCTATTAAACCAGTGCTAAATGATGGTTGTAAAGTTTTAGAAGGAACTTCATGACCATCTACAAATAAACTGAAAGAATTCATGTTATAATGTTGAAAATTGAAAGGGTTCAATGCAAGATTACCATTAAACGCAGAATTTAATACAAAACCAATAATACATCTCTTAGGTACTTGTCCAAGAAATATGTTATCCAAAGTTTTACCCTGTATTCCCGATGGTATTGTCAGAACCTTCACTTCAGCTCTTGTGATAGGATATTTTGCTGTTGTTGATGCTAACACTTTTTGGTGGGCTAACAAAACACTAGGACTGATTCTAGCTCTTCTTATGATAAGGCTAGCATCCGTTATTTGTACCTTAAATTTCTTATCTTGGTGACAAATAAGATTAAATGATTCTTTTGATCGCACTAACTTAACACGCATTTCTACACCATTGATTAGAAACTTCTCTTGATTAAACATATCGCCATGTAAGTGTCCAATCATTTCAACTTGATTACTATTTTTAACAAATTCCATTCTTTTTTGAAACCCTTTGTTATTTGCATCAACGGCATCCACATAATGTGCTGTATCTTCATACCATAATCCACATGTGAGGTGAGTTTCTTTAGCGGCTGGTCCATAGTTAAGTAGATTTTCCATATAAGCACGGTAAGCATATGTATTGTTTGGTGGTGAGATGAGTTTTTGATTTAAATACACATCGAGCTGGTTAAAAAGGGAGTGTAACCAATTATTAACGGGGGCAACTTGAGTATCAGATTTTAACTTTGTACCATCTTGGTTTAATATTTTAGCTTTTATGTGTAATAATGTATGTGATAGGTCAATGTAGTCATCACCTGATCCAGGGATTTGAAACTCAATAGGGCCATCATCACTTAAAGATGAAATTGGATTGTAATGAACCCACTGTCCACTCTCAATACTCGTCTGAGTCGAAGGAAGGGCAAATATATCTAATTCAGATTTTGCACATTCACACGAATGACTATGTAGGAATGACATGATTTACTTTGAAAATATATCGTCACTATATTTATTTCTTTTAGTTCCTCTTCGGCGTGATGCTTTCGAGGTAATGAGAGGTTCCCGTCTTTTGGTTGACATTTTATACCCAGATCCCGACATGAGAGAATCAATCTTTTCATCAGCTTTTCTTTTTAATTTAGCACTAGCTTCTTTAAATCGAGTCCTAACTGAACTATCCATAGGACGTGAGTTTATCATATCAGATAACAAACCAACACCAGCATCTAACGCTTCTTTCCCCACGGTTTTAAAACCACTGGATAATAATGGAATTACTGATCTAAATAGTCCTCCCAAAAAACTTCCTATACCATGACCCCGTTGAAATGGAACACCTTTATAGACAATTCCTACACCAGATCCAGCTTGATGTGAATAATAATGATCGTAGGGACAAGAGTGATATGATTTTTTATGATTCATTTTATTCGTTGAAAGTGTAGTTTCACACAAGAATTTCCGAATTGAAATGGCACTCTTGCACCGGTAGTTGTTCTTATATCTATTTCCACGGTGTCAAATTCTCTACGCAAAACAGATACATAATGAGCGGGTGAGAAAATGTGTGTTTTATATGCACCATAAATAAATTTTGTAGGGTCTAATGGTATTATTCTAAGCAATGTTGTTATAACATCACCAACTATCTGTGGTTGTATGATATCGGTATAAATGAATAATTGTGATGGTAATCCTAAATATAAATTAACGGGGTTTTTCCCAAATGTAACTTCTCTTAAATTAGTTCTTGGTTTAAAACCTAACTGCAGACTTAGTATTGGTGTTGTTATAAAAGAGGTTAAGTCATTATTGATTGTTGATACCCCAACCATTTTGGTCAAATTATCATATCTAAATTTAATGTTATTTTTTAATTGTGGGTTTTCATTGAAAGCATTAATAAAATGTTCAACGCTATCATATGTAGTCGCTGGTATATGACTTTTTATATCCACAATTTTGGTTGTTTTATCAGAGGATGACACTACTTTCTTTTTTAAATAAATCATATTTTCATGATCTTGAACATTATACATTGAACAGGGGTATTGAAATTCTACTAATCCAACTACCCATTCTCCTTCCAGTTTTATACTCTTGGGTAATTTGGTTAAGAAGTGTGCAGTTGTATTGTCCGTATAGTAGTCTGCGGAACTGTTACTTAACAGTGTAATATAAAAACTGTTATCCATCATATTTTTTTCAAGCTTGAAGCGAGTATCCAAGAATTAAATTTGTTAGGATAACCTCGCCACTTCACTAGTACTTCTTTTCTGGCACCAACACCACGCGAGCGTACTATTTTATCTATTTTATATTCAATGGTGGGGAGGTAAGTTACTTTTTGTAATTCTTTAGAATAAAATGTACCAACGATGGGTTCACCATCTAAATCCCTTAACGTATAGACAACTCGCGGAAATCGGTTTATTATTGATTCAATTGTAAATATTTCATCACTCCAATTAGTTTCATAACCCTTTTGAAAAATATGTTTATATTTTGTAATTCTAACGTGATCACCAACATTCAGTTTTGTAGTTTCCAATGAAATTTGTCTATCCTTCTTTCTATCATACAAATTACACCAAACAGTCATGATGTTATCAGAATTTACATCAATAGGTCGCATTTTAATACTAGAATGATAGCTATGGTTATAAGAATAAAGGAGATCTTGCAAAATATCTACATAATTGTAAGTATTTTTATGAGTAAAGTACCGCCACATTTTCATTTTAAGAGTTCTTTGAAATCTTTCTACTATACTTGCTTTAATATCGGGATTATTAGTAGTATAATAATTAATGTTTTTGCTCTTAAAGTAATCTCCAGCTACCTTTGAAACAAATTCGGTACCTTTATCAGACTGGATGTGACGAGGAGTAGAATTAGCTTCGGTAAATATGCTTTCAAAACAATTAATAACAGTTGTGCAATCTTTCTTCTTCATAGCTCTTGCGAAAGCATATTTACTGAACACATCAATAACACACAGAATATATTTGTATCCATCATTATATTCACTGTAAGTACTCATATCACTAAGATCAGCTTGCCAGAGTTCATTAAAGTTAGATAAAATGTATCTATTTCTGGCGAATCGTCTGTGAATAGGTTTATGTAACGTGTACGTCTCTTGAGATTGTAACCATTTTTTTACTTCATCTTTGTTCATTCGACCTTTCATTTGTTGACTTAATTTATTTAAACTACTATAGCCAGCTGGATTGGAGACATCATAGTAAATTTCATGAATGTCTACTAAGGGTTCCATTTTTCCCACTCTAATTTCTTTTTTGCCCTGAGGAGTCCACTTGAAAGAGGTGTACTGGTGCTTGTGGCTTTAAAAGATGATGACGATCGCGCACTTGATGGAACAGATGATGTGCGAGGTTTATTTATAAATTCTAGATTAGTAGGATTACCTATACAATACGTAGGCACTTTTATATCCCTTAATACTGAAGCAAACTCTTCCCATCCTGTTGGTTTTGGACGTTTAAGAGATCTAACCGTATCGCTTACCAAATCTAGAATATTGCTATTTGGAATAGTTCGATTGTATATTACAACTTCTCCATTAGTTTTCCACCAAATTTTTGGGTTACTCAAAACAATATATTCCAATAAAGTTCTAGTTTTTTTCTCATATGATTTTGGTAAATTTTCTATGATACGAGATGGACTAAATTGTACAAGTTCTGGATTTGTTCCAGACGGTGTTGTTACAGTATTTGTAGAAACATCACCTTCTGGTAACGTTTTATTTGATACTGATTCATAATTTTCATGTTCCTCATTTTTAATTACTTCCTTACTTTCATTGTTGTGTTGATCAACCCCCTCCATCATAATTGGTATTTTAAATGGTTTTCGATCTGAATCAATAAAGTGTAAAAATCGTTGTAGTGCTTGAGAATATAATGCCCACTTTTCACGATCGTTCATTTTACTCTTAAGTATTTTTTGCATCTCTCCATCTAGACGAGATGATACATTTTCGGATACACTATCATTTCGTTTCAATCTCTCAATAAAATCTGGTTCAACTAACAACATTTTTTTTGTGTTTTCCATTTTATTTATGCTACAGAGCTTAATAAAGCACTTAAAACCGCACCTAATATTATAGGTAGAAATGCACCTCCTTTTTGAATAATAACAGTTTTTCTAAATTTATGTTTCCCCTTCGAAACTAAGTTTCGTAATGTGTCTTTATATTTTTTTAGCTTTGATTTATCTTTTTTTTCCAGTGGTATTTTCCCCTTTAAAACGTTGTAAATACACTCGCAAATAATATTAATCTCTTCATCATCACAAGATTTTAACAACGCCGTGCGATACTTTGGTTTAAGTAACTGCAGCGCTTCAAGTAAATGTTTATATGTGTTTACTCTTGCAGACATTATTTGGAACTGATTAAAACATGTTGATTCTTATCGTATTTAAACCCTTTTTTAGGAACGTATACAGTACAATGTCCATCAAAAGGAAATATTTTAGTTTTAAAACGACATATGTCATCTGTATTTTGTTTCAGATCAATCATAAGGTAACCATGAGCATCTTTAGTGGCATCTTTGTAAGCTTCATCTACAAATTTTGGGTTTTCTGGATAGACTTGTCGTGACAAGTAGCGGATTTGTGTTTTATCCCTCGGATTCTTGAAATATACAATATAGCTAGTATTCAATGAAATATCACGTTGTCCCCTACCTTGATGAAATATGTTTTGAGTTATATAGAAAACACTTAGGTTTCTATGATGACTACCTTTTGTAAAAATATCAACGATTCGTCCATCTGATTCTCTCATCAAATCATCAATTATGAGAAGTTTGGGTCTTTTCCCATCAAATATAGAAAAATCTGGTATTCCTTGGTTATAATTTACATTTTTCAGATCGTATAAAGGTTGCATTTCATCATAACACCAAATAATTTCATCAAATTCAACATTACATACTTCTTTTGCATTGTTCAAAAAGTTTGTAACAAACTGAGTTTTACCACAACCACTAGGTCCTGCCACAATAGTGGTGAAAGGGTGAAGAAAATGTATCATTATAAATTCTCTTACTGTGTGTTGATATGAAAACGTATGGACTTCAAATGAAAGGAATCAAAGAATTACAAACATTTATAGTAACATGGAATAGGAAATAAATAAAAAAAAAAAATGTTTTTAATACTTTTGCTTTTTTATTATGTCTACTAGTGCTACAAAAAGGAGGTTGTTGAGAAGAAACAAGAAAAAATACAATTCTTACGTATAGATTTTATTACATAACTTATAAAAGTAAACATTCTTTTACTAAACATTAACTTCTCAAGACAATCATTTTAAACCCATAAACTTATATACAAAAGTTTCATTTACACTAATTTGTATTTACAAAACTTAAAATAAATTTTAAATATTTACAATGGATACCAATCCCACAATTGAGGTTACATATTCTTAATACAGTATTCTACAATTTAGATTTGATTTCTAAAATATACAATGTACAAAATAATGATGGAAAAAAAAAGAAAAGAATGTACTATAGTTTACGTAAGTATTTATTTACATCGACAACAGATATAAGGTTTAAACTAAAATGTTTGATTTGGTATCCTGTAATGACCCCACGCTAGTGTGTCTGTTGATTTTTTTAATAAGTATCGTTTAGTATCATTGTAAGATAACGATATTTTATTGATATTTTGAGTAAATATACTATGTTTTATTGATTTAAAACGCAACATTTGAGCATACTGTATTGTTTTTTCAAACAAACAAGTCTTATAGTCACTAAGAGTTAATTTTTTAGTAACGCACTTATTAATTCCTTTAGCTTTAGATATAACACCATTGTTCTGAATATCCAAGGCATACATTTTTGATCTGAGACCTACAAATTCCTTTAGAATTTTACCATTATTTTCATCTTTGAAAAAACCTAGCTTTTTTTTGTTTACTAACGGCAACCCATATTCGTTGTTGGGTTTGTAATCCGATGTGTCGTAATGTAAATTTAGGTCCGGTTTCATGTCCTCATAAAAGTTAGAGGTGAATATTTGATATATTAAACTATCGGTATCTGTATAAAGAAGCTTGAGATTGTCTTGATATTTGGTTTTCATATAATCGTAGTGGAATTGATACATTAAGGTTTTCGATAGGTCTAAAATGCAGAATCCAAGATAGATTGGTTTATTATAATATATTTTTGTTTTTTTTAGTTGCACAGCTACTAAGTTTTCAGAAAATATTGATAAACTATGAAATTCAGGTTTAGCTATTAAAGTTTGAACTCCTTGAGATTTACCATGATTTTCCCAGTGGTTTAATAATTTAACATTTACACGTTTTGCAACATTTTCCATGGTTTTTCCAAAAACAGAATTATTCATGAGTTTGAAGAAATCTTTTTCAAAATCAGTTGATGCCAGCGAACGCATGTGGGTATTTAAATCTATATAACTTTTTAACCAAGGAGATTGTTTAAACTTTAAGATTCGATGAACTTTTGTTAAACGCAAACCATTTTTTAAACATTGTTTTAGATTTCTGTAATGTATTACGTATTTGCATTTACTATTTAAATTGGGAATCAATTTTTTATTCTTGGTTTCTCCTAAACATACATTTTCTGGACAGAACGGCAAGTCTGAATGAGAATCATGTAATTCCTTAGGGTACTCTAGATCGACTTCTAAAATAAACCCGAATTCGGCATCATCCGGAACATGAAAATCAGTTTCGTTATTTACCCATTCAAAATTACCGGTGGGAAGACATTGAGACATCGCCCACCCATATAGATTATTTGCGTCTAAATACATGAGATAGGATGTCGGAATATTGGGGTCATAGTCATCCATAAATTCATTATTTGCTTTTGCGTGTCTGTTGCTACATTGGGAAATACCTCCTCGAACATTATTTGCTATAAAAGCTATTTTATTGATATCCGTCAAAAGTTCTAAATTAATTCTGGTAGTCCTTAACATGGCGTCCCACGAAAGTCCTGGGGCCGTGTAATAATGGGCAGGATCTAAACCATATGTCTTAAGACACACATTTCTAAAATTTTCAAATACATCGGTTAGTAATAAAACATCTGTTTTTAGATAAAGATCGGAATAATCCCCCATATTTTGACATTGAAAATGAGACCAAACATCTTGAGCATGTAAAAAATCGTTTTCTGAAATGTGATTGTCAGTAAGAGTGCTATAGAATTGATCCCGAGCAGGTAGAGAAGTTAATTTCAAGGAATCATATGATTTCATGTATTCATAAGGATAGACACCTTTTCGTATTAGACGTTTAAAGTCTTCTTCATTCGGGAAATTCAATTTCATTTCATTAAATTGATCGTTTGTTAAGTTTTTAGCTAATTTGTCTAAGCTACTCGACATAAATTTTAGAGAATCAACGAATCTCAGTTTTACAACACGGTTATTTACTTCTAAACATTTAGAAAACGAAATGTACTTTTCTTTATTCTCTGGGATCAATTCTATGTCACCATCTTCAAGTCCAAGACCATGCACTATGAAATGACTATCATAGTTGCTTAAATTATGGAAAAATACTGGTACAAAATTAGGAGATCTGTATTTTTCGGAACAGAACTTATGTGCAATTCCTTCATAAACACCAGTATGGTGGTTATAAGAAATATTGATATCCCCGTTTAAATTTTTATCACAAATATAACAAGTACTAGCTTGTGCAATGTCTGCATTATTTTTGGATGACAGTGGTAGGGGAGTTTTCACAAAGGTGTTGCTTCTACAAATAGCTTCTAAATCTTTTTTAACTGATTTCATAAATGTTTCTGCACAATTTTTGCCTTTGTATGTTCTATAAACGGATAGTGTATCATCATACGAACATTTGATATAATAACCAAAACTATACACTTCATGTTTTTGCACATTAGTAGTCGAAGATGTTATTGGGTTATTAGAACAGGACTGAATTGGATTTAAAAATGCTTCAAAATCTGCATAAATGACAAAAGGTACGCGTAATTTTCGATCATAATTATCGAAAGTAACTTCATTACAAGGTGTGTTTTCATTAAACCAATTTTTCTTTTGATCTTGTTCAGAAGGTAGTTTTGTGCAAACGTGAAAACAATCATTTTGTTGGTGATTGTTTAAGTTGTCTTGTGATGTAAAGTGGGTTAGACAACCATCACAAATGTAAATGGCGTGCTGTGTGTTTGAAAATTGTTTTGATACTAATCGAGATAAATTATTGATTAAACAATAATGTCCTTGACTACCATTTGTCAAATATAACAAATTAAAATGGGTTGGTTTTCTGTTTTTTGTTAGGTGTAATGGACCTACAACATCATGTTTTTTGTTTTTAGAATCATACTCCAGACCAAAAACGTTTATACTCATATTATTCATATTTTCAAATTTTTGTGCATCACTCAATTTAAATGGGAAAGCTAAGTTTCCGAAATGTAACGCCTCTCTGTGTTGCACATACGAACTAACAAGGTTAGAATGCTTTGTAACAGGATAAAGTCCTGATAAGATAGCCCACCGGAAACATTCATGATCATTATTTTTGACATTTATTATAGCTTTTTTGTTTTTTATGTCAGATGGTAGATCAACATAAGAAGATCCACGAAGCGGGTTATACTTGTTTATGTTAACATCTAGATGATTGAACTTGGTAACGCTCCACCCACTGTCTTTTCTCTCGAAGTTCGATAATCTAGTTGTCACTTCATTAATTAAAGATGTGAATAAGTCATTTTTATCGCTACTGACATCTATAATATTATTACTAAGTTGAAAATCAAATGTATTATTTAGTTGTTTAGTTTCCTGAGTAAAATCAGCATTCAAAATAAAATTTACTTTTAAAGCACAATGAATAGATAGTGAACGATCTAGCAATGTAAAAATTTTATCTTTATTATTTTGCAATATTATTTCGGGAACAAGTGATTGGTTTTCTTTTTCATTAAAAAGTATTCTATAGGTTGCAACCCTATTCCTAAATGCATTTTCAATTAGTTGCACATTAACGAATTCGCTATCAGATTTAGTAACATTACCCTTATGTATGTTACTATTCAGGTGACTAGCAAGAAATCTTTTTGATATGGTTATATTACATACAGAACATTCAATTTCATTATTATTTTTTGCGCTTACATTGTTAGATCCTCTCCTGGATGGTTCTGTTGATGATGCAGCTGCAGCTACATCACGACTGGTTGAGACATGATCCCGACTGGTTGACGGACGGTTTCTCTTCACAGGGACTTCTGTTTCGAAATCTGTAGCTGATCTCTTAGCTCCTCTTCCTATTTGCATAGATCTGTAAAATATAAAAAATAATTAAAGTTGCGATTCAAAAACTTAATAACACATTCAACATGGTTATCATGTTAATTATACTAACTTAAATCTTCTCTACATTGTTGACAGTATGCTTGCATTTTTAAGACCCCATCAATTGCATCCGATGACAATGTAATAGTATTTCGTTTCGATTCATCGATATGACCGTGACATGGTGTATAGTAAGGTATGATATCCGGATCTTCAAGAAACTTTTGGGGCAATCGATTGTCTATAAACCACAATCTTATATTTCTATGAAAACACTGTAAAACGAATTCTTTGCTTAAAACTGCTATTGTATCATAAGTTAAACTGGGCCCCGTATGAAAATATCCGAGCACCATGTTGGAATTAGTATATACGCACACACACACACAATACACTCAGTAACTTGACCACGGTAAAAGAATGAATGAATGAGATCAACTCGAAGGTTCTCTCTTTTATAGAGGTTCCCCACCTAACAATAAACAAACAATGAAAACCTGTCATAACAAGTTAACAGCAGTATTTGAACACATCGAAACAAGAATACAATATCAAGTTAAAATATAGGTGTTATAAACGTGTTGGAAGAGGAATATTCAATATAAAAAAAAGCATTACTTACGCGTTACGATGTAGCTGACTCATTAGTTCACCAATCTCAAATAATTTCTGATCTTCTTCCAGTTCTTCACAAAGGCGGATAAGTTGTACATCGTAGATATCACAATTCAAACTGTCCATGGTGAGAAGAAAACAAGAAATAAAGTATTATATTGTACTCTTCGGTCCTTAAATAGTGTACATCAGGTATGGAATCTTTAAACTATAGTGGGGATGTAACCTAACGAAAATAAATATGTAACACATTTCCTATTACCGCTTTTAGATAAGGTACAAAAATGCCACACTTAACAATAGATTTCGGTTTAAAAGGAAAAAAGAACATTGTTTACAACGATCATAAACATTTAGAGTTAAAACTTAGATAAGAACAATGAGGTACATTAAGAGGTACCGACCCTTCACTAGAACTTAGGTGTGCAATAAAACATTACACTAAAGTTTATGAGTTTTAAGAAAAAGCAATACGATACTAAAATATTTTTGTTATACAAATGAAGGTTGTTTTTAAGTTTATGGGTTTTTTATGTAATAAAAATTTAACCTAGTCTTAAGATAACACAAGCACAATTCACAATTTCTTATTGTCTATAAAATATTTAACACAGGTGTCCTTTTCCACCAATTGTTTTGTGATGTTAAAAATAACATCACGAGTGCTTTCAAGTTGTTTGTCTTCCTCTGAAGACGTATAAAACTTCAACCTGACGTCAGCGTGTTTCCACTGCTCCCCTGGTGCAATGTTCTTGATTTTTTGAATATCAAAAATTTCTATTTTTATCAAATGGGATGAGTAAACGCCGTCATCTTGTCCCGATGATATGTATGCCACACCGTCATTAGTGCTTTGTGAAACACTTGAAGACTTTTTCGCCGATTTAGGTTTCTTTTTTGGTCTTTCAAAAAATCCATCTATGCTGTTTCCAGCACGCTTTCTCGCGATAGCTTGTTTTACTTGGTGTCCAACCGTTCCTTCTTCATCGCTAGCTTCGCCATTAGTCTCAAGGTAGTAATAATTCTTGAAAGTATTGTCGGTAAACTGAAACCAATTACACAACTATTTAAAGCACTATCAAAAACTATGAACACGAGTGAAAAATAGATAGAGTCCAATGGATCGTGTTGTTACAAGTTAAACTTGGACATTTATTAAATTACATGATATTAGGACAACGTTCCAAACACGGAATCTCCTCAGATTTGTAGTGAGTTCTATCATCAAAAGAGTCATGTAGCATGGGTTAGGCTAGGTTAGGTCACATAAATTAAAAAGCAGTTAATTTAAATACTTACATCCATAATGTGGAGTCGATAAACACTACACCAAAAACACTTTAGCACGATTCAACACTGTACTACTGTATACTAACAGAGCTCTGATAGCAAGCACAACTGGAGTCGAAATACATATAAAACGTTTCCATCCTTCGGTTTTTATAAGGATGCAACAATAGTTTACCGTTAAAATCTCGTCTTAACTAGTTGGAACGCGTTTGCTGCATTCACCGACACCGAAATAATAAAATTACAATAGTCATTCGGCCCTTTGTTAATAGACGCCCATCATAAAAACATTAAACCTTTTTATTATTTAACAATAGATAGAGTCCAATGGATCGTGTTATTCGTGTTGTTACAAGTTAAACGACCATCGTGTTGTTACAAGTTAAACGACCACCCAATTATACAAAGAACTGAATAGTTCTATAAACACATACGCTAATACAAGTTATAAAATATATTTAGGCAATAACTACTTGGATATTTATTAAATTACATGATAATTAGAACAACGTTCCAAACACGGAATCTCCTCAGATTTGTAGTGAGTTCTGTAGCATAGGTTAGGTTAGGTTAGAACTGTGATCAATTAAAACCAAACTGGCGCATTTATTAAATTACATGATATTAGGACAACGTTCCAAACACGGAATCTCCTCCGATTTGTAGAGACTTCTGTAGCATAGGTTAGGTTAGGTTAGAACTATGATCAATTAAAACCAAAGTGGCAGTAGTATAGAAATAGTTTAGGTATTCATCAAATTGTTGAGAGGACAATTAAAAGTGAGCTCGAGTAGACAATAGAAAAGGATCGGTGGGTCAGGTACGCTTTGAAATGGCAAACAATAGCAACCGAGAGCACGAACACACAATAGAAAAGGGTCCGCGGATCAGGTAAGGATTGAAATGGTAAACAATAGCAACCGAGCATGGATAGACAATAGAAAAGGGTCGGTGGTCTAGATAAGGGGTTTGGATTTTTTAGTGAAGATATAGCACATCGTGTAAGTCGTAACCGAGCTATCTGAGAGTCCTGAGACCTATCCCAAACGTTCCAAGTGGGGCCTTTTTTTTTTTTTTTTTTTTTTTTTTTTTTTTTTTTTTTTTTTTTTTTTTTTTTTTTTTTTTTTTTTTAGGGGATGGTGGTCCGCCTACCGCCCAATTTCACCCCACGGACCCGCCCACCCCGTGTTCCAGAATCGGCGAATACCTACTACTGTAGTTTAAAGTTATTTCGGAGAAACTACAAAGAAGCATCTTTTTATATTTAGCTCGACCTCAATAATAAGTATAATTGAAGTATTATTTTATTACATACATTTCTTGCGTAGGTAGGAGCTTTATTTTTTCACGAAAAATTAATTAAGCTCTTATTACGAGCTTTTAAAAAAATAACCGTAAAATAAATGAACACGTAAATAATGAATAAAACGAAAACTACTTCTGCTCTGCAAGGGCGCGTGGGGGCGTTCTGCCAAGTGCCACACGCGTCAATGTCGCCGTGTTCCAGGAATACAGGTTCAATTCCCGAGCTTTCTTTTGTTCCTTTGTTAACTCATTATGCCCTTTATTTTACTTTAGCAGTGCCAAATGGCTAAAAGTAATCTCTCATCTTCTCGTAAATTTACTTGGCTGTTCTGCAATAAATTGTCCTGAAATAAAAATATCGTATTTCATTTGGGCATTTGTCTTACTCTAATCATACTAGCTTTCTTCTCATTAGGTTGTAACGTCCCCGCGGGTACCTACTATGCGATGTTACGAGATAAAAATCTGTCGTTGTGAAAGAGTTGACAGAGTATTGCTTTTGTTCCTTGAAAAAAATCGGGAAAATCACAACCGGGAGTTGCGTTCTGCCAGTGATCCCTTACTTGCCTTTCCCCCACATCGATCGTACCGGTTTTGTTTCAAATTCTTTTGCTCTTCAGGCTGCTAGATTGTGGGGGCCCAGTAAATCCGCTTTTAAAAATAGACTGCGTAAATATCTCACTAAGCAGATTCCTTAGGTTTTATTTCTTCTGTCCTCATCATTCATCACCGATTATATTTTTTGTATCATCATTGCTCGTGCATATATATATATATATATATATATTATTTATTTATTTATTTGTTTGTCTTATTTATTAAGTATATGTAGATGTATTTAGTTTAAGTATGTTTATTTAATGTAAGTATATCCACGTTTGTTCTGTTCAGTAATGTTGGTTGTTTTTTTGGCACCGCCCCTAACCATTTTCTGCTTTGCCTAAAGGTTGACTGGTAGAGAATGCCTCAAGGCATTAAGTCCGCCTTTTGTACTAAGTTTTCGTTACGTGCAATAAAGTTTAAATAAAAAAATAAAAACAATCTAATTACTGTACCTACTCGTGAATTTCAAATTAATTACATAAGCTCATCTAGTTTATTTTACGGATTCCTCTCTTTTTTAAATTATTTCCGAAAATACCTATAGCTCCATGGATTAAAGTTATAAACAAGTTTTTTTTTGCGATATACCAATTTTTCAAAATAATTCAGAATTTCGCAAAATCCTTTCTTAGCGGATGCCTACGTCATATCATCTACCTGCATGCCAAATTTCAGCCCGATCCGTCCAGTGGTTTGGGCTGTGCGTGGATAGATCACTATGTCAGTCAGTCAGTCACCTTTGATTTTTATATATTTAGATAAGCTCTTCACACTATCAAATAAGTGATGAACGGAGCGTGCAGCTGAGCTGCGTGTGACGTCACGTCTTAACGTTCCTTGCTTCCGCGCCCCATTGTGTTGTGGGAATACAAATAAAGGGTATTCATGAGAAACTCGAAATATGTAATGATAACGTTCGACGATGGATGGATGCGTGTGCCGGATGACGCAGTCAAGCCGTATAGTACCCACCTACTTACTAGTAGCATAACGCTTGGATTTATAGTAGGAGATATGGCCTAAGGAATATAGGTATTATACCTACCCTCCCTCATCTGTTATTTGTAGCAATCCAAGGCGACAATAGGGATGACGACAACTTTTTTTTTCCTTAGTCTATCAGGAAGATTATTGAAAAGTATTGGACACGTATTTTTTCTATTTTCACGTAATCAAACTTATACGGAAATATAATGAGTTGAAATGTCGCGTGACGTCACGGTTAGGTACGATTTATACCTAACGGTGACGTAGTTACCCCCCACTCTCCAACTTTAATGCCTTTTAACTTAGTCATTCTTTGTTAATTTGATAAAACAAAAAAATACGTGTCTAATATTTTTTATTACCTGACTGACGGACTAATTAGAATTTCCATTTATTCACCCTGTCATCCCTATTTCTATCTACCTACCTTATGCCCCATATTTAGCAATCAAATTTTGCAATTATTAAATGTACCTATACTCATTATCTAGCAGTGTAACAACATAACTAGTAATTTAAGACTTTGGTTGATTCAAATAATACATGTATCTATTATAATAAATGTGACGGGAAACAACGCAAGAAACTCGCAATTAGGTAGGTATACAAAATTACAAAATCCTTGATTAGTGATTACCTGTAGGATATACTTACCTAAGTATCAAAAAAGGTAGGATTTTTCATTTGAAATGTAAGTAATACAGGACAAAATACTTATGAAGTAAAAAAAAAACGATGTCAAGCGCTGGTCATAAACGAAACTTTGTTAGTGAAGAAACCATCAAAATTCAATCAGAAAACGTTTAAAACTTCATTTGCTACTCGATATTTTTAACTTTGTGCCTGACATTTGAAAATAAGTAGTATTTAAAATAGTGATGTGGACTGAAAACTCTCTCTGTAAAAGAATCAATCTTTAAATGTACCTACCTACGTAACGAACGATTACTCGACGTTGCATGCAATTCCACATTCCATCTTGAGAACTTGCTTTTATATTTCATGTTTCACAAGACTTCACGTTAAATTGTAAACCAAAACCATTGTTGGAAAATACAGTATATTATATACTCCCACATTGGTTTTGGTTTATTGAATTAGGTAGATCATCTACCTAAAAGTTTCTAAAAGACATTTTTATTATTTTTCAGCGCGAGATTTTTACTCATTAGACTGTTGATACTAAAGAGAGCTACAATGATTAAGAAACCGATTCAACCTTACCAGCTCTATTAAAATGTAACGTTCAGAAATTAAGCTGCTGTGGAACGTCAAAAATTACCGCTCATGATTCATTTTTGATGTATTAAAATGCAGTACCTATTTCCGGTTTTCCGTGTTATATGGTGATTTCTTGCAGAAATTCCTCATAACCATTCGATATATACACAATTCAAACCAGCTGGGTCACATTCCCGTCTAATTGCCGGATGTATACTATGTTTTGTTTTATTTGTGAATGCCCATACTCTGGTGTTAGTCGTATGTCTAATGGAATTGTACACATGTTAGACACACGGAAACGTCATATTTGAAATTTTAAAACTGAAAGTGACTGAATTATGTTCGTAGATTAGTCTCTGTAATATATTGAAAGAATAAAAATAAACAAGGTACTTACATACGTAGGTATTAATATTAATGGATCGTGGTTCGTGCACAATTTTTAAACAATAGATGCTGCTGATTACCAAATCTCAATACCTAAATCATAGTGGTTATTAGCCAGTTCTTTTTCAATTTACGAACGGTAACAACACAACGAAACCTTTAAAATTTTCATCATACCGCACTTTTATGTTGGGAATTTACAATTGGCTTAATTTTGGCGTCCACTAAACCGTTCTAGAAGTTGGTATGCATGGTCAAAATTATTTATATTATGACTAACATTCTTAAGTTCCTTATTGGCCATGATATTGACCATTCCCCGCCTCACCGGAACGCAATGCAGTATGTTTATGCTTAATCTAATCCCTAATGTTCCCGATAGGAAGTGAATCATTTCCTCCTTGAGTTGCACGTGATGCGCCGGCGCAGCGCAACTATAATGGTTTTCGTGTGGAGTTCCAAATTTGAATTGATTTGCATTTTATACACTGTCTTTTTACAGGAATGCTACAGAATGTAGAACGTATATATTTTTATACTACACCTACTCGGAAAGTCAATTCAAACTAACCCATTAATTGGGGAGAAAGTTGCTCATTAATCCTCCTTCAAAATCTGGTTAATAATGTTGTATGCAAATCCATTATTACACACTTTACCCATGTAGTAATATTGTATGAAAATCCATTATTCCACAGTTGTTTTTTTTTTAATTCCAAAACGAGCCATGGATGCGTGTAAGTTAATACTTTTTTTTATTTGACACTGCCGACTTTACACAAGTTATATAGACGTTCTAAACGAATGTACATCAAAAAAGTTTTTCGGAAAAAAAACTCGAAAATGCGATAACAATATCGTTAAATGGTTTGAAGAAACATATGCATTGATTAATTATACTAAATATGATTTTATATTTCGGGTTGCACGCAAGAAATTTTGTAATGATCTGTCTCGTCACTGGCTGTAAAGACGCGGCGCGCCCAAATTAAAAAAAAAGGTTGGCGCGGTTTTCACTTTAAAAAAAAGAATATCGCGCGCCTTTCGTTTCATTGTAATAACTTTGAATTTGCTTTTGTGTTTGAAATATCTTCAACAAATGAGGAAAGTAGCGATGGTAGTATAATATTATTGGAACGCCACCTGAAATATTAATTCATGCTCAACAAGCAATTAACAATCTTCTACCGGAAAAATCAAAAAATAAATACATGAAGCAGTATGAAGAATTTATGCAGTGGAAGACTGAAAAGCAAGCTTCTTCTTTGTCGGAAAATGTTTTTCTAGCCTATTTTAGTGAAAAGTCTTCAAAATATAAGCCTAGCAGCCTGTGGGCTATATATTCAATGCTGAGAAGTACATTGTTATCCAGAGATAATATTGATATAAAGAAATACTCAAAATTAGCAGCATTTCTGAAAAAGAAGTCGCGTAGCGTAGCGTCGTAGCGGGTTTCGCAGTAAGAAATCCAAAGTGCTAACGGCATATGAAATCAATTATGTTTTGCAAAACGCTTCAGATGATACTTATTTACCTATCCTATATATCTAAATTTTTGTACGAGATTTTGTTGTTTTTTTTTTTCCTCGTAAGAGTAGTATAAAGTATTATATATCCCTCGAGGGTAAGTATTGATTACTCAACTCGTGTTGTTTAAGGCCCTCCGCTTCGCGTCGGGCCTCAAATGGCCACTCGTTGAGTAATCAATGCCTTACTCCTCTTGGTGAATAAATAACTATTACACAGCAGTAGACGATAAGATTGTGTTCCATGTTAATTTAGTGTTTGATGACCACTTCATATAAGTGAAAAAGTGGTGGCCTGACATAAACGGAATTAAAACTGTCAGTCTGTGTATAAACAGAACGAATTAACATTTCCATAAAATCTTCCTTCAGCTGAAATATAACTATGAACTTCATACGCTACGCTTCATAGGCTAATGCTAGAGCTGAAAGGTATCAATTTTCAAGCGGAAATTCATAGTGACACGACCAGTGTCATTCAAACGACATAAAATCAGTCAGAGCGATACGGACTCATTCAATTTGTGACTGATGAATGAAACGCGGCAACCACGCTGACATCTCACGAACCAACATTATTTACGTTTTAAACTCGAGTTTTATTTAAAAGTTAATCTGGTTGCTCGGATGGTTGGTTTATTCTCGCTACTTCTCGAGTGTAGTTTTTGTATTCCAAGAGTTACTTCGCCAGCAGCTTTAATGGATACGTACGAGTTGTTAGGTACTCGATTTTATTTAATTACTACAACAACCCAGGGTGTTACTTTTTATACAATTGTGTTTTATTTTTACTTAGTTATTACAACAATACATATATACTTACTAGGATTTTTCTATCATACAGATTTATTTTGAGTTTTCTGATTTAATAAACATAAGTTAATTGTATGTAATTCCTGGATCTACCACGGTAGCGAAGATTATCTTTCCGATCCACGTCTGAAATGATTTCAGTAAATTTTTCAGATAGATGCAATTTCTATTTAAAAACGTCCCTGAAGACTCATAAAGCTCAATAGAACAAGTATTCTACACTCAACAGCAATGAAAACGGGTCACTTTGTATAGGATTTTCCATACAAAGTGACCCGTTTTCACTGCTGTTGAGTGTATATTGCACTGTTAATGGGATCATCCCTGCTTCATCATACCCTCCCTCTATTTCATCACACGTTGCTTTGTACCAAGAGCTACCAAGAGTGATGTTGTACCACTTTTATACGATTGTACCACTAATATACTTACGTCCGGTGCGTTACAACACTTGCATTGTTGCAGTGAGATAACTGCGGTGAGAACCAACTTTACCAAGTTAACACAGCGGATGAAAAACAATGGGACTAGGTTACCGGGTACTAATTTCACGACACCACCGGGAAAAAATAGTCGTTCTCGACCGCAAATAACATTTGTAAGGTTCTACACAATATGCCACTGAAAAAACGAGTTGGTTAGCAGATTCTTGAATAGGTATTAAAGTAACTACAAAACTGGGTGAAAATTTGCTATACATATCTATATTTACACGGAACACATTTTTAGCAAATATTAACAAAATAGCCGCATCTTAAGCGCTAATTTTATTTGAATGTTATCGTCTAATCTGATTAAGAACCTATATGCCATTTCTTTATATCACAGGTTCAGGGTCTTTTTGGACTGTAGGTAGTGTTGTGATACCGACGTTTAATCAAAATCTTATTCGTAAATTGAGCACAAAAAATAAGAATAACATTTCTGGCAATGCAAATAAGTAAATAAAATAAATGCAAAAACATTGCTAGTTTATTTTGGCGTGTATTAGTATTTACGAGAACGCCTCTGCTATTACAGAAGGCAATTCACGTTCTTCGTCATAAATAAATAACTAAATTGCTGTTTAACACGTAACACAAGCTGTAACGACTTCTGGCCCATCTCACAAGGTGTACATTAAAACATATAAGTAACGAATATGTGCCTATAGCTGCCTCGTTCGTCTGACGCCAATTTATCTTGAATCCTTGTTATATTTTAATTAAATAACTTGTACGCGTAACGTTATGATCTAAATATCTAATTCACATCACATGCCACTATAGCTATGGCATAGCTTCATTATTTTTATTACTTTTTTGTCTTTGTGTTATCAATTTGAAGTCACCCGGTATAATTGACCCAGTCTGCAAATAAGTAAGTAAAGTATAACGAAGCGGTTCATACTGCCCATGTATTGATTATTCTATTCATTCCAATCCAGTATATTCACATATACGTCACAACGTTTTGCTTGACCTTATAGGTATATAAGCTATCTTCTCAAAGCCAAATAGAGAGTTGAACCCATCACCTGCGACCTAAGGTCGAGCTACCATCTTTACTGGCAGTTATAATGATCTTGGAAGAAGGACGCCTTATCATAATCGCGGCTCAGTCTAGTTATAATTAATTTATAATTTAGAGATAAATCGAGACGTAATATTTCCCTAATTATCTATCTCTTATAAATAACCGAGCGAAGCGAGCGAAGTGACTTCGTTCCAACTTGGGAAAAATGCTTTCGTATGTCCAGATTTCAGTATTTTGGGTGTTCTCCTTTACAGATCGCTTTCTTCGGGAAAATTTGTAAGCAGGTTCGAAGATTAGCTACTTAAGAAGAATTCATTTTGTCGATTCGATTTTGGTTTTCTGTTGTGATAACGTCTTATAAATCGATGAACGCCGGCTGCGCGCACGAAAAAGCATGACGCAATAGTAACGTTGCGGTGTAAGCGAGAGCGCGGAACAAGTGATAGAGAGGCACGATCGGCCTAAGCGTGACGTTATCACGTAAAATTATCGTCCGTAAACCGACTTTATCAGACGACCAATTTTTATTCAAAATGGATCTTTGGTGTTTGTAGTGTTTTTGTTTTATAAAAAGTACTTAGACTGGCGAGGTCTACAGCTCTCAGAGCCACTAGTTATAAAAAAAGTTAAAAAAAAATGTGTTTGACTATGTATGGCAGTTTGTTCACGTCGATTTGGGTGTTTGTTGTGTTGGAGAATATGACTGCAGATGTTTAAATGAAAAGTTATATGTTGACTACCGTAGGTACTTTTAGTACTTTATAATTATGTCTTCAGAAAACAATCATCACGTAGTCGTTTCAAACAATTTCATTAGAATTACCTAGTTTCCTTATTGAAATTCCCTCGTATAGATGAACCCTACCCTCTTCTAACAGGCATACTCTACATTTTTAAATCGTTGATAATTGGGGTGTTTCGTGTAAAAACGCGTAGAGTGTTTAAAACGGATATCCGCATCCTTGAACGCTGGTCACCCCACTCGACGTAACCCCGTATAATTCGGTCGCGCTATTTTTACTTGGCAACACTGAACCAGCCCCAGGCCCTACCATTTTTTCAGTTTTAAATAATGCGTAAGCGAGCGGCTTGACGTCAGCAGATTTGTCAAATGTCAAGAATTAATCCCGGATCCCGGTATAGGTCATATTCATCTTTAAAACACAGTTTTCTTTCTAAGGGTGGGTCGATTCAAACCGTCCGGTAAAGTTAACGTTAACGTTAAATATTTTACTATGGGACAAAATGACGTTTCTGTATGGAATGACAGCCCGGCGGCCATATTTAACGACCAGGAGTCCGTCAACTGTGCTTGAATCAACCCACCGTAAGTACATTTACTCCGCTGATTTAATTTTAGTATTGATGTTTATACAACGCTATATGTTTTCTGTTTCAAGGGGGTACTTAGTCCATTATTCTGCTGATATCAGTTTATGGTGTGAGAATTTATATATTCAAGTTACGCAATAAAATATAATATTTGCGTACCATTCGCAAACAGTCGTATATTCAGAACTTTGTTCGTGAATGGAATAGCAGTTTAAATTATTTTATCGGCTATTATTAAAAAGTTTTCATCCGCGAGGGTTTAAAGTATAGAAATTACTGTCGCAAAATTTTGGTTATAAACGAGTCTTCCGATCGTACATCAGTGCCTATTTTTAGGAGGTATGTTTTTTAAGCATGCCAGAAATATCCACACATCCCTGACCACATTTAGATGACAGGATAACCTTGACTCGATGGTGGACGTGGTGTCAAGCCTACCCAACATAATGGCAAGTAGGTTACTCTACAACGCCAGGCGCGACGCACTGTTTGATTTCTTCGCTCTCGATACAAGTAGGTACCCGTCGGCTTCGCACCGTGGCGTGATGATTAGTGGTTGCCGCGCACTGCTAGCGAATGCACTGCGAACGCGCGCGCGTTTTCTCTTAATGTACGTCGCGACGCAAGCGTCCAATGTGCTATGAAATTTGAATTATGTCAAAAAAATATTGTATAGCAGAGGGTTGTTGTAACAAGAAAAGTAAAATGATTTAGTAAAAAGTAATTATTTGGTAAAGAGTAAAATTATGAAATTTCGTATAATAGTATCATCAGGTACGCAAATTCTATGTACGCGGGACGAAGACGCGGACAACGGCTAGTACTTATATATGATAATGCAGTTGTGTGACTGTGTTTTAATTTTGAATTTAGCTGATTCATAAATTGACAGATAAAGTATGTGATAACTTAATAGTAAATTACGTTTTAGCGTCTTTGTAGACGAGTGTTTTTAATAATAATAAAAAATAACTAACTTAACTTAAATATTTATTTTGTTAATAACACCATTATAGCTAACCTATGTACCAATACTAGACGCATGATTTAATATGTTCTCGAGTGCGCCAGCCCTAGCGCTAGGGCGTGGCCTCCGAAAGAGCGCGCTGCATGCGATAGAAAGAGATAGCCACTTTGGGGGCTTGAGGCGCTCCAAAACCGGTTTTTTATTAGCAGTCGGCCTTCTGTACGTTAGTACTATTACTTATTCTGTGACAACGCTACGTAACGCTAAAACGTTACTATTGTGTCATGCTCATCAATTTATAAGACGTTATCACGTCAAAAACACCTTGATATATTTCGGGGGTCTGAAAATCAGCTTCGAAACTCGATAAAACAATGACCAGAATACTAGATCAATTTGTTTGGCCTTTAAACATAGGTACTTAGTCCAAAATACTCCCATTTAATTTCTTCATATTCGTTGGCCTACTATAAAAATCAGTGGGTAAACGTAAAAGTCTATACATTTATCAGACAAATATATCTTTAATCTTAAAATTCAGCTCAATTTTATTTAAGAGAAGACAAACCACAGACGACTTTTCACTCATCATTTTCAAAAGTAACCGTTCGGCCTATTAAACATAACACTATCGCGGCACATAAATATAATCCACACCACATCCACATCTCATTACAGCGTCCAAACGCTCAATCACTGATGGAAATAGACGCTCGGGCGAGTTAGTCGTGATCCCTGCCACTCAGCCGAATCTCCGATCGTTAGTACTAACGTTTAACTGACATGGATTCAAAAAAACATTAATGGTTCCGTGGATTTCAATATTTTAAATGTACAGTGGATTCTTTTTTGGCGCACTGCCTGAAAGCATTCGATTTTCGGTTTGCCATGAATAACGACACTTGAAACAGACTTCTGTGTAATTTCTCTGTTGAATCTTCACCGTCGTTAATTACTGTTATAAAAGATAGATGGCGGCGCTTGTTGGTAATAATCAAAAGACAAACTTAAAGAAGTTACTTACTAGTAGGTTTCGATGGTATCACATTAATCTGCTGTTATAACCTTTAAATAGTCATGATTCGCGGTTCACTACGTTACACATACGAAGATCTTACGCGTATAACACCTTAGATCGTTCCGTAAACAAATTAAACTACTTTCTTTGCCAACTGAACTCTGAAATAGTATTTCAAAAGAGACACGTGCTCTTGACTCATCTTGGGAGTTATATTGGACGTCTTTGATTCGCACCTCATTTTTCTATAAAGGGTTCTAAAGGTATTATAACAACAGTAACCTCGTCAAAAATGTTGTTAACACATTAAAAAGTAGGTAGGTAATTCTCTGGCGGCAATAGAACTTACAAAAAATACGAAGCTTTCGCCAAAAACAACTGAAAATAAGTATTTCAAGAAAAGTACTAGCTCTATTTCATCAGCTGCTTTTGCGTTAATATTTTTCAAGAAATAAAAGTTTTACGTCGCATACTTGCGCACTGTTACTCTAAAATATTCTTCAAAAAAATATAAAAACAAGAATTCGGAGCATCTAAAGTTTTGCAGCAAATGGTGCATCTCGATTACGTCACGGCTCCAGATGTTCTACGCTGATGCGTTCAAATTAGCTGTGGTGTTGTCTAAATTTTTCGTTTCATTTTGCTTCATTATTTCCTTCAGAACTTTTAGCATAAAATGTGTAATAGCTACACTATAACTATTCGAATATCTAACTAATAACAACTTGAAAGCAACCAGTATTTGATAAGTGATTTTAAAATAAACTTATCTACATAGGTAGACTATAGAGCCGAAACTCAAAATTGAATGATTAGTTGTGTCCCATATTGCTAAGTGACTTCATTACGGTCTTTGCTTCGTTTAAAGTCTACAATGTAACGATATCTTAAGGATCATTCGTTAGAATATTAGTGGTAAAACTTAAATACTTACCTCTAACACCTTTCAAGTGTATAAGACTTGGATTAAATTTTTGACTAAGTGAAATTTATCTATCCTTAAGATTGCATTGCTAGGTACTAAACTTGACTAATAAATATCCATTACGTAAGGATTTACCTTTGCCTCTGCTACGCCAGGATTAAATGCAACCACTTCATTCTGTGAGAGACTTTGCACATTAGGATACCTTCTGCACCTTTCTGCCTTGCCATTAGCTAGGTACTTTGAAGTACCTCGAAGAGCGCATTAGGTACCTATTTCTGATGATATTTTTTACACAAAGGTGGATAATAACCTATTATTAAATACTAGTGAATGCCCGCGAGCTTCGTCCCGCGTAGACTTAGAATTTTCGTATCTAGTACCCGATGATACTATATGTACATATAGACAGTTATAGTTATAGAAATACTGAAAAATTGGTTCGACCCGTGGAAAACCCGTTCCTGTGGAAATATCGGGATAAAAAGTACTTATCCTATGTTATTGCCCGGGACTCAAACTACCAAATTTCATCCAAATGGGTCCACTCGTTTCGACGTGAAGGAAGGACAAACAAACAAACAAACATTCTTTCACATTTTATAATATTAAAAATCAAAATCGTTAACCATCCGTCAGGACAATAAAAAGATCACGTCATCTTGAACTAAGCGATCGATGACTCTCGAAGAATTTTTAGTAAAATCAGTTTATATTTAGTAAACACTACAAAGCACTATAAATTAGTTCGTTGGTAGATTCCCCGCGTTCCGAACCAAGAATTGCATACTAAATAAAAATAAATAACCGCTCGTGAGTTTATAAATAATTAAGATCGTGGAGCCAATGCCCAATGGAGCCGCCTGTGTTATTATAGCTACGAAATATAGAATAATACTGATTCAACGCCGCACCTTTATTCCACTAACATAGCGATCAATTCACCGATTTACTACTATAGATTTTATTTTCAACGGGATACAGACTAGTATTAGTTGCTTGTACGATTCAGAATGCTGAAATAATGTTAAGATTTCACGAGTCGACGGAGCGGCCAGAGCGCGACGCACGCGCCGATGCGCGGAAAATATCTAAAAATACACGTTTGTTTTTACAACGAATAGTGAATTAGTTCCTAGATAGACTTTTGGCAAAACATTGGTAGAAAAATCCACCTACTTATTTAGTGAATCAATGTTTTTTTCGAAAATATGTGATGTCGCTAAATAGGTATACCTAAGCTAAATCAGATTTCGAAATATTACGGGCATGGCAGTGATTCCGTTACAATATTTAAAAAATAATATTAAAACTGAATGTTATGTGTTGTAAAATGGAAGTGAAATTAGCGAGTTACTAAAGTCAAATTTAGTGTGGGTGCGGAGGATTTGGTTTTCTATAAGTAATATATGTATTTCGTCTTAACAAATGGTGGCTATGATCGAGGTAGCGGAGAGAACGAATAATAACTTCTTTCGGTCTTTTCTACCCGTAAGTTTTCGTTATATTTTACGCCGATTTTTTCGTGAAATTATACGTGAATTAAACATACAGACTTACATAACGCTATTTAACAACATTATTAAAATAAAATACGTAAACATGTAGGACTTATCCCAAATGACTTTGAACTGTCGACCTCCAATATCTCGAAGTCATTATATATCATGCGATTTCAGGAAGTAATCATTAATCATTATTATTAATTTCCATATTTTGTAAATTTCGAACGAGAGACAAAGTAACTATTCATAATAACCTTAAAATTGAAATGTAGCCAAGAAAGCGTCCTTGACTAATTTATCTTCTAGACAGCAAGGCGAGTTTTGTGTATTTTAAACTATCCATTGAGTTATGCAAATTACGTGTTAGATATTACCTTGGCACTTATACTGTCACTGAAATTCTTTGACTATTAATTTGAATTATCGCACCGTATCACACTGGATTATTTGTATATGATTTATCACTTTATTTACCCTATGCTTTTCTATTTTTTAGGCTGTGAACTCGCCGCCGGTGCCACATCGAGACATCTCGGGCCCCTCTGCAGCCTACCGGCCCTACAACGGGGACCATGTGGCCACGCAACACAACGTGATCAGGCCTGCGCTGCCGGCCGATCCAGAACGCAAAAAAGACAAGAAATGGTCCATCGGCAAACTCTTCAGAAGAAAAAAGAAAGATGACGAAAGCGGCTCGTCCTCGGAGAGCGAAGAAGGGGGCAGTCTCCGTTCCAAGCGAAAATCTAGCAAGAAGAAGAAGAGATCACCGGCTGTTAACAACTTTGACCACATTGTCATAAGAGAAACCCGTAGAGCGCAGAGTCTTGCTAAACCAAATGGTCGGGACTTTACTGATGATGGAGTGCTATCAGATCCGTCTGCTGGCTTCGTCAACTACCGACCCAAGGCCAGGGAAGTGCATGCCGCATCGAAGGAGTCATTAAGTTTAAGAGATGACATATCGACTAATTCTGCTAGAGTTGGTCCAGAAATAACTATGAGGAAAACGAGGAAAGGCCGTCTCAAAGCCCGAGTGGAAGCCCTAAGAAATAGCATGAGAGGCGAATCGAGCAGTGACGAGGAATCTTTGAAATCTTCCAATTCTTCCTCAATGATCAGGTTTAGAAGTGAAGACTCTCTGATGCGCTCGCGAGATAGCTCGCTAAACAAACGATCGCGAAGTGCTCGCAACGAGCGATACATTAAAAGATTATCGCGCGATGAAGAAAACCAGCTAAATAAAGAAGCTGAATTACTACAGCAAGGGTACACGAAAGCCGAAGTAGAAATGCTAACGAGAACCCCAACAAGCCAGAGCAGCGGATATGGAACTTGCAAACGCGATCAAACCAAACAAAAAACTGACCTTAGTAACGATTTAACTCGGCGACCGATGAAATCTGAATCTATTTCTTCATTTCCATCTACTCAAAGTTACCCATCATCTATTAACTTTAATGCGAAAATTAACAACGAACATATTAACTACTCTATTCAGTATCCTGGTCATCACGTAAATAAAGAAGCGCTTTACGCTAACAATAACCGAGAAAAGTTAGTACCACGTCCAGTCGAAACCCCAGATAAAGTCATGTACGTTAAATTTCCGTTGGGAAATGTCACTAATATTAAAAGGGAAGAACGAGCCCCGCCAGTGCCGCCACCTAGAGATATGCATCGAAAACTAGCAACCCCTATATCGATGCACTATGAAAATAATTCTGTGGTATCCGATAGGATGGGCAGTAATACAAATTTAACACACGGCGTACCCAACAATGACTTTGAACGAGTGATGAGACGAAGTCAAGAAAGAACGATGAATCACGGACCGAATCGTTTACGGAGACCGATATCGACCTCGGAAGATCACCTTGCAATGCAAAACAATGAATATTTACAACATTTTCATCAGAAAACTGAACAGCCTCGACGGCCTGCGTCAGTATCAGCCGAACCAAATCACTACGGAATTTACGCTTTTACTCCACCATGGCGAAAAGGGGTTGATCAACCAAATCTAGTAAAACCCGAACCGGTCCAAAAGACCGACTTCCTTTATTATGCAGATTATAACCCTCGATCTCGTCGACCAATTAGCATTAAAAGTACTCAAAATGGATACGAAAATCAGTATCTGAGCGATTCTCAAACTTCAGTTAATGTGGCTGAAAGTGTTCATCGTAGACCGAGAAATGCATCAGAATTTTGGAAAAAATTAGATGACGCACAGAGACAGAAGAAACATCAAAATATGTACGCTAACTCTAGAAGCAATAGTGAACATATAAGGAACACACAGAGGATTCACCACTATTCTGAAGGAAGTAATGGTATTCCAAGTCACATCGAAAACATAGATATACAAAATAAAAACAGAGCTGCGAGTTTAGACCAGTCGCGTGACGTATTAGATGGTGCCAAAATGTGGAAAGCAACGACAGAATATAAAAGGTCAATTACTGTTGAATCACCAAAAACAGTCACCTCTCCAACATCTAAAACACATGTGCGTCACAAATCTGATACTTTTGTAACCAACAACTACCACATACCTTCTGATGATGAAAAGGGCTCAGAACGGCGCAAATCAACGAACTTAGATGATGCTCTTAATGAATTAGAAGCAATTTACAATAGCTTAGGGTTAGGCGATGAAGATTTGTTGGACAGAGCGGAACAACGAGAGTCTATGACACCTAAATATAATGAACATTTCAATGACTGGAATGGAAATGATGACGAAGTTCAACTGAGGAGTCAGCCAGCGACACCTTTACGTAGGATATCTAGAAGGTCAACGCTGCCCGACAAATTGCAAGATGATATGGCGTTCCGAAGAATGAACTCGAAGGAAAAGCCGAGTTTAAAACAAGCCCAAGCACAAATAAGTTACATGCTAGCATCGCCGGTATATGTTCCATATGCTTCAGATGACGACAGATGTTTGGAACGCAATGAACCTGACATTGTCTATGATGACGTCGTTTATAGAAATATTAAACAAACCAATAATCATTTGAAGACGCATGAACCCCAGCCACCTTTTGGTATTCCTTTGGGGCCCGTGTCTCCGGCACCTCAGAGCGACTACTTACATGCGACGCCTGAATGTAAGGGGCGCTCCCGATTTATTCCCAGAAGATCTCCTGATCTTGTTTCAGATGACTTAGCCTACCGTAGCCTAAGGAAAGACAGTAGACACTCGTCCCTTTTCAACGGCGATGAATATAACGGTATCATTAACAATAATCCAAATTATAACGAGTACCCTTACTCAAAAGATTCTGCAGTCAATTTAAAAAAGAAACGCGCCGTAAGATCTCTTTCAGCCAACATTTTCACTATGATACAGAAAGAAATTGATGACGCTCTTAACATTAGCAAATCTACAACGTTACAAAAAACTCACAGCAATAGTGACGTGATGAGGCGCTTACGAGACACTTTCGAAAACAACGACAACGAACCGGAGCACTATCCACGCAATAAGGTAAAACAAAGGCATAATACTGTTAGTCTTTTCGTCAATAACTCGCACTCGCCAAATCATCATTTCGCAAAAGATGACTCATGCATTCATAGTGACGACAAATACCTTCCCAAGCCCGCATCTTGTGATAAGTCTAAATGCTCATCCCCATCAAACAGATCACCTCAGTCTTCTAAGCGATCATCAAAAGACGAATTTCAGCAGGTCCTCACTATGCTTGCGCAGGAAGCCATGGACACTAGTAATAAGCTGGGAGTAGCTTTAGCTGAACTAGATAAAAATAGATACAATAATACTGTCAAAAGGCCTGATGTTAATAGTAGAATTTCCGATAGCAGATCACATTTTTTGAGCGGCCTAACGAGTGACGCCTATGATAATTCAGGTCCAGAAATTAAATTAGTCAATGTTCATTCTGAAGTAGTAGATGAACCCAACAGGAGGTATACTCAATCAGATAATGAGCAGACCAAGGGGCAAAAAACTGAGGATAGTCTTTTGGCCATATCTAATCAATTGCATAGAGTTGAAGATCAACTAAAACACAGTCATGAAAAAGAGTTGAACTTTGACGACGAAAGCTTGAGGATTTCTAGCTACGTAGACAAAAACGATGAATCTCTCAACGCTGAGGAAAGTATAGTAGTAATTCCTGACAATAACTTAAAACCAGATGTCGTTCCACTAACAGTGAGAAATGATTCCGTTGAAGTTGATGCAAAATGTACAACCGAGTTCGACAATAAGAATGAAATCAATTTGACACAGCCGCTATTAAGATCAACCAATCCATTTCTAAATATGGATGATAAATTACAGGAGATAAATGAAATAAATGCTTTTAAAGAATTAAAAGATGGCATTTCTGATTTGATTGCCGGAATATCTCAGGTAAACGATAAGTTATTTATTCCTAAACCATCAACAGCTGAAGATGTTCCTAAGCCGAAAGTAACTGGTATGACAGAAGCCAGTAAGCAGCTGAGTCAGGTGACACAAGATGTGCCGAAACCTACTCCTAATCGATCATCCGTTAATTTATCTATTTATGAAGACGATTTAGAAGTTAAGAAGGAGGCGGCTGATTCCACTGAATACAATTCGTCGGAGGAGCTAGCGACGATATTCAATTTAGATGGTAATTTAAAATTACATACAAATTCAGTTGAGATTCAGAACGAGCCTAAAGGCGTTAGAGACGATTTAAGCTCTCCTAAACTAGTTCAGACTATGAATCAGCAACTGGGGCGTCTGTCGGTGGACCGGACGGACTCGGTGAGCCAACCGGCCCCGCTGCCAACTAACGTAGTGCCGTGGCGAGCTAAGAGGCAAAATAGTTCCCAAAACGATACGCGAGGTACGTGGCCCATTATCATGCATGGTGTCTGGTTTTCATTTTAACCATCGCTTTTTGTGTCTCACATTAGTTTTAACCGTCGTTTAGAGATGGGCGCCGGTGGGTAAATACCGGGTAAATACCCAATCTTCGCCGTGAACACCCGTATCTTCCCGGGTAGATACGGGTACATACCGGGAAGATTAAAAACCCGGTAAATACCGGAGGAATCTTTGGGTACCTATTTACCCAGCGCCCATCTCTAGTCGTTACCTGGCGTCTGTCACTATCTTTCCTCAATTCTGCGTTCCTTTTTCAACTTAGCATAAGTATCGAAACTTCTTACTTAATTTGACGATGCAAGCTGGCCTTATTGTTACTGCACATTTTAGATATTTTTTTCAAGTTTTGCGTTTGTTTTTGTTGTTGTTGACAGGCGACGCGCAGTCGAAGCACGACTGGCACGACGGCACGTTGATGATCGCTTGCGCGTACACGCTGATGATAACCCAGCACCTGGCTGAGCTGGACTGGCTGACGCTCCTCGGCTTGCTGTTGGCCATCGTCACTATTATCGCTATGCTAATCATTTAAACCTTTGACCGCCACGACGATTGTAAACGTAGCGCCAATTTGAACTGCACGTGCGACCAACATCATAAGTATTCCTAAATAACACACAACACATTTTCGACCTATTTAGTAGGTATAACTGTAATACCGTCTCGTTAAATAGGGAGATGGAGTATCACTGATATACTATCTCGCTACATAGAGTGTTTTTTTTTTAATTTGGCCTAGGGGCGCGCTCTATCGGTCGTGGACGATTGTGGTGATCAAAAGGTTAATGTTAAAGGGATATAGTATTTATGTAGAAGTAACCTATCGATTCTGTTCTGACAACGAAATATCGCATCGACTCAAGTATCATATTATTATTATCTAATCCTTAGTTCTATAACTGTATCTAGGTTCAATCATTTATGTATCCCTTTAACAGTATAGCTAACCGTTAAGAATGCTTTAGAATAGTGATTAATTAGTGTAATAAAATAAAATAAGAAGAAACATCACATAAAAAAAATGATGAGACACTTTTGCCAATTTTAACCACAGCACTAAAAGTAATGAAAAAAACTTTGCAAACTATAGGTAATCGTCCAAATTATGCAGATTCAGATTCAAAAAGAGGTGAATACTAAACCTTAACAGATGTAACAAAGGCTTATTGTTTTTCAATTTAAAAAAAAGCATCTGCCCCTCATTGTTAAAACCAGTACCTAACTAGATTTGTATTTAATTCATATTAATCTAAATATATATAACTCAAAGGTGACTGACTGACATAGTGATCTATCCACGCACAGCCCAAACCACTGGACGGATCGGGCTGAAATTTGGCATGCAGGTAGATGTTATGACGTAGGCATCCACTAAGAAAGGATTTTGCAAAATTCCCACGGGAACGGGAAAAATCGGGATTTTACTTTTTAATATTTCTGCGCATACGAAGTTGCGGGGAAAAGCTAGTTTAAAATAAATTTCAAGAGTCCAGTTGGGATTTATTTGTACATGATTTGACAAATGATGAAAGTTTTCAAATTTAAAAAGTTGTCTATGATTTATTCTTTTTTAGAATATGTGAAAATGTTTATTAAAACTGATTCACATACAAATTCGGCGACTTAAAAATAAAATAATTGAATTAGAAATAGAATATGTTATCCACCTACCTAGTATTTTAGCTGTGATGTTGTGTTTAACTTTTTAACTATTTTTATTTACGCAGTGATTACTTAAGTGTATTTTTACTTTTTGTGTAATGTGTACTTGTATTTAATCGATCAAAAAATTTTACCTAATGCTTTTAGTTGTTGTATTTGTAAGCGCATGATATTGCATGTTTTTTGTATGAAAATTTGCGTGTTTTAATGATATTTTAGATTTAGTATTTGTTTACATCGTTTATTTACAAATAGGTATTCAATTATGGCGATACGAAATTAAAATGCTATTTTTGAGTAGGTACCTATATCTACATCCATCCACCGATTGAGATATGGGCTATACTATATGCCATGTGGATTTTTTTTCTTAACAAGAAATTACGTAAACCTACTTGTGATAAGTGTACCTACATACTTACTAAAGTCTATCTTGATGAAATTTAAATTATAAATTATTTAGGTATACATTCTTACCTATAACTAAGAGTAAAATATACTATACTATTTCTTTAAAAATTTAGGTTTTAAAGTTTTATGGTTTATTTCTAGGTGAAAACTGATGCCTCCGAGTGCTCTGCCAACTACTTACGAATAAGATAAAAAAAAACCTTTTGGCACGACTAGTTAATAAGAAAAACGAGATTCCGTACGTCGTACCAATGTGTAACGTAAAAAGATTTTTTACTGGGTTAGTTACCATCAATATAGATAGTCTATGGTCTTTTGTTGTAACAATGTTTACAGTTATGAAATATAGATGTCACTATCAGTTTAAACAATGCGTTCTTTATTTTGGCAATGAACAATAAAATTAATTTTTGATGTTAAGCTCATCGAAATGATAAAGTATAATGTGTAGTAATTGTCTATAAGAGTCTTTATTTATTTTTTTTACGAATGGTACGGAGATCTCCACGCACCAATCCGTCTGCAATAAACTTGACGTTGTAAGTAAATTCGATAATATCGTTGTTTTGTAATTACCTAAGTAATTCTGTATCCTATTGTGACTTTTTATTCTATCTTTGTATGTAGAGGCTTCCATTTATTTTTAAATAGAGCGTTATTTATATGAGAGAGTTATAAGTTGAATAAAAGTTTCAGTTTTATTAACTTGTTGTTTTATTTGTGAATTCGAGGATAAAACGAAGAAATTGCAATCGAAAATATCTTGAAGTAGGTACTACCTGTTAAAAGCCTTTAAACCATTGATAAAGATTCTGCAAGTAAGTATAAAAACCGGCCAAGTGCGTGTCGGGCCACGCGCAAATTATAGGGTTCCGAAGTTGACGATGCCCACAGTACCTTTCTAAGACTTATTAGCATCTAGCTAGCCTGTGGTATGACGTGCCCGCCCGACGCCCCTGCCGCTCGAGAAAAATCATTGGTTTTTTAATCATTTCATAAGTCGACTAATGACTCGTAAATTTGTACAGCCTACTTAGCTGTGATAGTTTTCCTTTCAACTACGTTATATATGCCACAACCGTGATTTTTTTCAGCCATCCAAATACCACCATTTAGCTGGCAGGGGGGGGGGGGGGGCACGTGACTCTAACAAAAAATAGCACTTTAAAGCTTAATATTTCACAAACGCATCACTTAATCAAAAAATGGTTTTAACAAACCCACAATATTTTTTTAAGACCTATTCAACGATATGCCGCACCATGGGGTACGCAAGAAAAAAAAATTACATCCCCACTTTACGAGTAGGGGAGGTACCCTATAAAAAAAAATATTTCTAAATTTTATTGTACCACTTTGTCAGCGTAACTAATATGCATATTCATGCCAAATTACAGCTCTCTAGACCTAAGCATCTCCGAGCAATAGTGCGGACAGACGGACGGACGGACGGACGGACGGACGGACGGACGGACGGACATGGCGAAACTATAAGGGTTCCTTGTGGACTTCGGAACCCTAAAAATGGGTTCCGCACCCGCAATCCCTCGCGAACAAGCTAGCTAGCTACAGCCTACAACAACAAGGCTTGTTGTTGCAGCTAGGGCTAAACCATACCTACTAATATTCTAAAAATAGGCAAATTATCTCTCCCGTTCCTTTGTCCATTCAAATTCAAATTCAAAAAATACAGTACAGCATATAAGTAAGGTTAGGGAATAATTAGTAAGACCTATGGAGGGTTGAAGTAAAGGAGAGCAATCTTTATAGTTCTAAAGGTGGATACCAAATCGGGTGGGTTGGAGGCGCTGCGGTCGCCACTCCAGTCAAGCCACCTAGGCGGATAGTCTGCAGTAGCGCCTTCAGATGGCGCTGCTGAGGCGAAAACGGTTGTGAGGATAATGTGTTTTGTTTTGTTGCTTATTAAATCCGCTGGACACGTTTCCAACTGTTTCGCCATATAAGATTGCGCTCCTTACCAAGACACATTCCACACCATAAGTAAGGCCCATAATATCACTACTCTTACTATGCTAACAATAAAGTCATAATAATATTAGGACGATACGATATCCTGCCATCTAGTGAACAAAGGACAAACTAAGTTTTTTCAACTTCTATGCCATCTGTCGCTCATCGGCTGAATTACATAGCACTGCACGAAACTACGAGCTCGATGAAGGTTAAATGCACATCACATGAGAAAACAGTGTGACAAAATACTAACAGATGGCGCTTTTAAAAGAATTTTTCATATCATTTTATAGACCTTACGTATCATAATAGAACATGATTATATTATAACATAACAAACCAACATAAACATTTTACCACACGTTTTCGTAATTATTTAACTCGAAAAATAAACGCAGCTGCAATATTTTTAGTGGCAGCACTAAAACGTGACTATCGACAATAGCTAGCAACACCAACGGAATTGTCAGATTGTAAGAATCGAGCGTGTTGTGAATATTTTGCAAACGAATTGTTAATTATTTTTGAATTAGATCTTATATTCTATTACTTGGCTTGTGATACTTAATTGTTGTGGGATTTTTATTGTGTAGTGTTTATACCAATGTTATTGTATTGGAACATCGTGCAGTTGCTACATAGCATTTAGAAGATCAGCCTACTTTGTTCAAGTTGACCTGCTTCGACTGATTTTAAAAAGGTAACGGTTTATTTATATTCGTTCGGATAAATGAAAATTCTAGAATTTTATATTTTGCGAGTACTAAGTAAGAAGGCTTATTTATCTCTGAAGCGCGCAGCATAGGAGTATCTCCGTATGTAGCGTTTTCGTATCAATTTTGCCAGATAAATCTGTTGACAGTGTGATATTAATATTTATCATCAGTTCTGTTCATTACTGACTCATCGTGCGACTAAATTATTTTGTTTGTACGGATCATAGATTACTGGACAGAAATGTAAATAAAAGAGATAAGTAGGTACTTAATATAACTAAAATATTAAAGGGACTTTATTAAATATATACTAACAAACGACATTTAGGTAAGTAAATAAATATTTGTTCAATCACTTCGATTTAGTCAGTCCCTTCTTTTCAATATGAAAAAGTAAAAAAAAAACTAGGAACAAGGGAAAATCATATTTTTGTGACTTCTGAATGCTTTTACCTACTTACATAAAAGTTTTTTTGTTATTAAAGCGAAATGGTGAAGGTTTGGCGGTTGGGCCTTATGAGCTTCGATACAGCCCTGAAAATCCAGGGAGCACTTGCTCGGAAGCACTTAGATGCCTTGATGAAGGGGCAGGACTCTACACGGGATACTCTCCTGATTGTGGAACATAAGCCAGTATACACTGTAGGCATAAGAGATAAAACGCCTCAAGACGAAACCACGAGGCTCCGCAACCTCGGGGCAGAGTTCAGGAAGACCAATAGGGGTGGTCTCATCACATTCCATGGTCCCGGACAGCTGGTGGCATATCCCGTTATAAACTTGAAACATTTCAAAACAAGCGTCAAGTGGTATGTGAACAGTTTGGAGGAAGTAGTTATAAACATGTGCGGGGAATTAGGGCTGAAAGCCCACAGATCACCATACACTGGTGTGTGGATAGATGATAACAAAGTGGCTGCAATCGGGATACACACTTCCCGGTATGTCACCAGTCATGGCATATCGCTGAACTGCAATAATGACCTGTCGTGGTTTGACCATATCGACCCTTGTGGCATAGACAATAAGGGTGTAACTTCCCTGTCCAAAGAAACCGGGGTAGACTGTACCATTGAGAAAATTACCCCATTATTTTTACGAAACTTTGATAAAGTGTTTGGTTGCAAAACAGAAGAACTACCCACCAAATCCCAAAAAGAGATCTTGAATACTGTTTTTAGTAATCTCTTAGCAGAAAATGGGCAGCAAAAGTGTGACAATTTTGTTTAATCTGTGTCAAATGTTATGGACATCAGTGCTCTTATTATTCCAATTTGCAATATAATACAATTATCTACTCATCCTGTGTTAATAAGTTTATTTAAAGTCAAATTGTTGACTAATAAAAGTATAATATAATTAACATTGAAGTTTTATTATACAAAGTAGCAAGCATATAAAATCTCTACATTTCTTTCTATTGTAAAAATTATTGCAAAGCATGCAGGTAGAGTAGGTATGCCTTAGTACTTAGTAAAGCTTTTTAACAAAACTCAACATACATGTATTCAAAGTACCTATATATTCCGAACACAAATTGCTTAGGTCATGGACCAACGGAATTATTCTTGACCATTACTTCCTCTTGTTGCGGACCCCATTCTATATATAGACCATTCTTGTATCTTCCTGGACCATCACTCATAAGTAGATTGCTTGATTTGAACCACATGAACTGAGACAACGTGGAAATTGTTCTGTGTCCTGGTATTTTCCATTGTGTTCTTTGTTTACCTGCTTGATTTTTGAAAGTCAAAAAATACAGATTTATTTACCATTATATGAAGAACAAGCTTCTGCCCGCGACTTCGGCCGCGTGGAATTCGGTTATCGTGTTCCCGCGGGAACTATGTGTTTTTCCGGGATAAATAGTAGCCTATTTCCTTTCCCGGGACCCGAACTGTCTTCATGCCAAATTTCATCTTAATCGGTTCAGCGGTTGAAGCGTGAAGAGGTAACAGATAGACAGACAGACAGACAGAGTTACTTTCACATTTATAATATTAATATGGATTATGGATCAGCCAAGGAAGACTTACTATTCACAAACTCTGCTTCTGCTAAAAGCTGGTCATGGTCTACCAAAACCTACCTACCTGCAAAAGTGTTCTTTTCCATTTACAAATTTTCTTAATTTTTTCACCAATCCCCATTGTTCGAGCGAACTACCCAACACGTCAATTGTTATGTTTACTAAACATAAACATACTTCCTCCAATTTTATCAGCACACCTTGACCTGTTCTTGACCTTCGACCTTCACCGCCATTTTCCCTGCATCGCCTGCAGCCTGCGATTCTGGCAAAGCTACTATAAACATTTGATAATCTGATAAGACAGCCTTGGTAGGTATCAGAATAAGCAACTGTACTTGTAATTAAGGAAAAAGTCAAAGAAGAAATGTCTTGTGTGTGAAATCCAGATCCAGAATCAGCGTTCAGTACTTATTTGGCCCGTGTGAGGACTATTAGCCTCTTGAGAATACTTGGGATGAGAGAAGGCCAGCCGCGGAACGTAATTGGCTGTCGTAGTGAAGTACTTAAAGGATTTATTAGCTGGATCGATTTCCGTCCAAATCGATAGAGCGGTTTCTGAGATCGCTTGTAGAAATAAATAAATACCTATAATCACATAAATCGTTTAGAGTAAAAGATTATTAAGCTGAATGTTAGTGTGTTTGGATGTTTGTTACTCAATCACGCTAAAACGGCTGAACGAATGTAGATGAAATTTCTTAAACATATAATTTACAACCCGGATTAAATAGGGAGATTTTTATCCCAGAAATCATCCCTTTACGGGGTAAAAAGAGGGTGGAAGTTTAGTACGAAATCCCTTGCTGACAAAGTCGCGGATAAAAGCTTTTAATTGGTATTGCTGGTTTAGTCGCTGAAATATTCATATTTGGTAGGTATTACTTACTTAAGTAGTCTAGCAATTTGTAAGTGTAGTACCGCAAGAACAAAGCTAAAGTGAAAGAAAACATAAAACCACACCTCTATCAAGAATAGAAACATCAAAACGCTCGGTTCTATAGTGTAGAATGAAGACAGTCATTATTATTAAGTACTAGAAGCGAAAACACACATCAACACCCATTTGGAAAGTGAACCGGTTCAAGTCTTACTAGCATTATTTATATTTTAACCTTCCAAACGACCATGCAAAACAACTGGCGCCCAGGTATCAATTTCCAAATATTTTCCGGATCTAGTTTTTTCCCAAACATCCCCAGTGACCCCAGTAGCTCAAAAGAGTGTATTTATTTTACAACAATAGTCAAAAATATTCTTTTATAACGAAGCCTCTAGTACATAAAATATATCGAACCTATTGTTTACGAAAAATGTTATACCGCTTACGATAGTATAGTAGGTTTGTTACCAAGATAATGTCAATCATTACAAGTGGTGGCAATGGGGTAAGCGATAAGAGCTTGTTTTAGTGAATTCTATTTTTATTTTCAGGTTTACAAAATTATCTGCTAATAAACGAGTGAGTAATAGGTATTATCCCTGAACAAAGTCCGTCATGAATCCATCTCGCATTAACTCCGTCGTAGGCTTTTAGCCTCATTGTCATGACAATGTACGTAACCCTCTCAATTTAGAGACGGAAAGCTGTAGGCCAAGTTCTGCTAAGTGCTCCCGAAACTTTGCAGAGTTATCGAGAAGTTTGAAGCGATCACCGCATCTAGTGTGACAACGGCAACCATGTAAGCGATGTTGCAGAACTTGCGGACTAATCGCTCCCAGTCTCGCAACGGTGCAACGCTCGCAATACCCGACAGACCGTGAACCCATACTCACTGGCAATAATTGCTGTTTCCGTTGTTTACTAGTTTCTAAACGGTCTTGGGTCACGTGATAATTGGCCGACCGCAAAATTACCAGACAAAATTGCTGGTTAGAAGCTTCCCCAGCCTCTTGAATAGAATTATCTGGACTTTAAAATGAAACTATCATAGTATAGGTCTTTATCGTGATTTCTGAATTGCATCTCCGAGGTTGTAATTGAATTCCATCGTACTTCGTCTGACTATTGATGATGTAGTAGTTACCAAATATAGCTAATTTGAGCACGAAAGAGCTGAGAAAAACTTGTGGTAGGCGTTATCGGTCGGCAATTTGGCAAAGTGGAATTATGGAAATCATTTCAATTCAATACCTAAATATGGTTTTTACTCGATTACGCTCCGGTTTCCACTTTCAGAAACCTGACCGTTAAAACATCGAGGATACATAAAATACCACCACAATATTAAGGTCTGCTTGGGAAACTAGATCCTGTTGGCGCGGAATTATAGCGAAATCGGAGCATATTACCGCTCGACCATTTTTGTCATTCTTTGTTCTTCAGTTTTGCTATTTACTTATTACATACAGCCATAAACTATCTACCTTTATTCAAGCATGGGTACTATATTCTAAATAACTTTACTTTGAAGTAAGTGACGTGAAAGTGATTTCCATAAGTCGTAATAAAAGACGTTTTACACAAACCACTTCAAGATTTCTAATGACACGGCCGCAAATTGCCTCCATTATAGGGGAGAGCAGATACTTAACAAAGACTTCAAATGCATGTTTGCAATCTATCTCAACACAATCAATTTCGTGAATTTCTGAATTAAATTCATAGGAGTGAGCCCTAGATTGATGTATATTTAAAGCTGTTTACATTTACATACACAGCGGAACATTTAATGGAATATTTTCTGTGATCGTTTAAAAAGTACATAATTCTTTGATAAGGCCAGTACTAATATTTCATTTATTATTAAATACGGATACCCAGCACAACTTTAAGTACAATAATGCACTAATCATTTAAAACAGCCTTCGGTGCAGTGATTTACATTAAGTTCAATATATTTACATGTTACTGAAACTGCTTTCAAAATTTACTATAATCTTCCGTAACACAGTGATGTCTTACTGCATCTCGCTAAAGTATGAGAAGATAATCAATTGTTTCTAAGATTGCCTTTTCGTATCAAAGAAAGTAGGCTATAAGGTCAGTCGTTAGTCGTGTCTCTGACGGAGGAAAATACATTAATGGTTAACGATATCAAATTACTTATCAGATTCGCCTCTCGAGTGAGCACTTATCTGAAATTCCACACAGCTCTGACGATCTAGAAACACGAGAATCACGAGATTATCTATCTAATATTTCATGACTTATTTCACGAAAATTAACATCGCGACATCTCTGTAGGTTACTGTTTATATGTTGAAATGGTAATCGCACAGCACAGCCATTAATTTAATATACCTACCTTGCTTCTATTAAGTTATACCTTGCTTCTATTATTGACTTTCATCATCCATTAATAATATCGGGTTTGCTGTGTAAGGTTTTCAAAAGATAGAGTTTGCCTATCATCACACGTACCTAACCTTACCTAATCTAATGTGGGATCCCCTGAGGGAAGCACTAGTTAGTTTCACAACTGCAATGTGTGATTTCTCGTTTCAATATGCTAAACGCAAGTGGGACACTATAATAAGTGTTTCGTCGTTCAATTCACCACTTTAAAATCTATCTGCTGCTTAAGGAATGAGATCTTTTTTCATCTTACTAAGTGCGCTGTAATTGTGGGTGTCGTTTTATTACTATTATATAGATGTAAGTTTACGTGGATGACCTCATGATGACTTCCCAAGCGTCAGCCTGGTTTACTTTTATTCAATGCATTGCATGCCATTCTTCATTCATAATAATTGGTCTGAATCATTCAAAGCTTGTAAAATAAGCGCATTAAGTATGGTATTTATGGTGGTTATTATTTCGACCGATCTTCATGTACATCATTCTACCCACACTCCATTCAAAACCAGTCAGTATGATAATCAATGTATTATGGGTCGGTATTATTTTCTGAGCCAACCAAGACCATTAAGAAATCTCCCACTTTCTCCTCACTCTCATCCGTAAATTAGCTGTCCGAGCTTTTCCTTATTGAATAACTTCCTGTTGTTCTCTCATTCTGAAATAGGGTTGATAATATTGATATAATACCAGAAACGTCTCATGCCCCTAAAGTAAAAAATATTTGATGAATTTCACACGGTCATGCTCTCATTTAGAGCAACCGTTTTCGAAGCCTTTTTAAAACTGTAATTAAATGAACTCTGATACCGCTTGGTAAATTACTGGCTTTTATACGTTTGCAAGTATGTTAACTTCAGTCGGCTACCGTTCATTAAGCAAGTAAGCCCAAGTTGATTATCATTTTTAATGAGCAAAACGTATCGGCTATTGCGAATTTCTTCCAAGTCACCGGTGTCCGGAGAACCGGCTTCCGCATGACGTGTTCGAGCGCGACCAGCGTGCGGTGCGGCCAGTAATGCTCTTCGCGCCGCACCAACAGGTGCGTTCTGATACCTCCTGCGTTATTCTGCCGCCCTGGTACTTTGGCGAGAAACTTTACTGTTATTTTGCGTGTGTGAAGTGATTTTTCATAAGTTGAACTGTCGAATACGGATATCGGAGCCGAGTCAAAGGTAGGTTGTTTGAGAGATTTTCAAACTAAAGTAAAAAATATATAGGAATTAGTGCCGTATTTAGAACTTAAGTCTTCCCTTATATTAAAATCGGTGAGAAACTGAGAAAAAGTTGGAACGTTTTTAAAGCTGGAAAATAATTTTTAATTCAACGACAGACTTCATTATCAATTCATTTGATGTCTTCGATCCACTTAAGTTGACTTTGACGTCAATAAGAATTTTAGTATAGAAAGTTACTTGAGATTTTGATAAATTTAAGAAGTTTATTTAATCGTGTCACTCCTAATGTTAAAGTTTCTAAAAGTACCTACCTAATCAATCTTTGTTTGATTGAAGCTTGAAGGGGTTGATCTGTTTACATGTCTCCATAGTGCTTTATGCGCGTTACACTTAGAATTACCTACCCAATTAATGTATTATTTATGTGATACATACAAGCATGCCCTAAAGGTTACGGCGATAAACCGTCTGGCTGATTAACTTATGTCATTGAACTTGATCTGAAAATAATGAACCACACTGTTTACTTGACGGCTGAAATTTTCCAGGGTCATGTTTACCGGAATATCTGAATTACTTCTATGTTGCTAAATACTTGTTAAATGTTTCCCATTTGTCAACAATATGAACTTAAATTGGCAGCTTATTACGATCCCGTGTTTCGTTTTGTCTAGAACGGAAGGTTCCACGTTGTTCACGACCTTTTACCTCCCTATCCACTCCCAATTCATCAAAACAAAAATAAACTTACACTTGACTGTTGACCTGAGCAAATAAGGCTTTGTTACATGGAATAAATAATAATATTATCGCCATTTACTGATCGTTTACGTAGTACGCATTTTCACTTAATGAACCGGCCGTAAGGTCACTTAGTTCGCTGTTTTTATTATTATTATGATAAGGTAGTTCAAGGTACAGACCTATCGGTACCCTAGTCTGGTTCTGGTTCTCACTTGCAGAGTTTTTTAGAAATTCAATTGCTGCACCTGTCTCTATAGAATTCGTTTCAACTTGCAATCGACTTTTAATTTGCTCGGCCAACATGATCGAATTCCCTTCATGTAATAAACAACGCTTAATATATTAATGAATTTCTATTGCAACCGCCACGTGCAACCTTAATAAATATCATGTCATATTAGATACTGACATATAATACGATACGTTATGTCACTAATCGTCATTGACGTAACAACTAAAAATATTGATGATTTTAGTTCCATTGAATCATGCTACACAGTTAAAGCAAATAACTGTTATGTTGCAATTTATTCGTATAGAAAATCTATTCGAAATTTGGTTTCCTTTGTTTAATGCTTGTATCTTGTCTTTTCCCTAATTGCAAAATGTCATAAAACGTCTTTTATGAAGAGTTTTCCCTCTAATAACTGCTAGCTAAAAGGATTAACGGTTTAGCTATATTAGCATCATATCTCCATAAGTCGGCTGCCATTCGTTGCCGGACAGTTTGATAAGGAAACTAATGAAAGAGTTGTTTATTAACACGCTTTTATTAGGCCTCTTCGACCTGTATGTAACTATGTAATGGAATCTTGCAAGTTAAATTTGACCCACTTTCTGATTTCTGATTGAGCTGAAATTTTGCACGAATATGTAAATCGCGTGACAATGCAATATTATGATGACGTGGAGCTGATCTGATAATGGAGCTGGAAGGTGGCCAGGATAGGAACTCCGTAATAAAACTACATAAACCCATCGAATTTGGGCTCGTTTGATTCGTCTTGAAGGGTAGATGAAGGATTTACAAAGAAAAGTACAGTCAGCAATAAAAGCGTGTCCCAAAAATTTGATTATTGAAAAAACCTATTTGTGGTGTATAGGTCGTTAGAAGTGTTAATGATATTTTCTCTAACCGTAACTTCATCTCTTAATGATTCGATCCACCCAACGTTTATAGCCACTATGTCATATCCTATTATCGTTCGTGTGTCGGTAATTGAAGTCATCTATTCTCATGTTAATTCCAGAGAATATAGCTAGATGTTAATGTTCTGGACTGAAAGTTTCTAACTACGCAAAACTTTAGGATTATGTTACTGCAGTTACACTGGAAAGTTTAATTAAATTTACTTCGCTATTACCTATATTAACTTTATTAAAAAAGGAAACATTTAATTGGTTTCGCATAGCAGATGTTTTTATTATTTTGTGGGTAACAATTTACTTTTCATTATGTTTTTGTCGAGCGAACACAAAAGCATTCCAGTCTGCTGCGCTTCTTCTCAATTTGCGATGTTTTTTATATGGCACTCGACATTCGGGTTTAAGAGTTTCGACGTTTCGAATTAAGTTTACGAGCTTCTTTCATGATGCATATATATGGCGAACCACATCGCTACCACTTCATACATTTATTATACCTTGCCATCACGAATTACCTAATTTGCTAAAACACGTTAAAATTTAATGATGTCAGTATTTCAGTATGTAATGTGACTATTGTGAGCTATCCTAAAAATATACTAAATTAATCATAACTAACATAATACAACTGGACCGATCATCATATTACGTAAAAAACATTAACATAACAAAACTCTTTTTCAGTCCGACAATGCTAAGGCACAAATTGTATTAACATTCAAAGTAGCATTCCAGGTTAATGGGGTGGACCCATTGGACCGAAAGTGTTTTATGTTTCACTATTAAATAGTGGTGGGTCCGATACCTTATACAGCCTCAATACCGGCTTAAGCTGTTTATAAGCTTCGTTTGAATTAATCGAGAGCCGAGAATCGCAAGGCGAGGGCTTTCGATAGAATCTGGTCGGTAAAGTCCTACTTTTATTTTTCTGTCCGATCGCCTGACGCACGCACGACGACACTCGCTCATTACTCTGACCAAAGGTACTGCAGATTAATTAAAATGCAGCAGGTTTGCGAAAACGAAACGTTTTTTCTAGACAATCCTAGAATGGATGCATTGAATACGTGGGTGACGTTCATGTAATTGCATTGTAATTACATTGCATTTCAAGTAAAGTAGTATTTTGGTTGTTAATAATATAGTATGTATAGTCAATAGTATAAAAAGCGGAGGAGCGCCTAACGCTCTAGGTATAAAATGAATCTATTTTGATTTGAAAATCGAAAGAAAACTTGAAGAACGATTGAAATTAACACCGCATATGAGTAATTTTCTTCCCAATATACATCGATTAAAAGAAAAGTTAATAAACGTAACTTTTTTGCCGTCTGGTCGCTTTATTTGCAAACCCGTGCTATTAACATGCCCATAGATCCTGGTAATGGGCCCGTGGCCGAGTAAAAACTGAACGAGCCGCAACTCCTTTTCAAAATTAATTTCCCCCTGTAACTGGCAGGAATAACCACAGATTGAATTCTGATCTTTTTATTATAGCTCACGCACGATCTTCGTTTTATCGACATAAAAGTCCTCGCAGTTTAAATTGAAGGTTGTTATCAGTGCCTGCAAATGAGCGACCGCGTTCGGAGGCTCTTCAGTTTTTAGGCTCTCGATAACGAAGGAATTCGTCTTATTTAGGGCGATTCCGTCTCCGTCTGACCTCAATCATTGATATCGTGTTTATGTCATGTGATATTCCGAGCATTTCTAATTTAGCCAGTAAGGATTTTGCCACACTAAAGGAAAGGAAATGATGTTAGGTTAGTCATACGATGTTCACATAAATATTATTAACGTGTTACAAAAAATAAAAGCAATGGCTTGGTCACCAATTCACCATCACCATCACACCGACCGAACAACTTAAATTGGTCTCAGATTCTCCGATGTGTGCCGATCGACTGAACCCTTTTGTTATGAGGCACCCGACGGCAGCAAACTCACTGGTTAAGATTATATTTCGTATTATGTATTAGGTACACAAATGTAGCTAGAGTGACCTTATCTGCGACACCGTTTTATCTAGATATGCCACTTACTTGCAAGAGATCGTTTACATTGCATTATTCAGAGACGTCAATAAGTTACAGTATTTACAATTTGAATGCGGATTTGCAGAAGGTATTGTTTTTTTGATTAGCAGTCTTATATTTATGAAAGGTAAATCTACTGGGAGATACCGAATAAATCCCAATAGAGATACTATATTGCAGAACGAATTAGTATGTTTACATAAATAACATGTACAGATAATGAATAGGAGGAAAGTCCACCGGCGGGACGTTCGCGTCACTTCACTTTTATGATTTGTACAAATGTTGACTATATACATTATCGCCTGTTACATACAGTTGATGCTTATTATGAAAATGTTTCACTTTCATGTCATAGAGAAGAGAGTTCCAGACACTGTCGCTGTCATGCGTTGCGTTCACATGTGTTATGAAGGTAATTTTGACAGTCGAAAAGTTTACTAAATTGGGTGACATGTTCAATCATTGTTGATTTACGATCAATCAGTATCCATCAAGTCTTCCATCAGCTCCAATAAAATTGTATGTATCAATCACGTGTGTCGTTTATCTCCAATTGGAAAGTTCCGCATGTTTGCAAGCCGCGAAGTAGCCAAAGCAAATATGTGATCAGCGTTTATGTTCGCAGCGAAAATACTTCCTTTCCTTTAACGAAATATTTTTATTTTCCACAAACGGAAAGCGTTGGTCGTAGCCGAGATGAATTTATTTAAGCTCCATATGGATACTTTCTGGAGGGCACCGATGCGGCTTGAATGCTGATTCTGTTTGCATTATTCTTTCAAAGTGAGCCTGGGAGCAGTTGATATTTTCATTCAAGCTTACGAAAGTTCAAGCTGCGAGTAAGGCTATCGCTACTGTTTTGTTCCATACTAGCTAACCTAAGTGTCTTTGACTGTCACTGTGTCAATGTGCCTGATAATTTCCCATCAATACGTTGAACCACTTTTATTTTCTGCGCTATTAATCTTGGATGTTTTTGCGTCGTGGTCGCCGACTATGCGGATCCTAGACGCGACGTACGTAATCGTCCCGCGAACGCGTGTGAATCAGACTGTGAGAGTTACACGCAATAATGTTTTCCCATTGGAAAAATACCTAGAAACAATGCGTTCTGTACTTGTTTCCAGAATCCTCCTACTTGAGTGTGACAAATTATGTTAGGCTATGATATGATGAAAGTTCTTTTCCCTAACTCTTAGAGAGTTTTGGACGGCTTTCCTCACTTCGTTTGGGGATCGGTTGACCTACATGCCAGAAAGTCCAAGTAAATTCGTAACTTTATTTACTCTGACTGAACGAAACTTACAGAGAGACGAGAAAATAAACTCAACTCAAACTTGAATGGCTGGTTAGACGTTCAACTTGTATTTGCAAGTATTCTTTTTATTTAGAGGTCGTTTTCCAGACTAAATAAAACGTAACTAAAGGCGTATGCTTGAGAGTCTTCGTAATGTAACGCTTTGATGTCTGGTTGGATCTGTACGTGTATTGGAAACGAAAAAAGTAAAATATTCAAAAGTATCAAGTATTTTTTCATTACGTCTCGCCAGTGTATAAACGGTTTGTTGTTTCAGACGCTTCAATGCAGTGTTGAAATAAAAACAAATATTAATGTTTTATTTGTGCTGACAGTTTGCAAATTCTAGGCACTAAACAATTTTAATCATAGTCCGTTTTTAGGGTTCCGAAGTCCACAAGGAACCCTTATAGTTTCGCCATGTCCGTCCGCCCGTCTGTCCGCACTATTGCTCGAAGATGCTTAGTTCTAGAAAGCTGTAATTTGGCATGAATATACATATTAGTTACGCTGACAAAGTGGTACAATAAAATTTTGAAATATATTTCTTTATAGGGTACCTCCCCTACTCGTAAAGTGGGGATGATTTTTTTTTTCTTGCGTACCCCATGGTGCGGCATATCGTTGAATAGGTCTTGAAAAAATATTGTAGGTTTGTTAATACCATTTTTTGATTAAGTGATTGCGTTTGTGAAATATTAAGCTTTAAAGTGCTATTTTTTGTTAGAGTCACGTGCCCCCCTCCCCCTGCAAGCTAAATGGTGGTATTTGGATGGCTGAAAAAAATCACGGTAGTGGCATATATAACGTAGTTGAAAGGAAAACTATCACAGCTAAGTAGGCTGTACAAACTTACGAGTCATAGTCGACCAACTTATGAAATGATAAAAAAACCAATGATTTTTCTCGAGCGGCAGGGGCGTCGGGCGGGAACGTCATACCACAGGCTAGCTAGATGCTAATAAGTCTTAGAAAGGTAGGTACTGTGGGCATCGTCAACTTCGGAACCCTATACTTTGCGCGTGGCCCGACACGCACTTGGCCGGTTTTTTTATAATTCAAGTAGCCATTGGAACAGTAGCACGTTGCACGTAACGCCCACGGCTTAAGAAAGGCAGCTTCAGCAAACCGTAATTGGCATTGACATTGTATAATTTAATTTGTATGAAGACAGTGAATAAGGCGTGCTGGGCGTGCACGATCCGCCGACTAGTAAGTTCTAGTTTAACTAAGGCTTACAAGTCGAGAGAAGCGAGTAAAAAGTGGAATGAGAATACACGTTGCTTAGTCGTTCGCGAATGCGTGTCGAAACTTTTTCTGATAGGCGTATTATTGATGGACATTTATGACCTGGCTTTAAGTTCGTCGAATCCAGTTCAAAGAAAGATGATGAGAAAAGTTGTTCAACTAATTTAGATTTGTTTCATAAGTATCTCTCACATTATCTCTCTAATAATCTGTATTGAAATTAAATTTCGAACTGTCAATACTGTCATGCGTGAACTTGACTCTAACTTAAAAGTATTGGTACGAGTATCATAACTTCTGTACTTTGCTTCCAAATTCATCCCGCTCACATGGTTATTGTTATGTTACCTCTAAACTTATTATTTAAATGACCACCTCAGCCTTGCGTTTAGAAGCTAAAGTTAGATGTTATATGTTTATAGCAGCTGGCGAAGTGAATAAGTAATGTTTTGAAACTGCGCTCGATCTGGTCGCTCCGTAAACCCGTCTACCTCAAGGATGGTAGTAAACTCTTGCGTTGTTAAATAACTTCACCGAGCACCTACGAGTACCTATAGACTTTATATGAAAGTGCAAACCGTTTGGCAACATCTGCCGCTTTTCATATTGAGCGACTTTTATGTGCTTCTTCTTAAGTAATATTTGATACCTATTGGTGACAGAACCTCTTTGTATTTGTAAAAAATAAAAGACCTTCCAAAGTGAGGTAAATTGGTGTTTTGTCTTATAATGTGAATGTAGAATTTGAAATTTAATCAGCAAATTATGCTAAACCAGTTTGTATAAAATTTTAAGACCAGAGGATGTAGCGGTATAGACTACAGGCCCATGTCCAAAAATGGATGGGTCATAGGTATGAACCACCAGGTGACGTATATAGGACGATATAAGAGCATAAAATAATAAGATTCAGCACTATGCCGTCACTTGTAAGCTGTCCAACTGAGTGCTGGTGAGAATTCAAAAGTGCAGGTAGAGTGAGCACATTTTGGTCATATATTTTTTTACGGCATTTTTACCATTGATAGATCCGTGAAAAATAATAAGAAAACGCGCAGTGCCGTAAAAAAATGGTGCGCCACAAAATCGGTTTTTTTTTCTGACAATTTCCAGGGTAAATTTGGTCATTTCATTCTGTACGGCATCAGTTTCATACTGTTTCAATACAGCTTCTGATCCATTATTCCGCAACACCGTACAAAAATCATGCGACAAGGGGAAAAAAATCGAGGGTTGCAACCCCCTCTCTTTCCGTGGTCCGGGGGGTGATTTGAAAAAGTACGGCTTCGGTTCCAAAACATTATCTAGCACTCAAAGTACTATTAAAAATAATGCCGTCAAAAAATTATTGTTCATTTGAATGTATATTAATAATTATCTTAATTTCATGGTATACTTGATTTATAAAGCTGTAAAATCATTTGACTCTGTACGGCAACTTTATTTTTAACATGATATTGTAAAACACAATTGTCATATAGTATTGCCGTTCAAAAGAAACTGTTCTAATAAAAAATATAGAGAAATACAAAAACTGTTTTTTTTTTAATTATTGCAAAAGTTTAAATATTCATAGATTAATAAAATATAGCAATTTTCTACATTTTTCCCTTGTTTCCAATAGTATTAAGATAAATAAATTAGGAAAAAAATATGCCGTACATTTTAATGCAGACCATATCTTTTAGGCTGATGAAAATGACGCTACCATTTTAAGCGTGTAGTACTTTATGGCCATCTGATACTGTACGGTATTAACATATTTTTGAAGAGAACAATTGATAATATGATAAAATCATTATGACGTCTAACTGAAGTGAAAGGGTGTGTATATAATATCCAAGAATTGAAACTCTCTCACAACTATAGAAAGAACAGTACACACATACTAATCGAACTATGTGTGAGCGAGCGCAAACGAACACCTTACTCGGGTCCAAGTACAGTATAGGCAGGTGTAGATATATAATAATAATAATAATAAATTTTATTTCAGGCATCTAGGCCCATATTACATACCTTGAAGACTAACATACATATTAAAATTAATCTTAGAAGCTAACACGATTACTTCTCCGTCGTGAGGCGCACTCTGGAATCGCTGTTCAGTCTTCCACGGAAGCGACGGAACCAGAACACGACTCCTTTCGGCCAAAACTCCTCTCTCGTGAAGGTTGACAGATGTTCGGCCTACAAATGCCAAACGTCGTAACAGAACGTCGCTCCGTTTGCGATATATATGTAAATTATATTTATTTAATTTTAGCCTTAAGTACAAATAAACTATCTAAATGCCGTATAAAAAAATATCGTCATAAATTTCACCTTACATTTCGTTATATGGATTTTTCTTACATTTCATTGTATGGATTTTTCCTGAGTTTTTTTCCCCCTACAAACCTTTGGACCAACGAAAATGTACGGCATGTAAAAAAATATTATCTATGCATAAAATACTTTCAAAATAAATTAATTTTACGTTGTTTCAAATCGACCCCGGACCACGGAAAGAGAGGGGGTTGCAACCCTCGATTTTTTCCCCTTGTCGCATGATTTTTGTACGGCGTTGCGGAATAATGGATCAGAAGCTGTATTGAAACAGTATGAAACTGATGCCGTACAGAATGAAATGACCAAATATACCCTGGAAATTGTCAGAAAAAAAAACCGACTTTGAGGCGCACCATTTTTTTACGGCACTATTATTTTTCATGGATCTATCGATGGTAAAAATGCCGTACAAAAATATATGACCAAAATGTGCTCACTCTACCTGCACCTTTGAATTCTCACCAGCACTCAGTTGGACAGTTTACAAGTGACGGCATAGTGCTGAATCTTATTATTTTATGCTCTTATATCGTCCTATATACGTCACCTGGTGGTTCATATGACCCATCCATTTTTGGACATGGGCCTGTAGTCTAGTACTATCTCATTACAAAATGTAGGTACCTACTGTTGAAAAATTGCTACCTTAATTATGTTTATACTTTTTACAAGTCCGTATATCTTTTCCTAATTAACCGGTATAATCTCATATGTTACGGTTACGGGGAATACGCCACATTACAATAGAACAAAGGCTCGCGATGTCTCACTCGGAACGAAGCGGCCCGCGCTATTCGCCATGCGTCGATAAATTAAACATTCATTGTTTGTACTCTCCAAGCTTACCTACGACCTCAGTCAACTCGCGTACGCTCCACAATCTAAACGACCTTTATCTTTATTTATTGAAGTTCCCTTTGTATTTTTCAGGTCATCGCCACTCGCGCCTTCTTCACCTACCTCCAGCCTTAGCCTGTATTCATCACTGCCAACTATTCCGCCCTACTGCGCGCTTAATGTCGCCATGCTAGACAAGATCCATGTTAAATGTAAGAACGAAGACCAAGGAAGAATACTTGAGAATTGCTGGCGCACGTGACGTCGTCGAGAGAAAGGGGAGAGCACCATGAGCCAGTCTCAAGAAGAGGCCCGAGCGGCCAGGATACAGAAATATAAAGAAGAGAGAAGAAAACAGCTGACCGCAAGAACAGCCGTGCTATTTTCTGATAACGTCACTCAAAGGTAATAATTAAACGATAATCATAATAATTACATTTGCATTCTGTGTTATTGACAACTACTACTACAGCCTATTTGCGTCCCACTGCTGGGCACAGGCCTCCCCTCATCATGAGAGGGTTTGGGCTATAGTCCCCACGCGGGCCCAGTGCGAATTGGGGACTTCACACACATCTTTGAATTACTTCGCAGATGCGTGCAGGTTTCCTCACGATGTTTTCCTTCACCGAAAAGCTCATGGTAAATGGAAATTGAATTTCGCACAACATTGACAACTAAATAGATATTAATTTTTGGTCTTTGTTATTTTCAGGCGCCCAAGGAAACAAGAACGTACGCCTTTGGATGATGCAAGTGCTAGTCTCAAGTCTTCTTCGGAGTTAAACCTTAATTCAATTTCCACATCCGTGCCTATTAGAACAACCCGTGCATCACGCTTGAGGGCTGCCGCCACTAACCACTCCGACCTTTCGCCGTCTCCTCGAAAATCCACTAGAAGCGCTTCTGTCCAGTCTCTTTTAGAAGAAAACAAAGTGAAATCACCTAGGAGTTCGAAACTAGTGGAAAGAGATAAAAGTAAACCTGTCTCCAACAAAAGGACCAGTCAACTAAAAGATAATATTAAAAGCACATCCTGCACAAGTTTTGCTGACAAAGAAATTGGTGCTATCAAATCGAAACCTAAACATTCCATTAATAAAAATATTTTAGAAAAAGATAAACTTAATTTATTAGCCAGTAGTAACAAAGAAAACAATGTTGACGATACTAACAGCTTAAAGATAGAAAAGACAAGCAACGCTGTAATAAAAAAAAATGAACCTAGAAGTAGTATTACAGACAGTACCGAAAATATTACCACTGGCTTAAGAGTAAGTGGTGAAGAAATTCTAAACGAAATTTTACTTGACAAGAGCATCTCTCCCAGTTTAGAAAAAGAGAAATTTGAGGATTTGTTCAATAGATGTGTTGTCGAAGACAGACCGGTTCAGAACGGACCACAAGTAAATAGTAAGGATGATAATTTACGTAATGACCAAACAAACGTGCTCAATAATTGTCACAAAAGTAACATTCCTATTGTAAAAGAACCTGTGGTTAACAAAATTGACGTTATAGTGAAGCTAGAAGATAGTGTCGTAGTGCCAATTGGTGTAAAAGATGTCGAAGTAGGTGGGTTATTGGGGGCCGTGTGTGTACGAAAAGTCGAAAGGTTCAGTGAATTGCTCAGTAACTTATGTTCGCCCTGTGAAGCTGATGTTTTGTTTGAAGACGTCTTGGTCGAAAACGGGATCGACTCTGGTGGTGAAACGGTAAGTTACGTTGCATTACATTACATGTCTCCTTTATTAAAAGGAAAGGAAGATGAAATTTATATAATATTTTACGTATACATGCGAAATCAATAAAGACTTATTGATTTGAGGGACATAGCTTAGCACACGGCGACTTCTCCACGTCAAAAAGTAAAGAAAAGGTACTGCATCGCTACAGAAAGTCGTGTGGTATTTTCCTTTAGATGTGGTTTACATGACCTATGAATTTATCTGTTTGTGTAATTTCTAGTTTGCACGTTTGTGCGTAGTACTGCTACTTTATATGTCGTACGACATACAAGGCATACGTATGACTGCCTATGTTAATGGGTTTATCTCTTTTCGCACATAATCTCCAGTCGATGCGCGGCATTAGAATATCACTTGGAAAAAATAAACTGAATTTCCAAAAGGAATAAGCGATGATGATTTTTCGACAGATGGTTTTTTTAGTTTATGGTCCATACAACAACATACATTTATTTTCTGATAGTATTGATATTTTTAGAAGGACAATGGCTACTTTTTTCCGGGAACACTCTAATCGTATTCCATGCGGACAAAGTCGCGGGCGGAAGTATCATTTTGTATGCCGAAACACGTCCCCAGACAAAAAAAAACATTTAAAATGCACTAGATCCGGCAGCTGCTCCTCGGTACGCCCTTGAACTAGAACACAGAACAAAACTGATTTTTGGTCCTGCCTAACAATTTCGCAAGTCTCAATGCAAATAACGGCCACTTCTCATTAGATTACAACTATTACAGGAATATTAATTTCCTATATCTTTGAAAATATTAATTGTAAGGGCATAAAAATTATCCGATATAACATAGAAATCAGAACTGGTATGGTTCGGTTCAAACCTACTTTGCCAACCGATTTAAGTTATTGCTGAGTAAAAAAGAACCTGATCATCAAATGAGTAATAGTGATAAGAACATAGCGCATTTTCCCTTAATTATATCACAGAAGCAAATATTTTATTACCGCATAATCATTATTGGTAATAAAGTATAAGGTTATCCTCGTAATAAAAGTTTAATACCCTGCAGGAGGTTATGGTTGTAATTTGCTGGGTTATGAGTTATTATTTCATTTACAGGAAAAGTGACACCGTCACTTTATTATAAATATATATCTATCGTTAATTTAGTGATCCGCTTCTGGGCTTAAAGCCTCTATTCCGCCGCTCTCTCACTTCCTATTTTGTGAACGTTTTCCTCAGTCTATAGATATCACATGTTTCCCAAAGCGGTTCCGTCTTTATGGGGCCAGACCATTCTGTTTTCATTATTAATGGATGGCCCTCTGTCCTATAGATCTAAAATGTCAGCTATTTTACGATATCACTATTATATTTCAAGTTGACGAGACCGTTTGGCTGTTAACAATACATATATTTCGTGAAAAGGTGACCCTGACCTTAATGTTATTCGAAGTGACGAAGTGTGACGGAGTTTCTTGAATCTCTTAGTGAAATCTGTTAGAAATTTAAATTAATTTTGGAACTGTGGTTTGATCAGTTTCTCATCGTCAGATTTTCAATTGTATTAAATCGGAGTACTTAGGTATGTTAACTGTAAATCTTGAATTCTTGATTACCTCCTGATTAGTCCTGGAGTGGCGTCCGCGAACCGGTAGACGAGCTGTCGGTAGGCCTCCAACAAGATGGAGTGACGACCTTGTAAAGGTCGCGGGAACGCGGTGGAAGCGAGTGGCACAGGACCGGTCTGAGTGGCGCGCCTTGGGGGAGGCCTATGTCCAGCAGTGGACGTCTATCGGCTGAAATGATGATGATGATGATGATGATGATGATGATGATGATGATTACCTCCATCGGTCAAACTTTGTAAACCGAATGAACTTAAAGAGGAGTGCTTGATTGAATCATCCGTTAGTAAAATAATTGTTTCAGAAGAAAAGTATTCACACCTTCAAAGTAAAAAATAAATAGTTTTTTGACAAGGAAAATACCTATATACTACAACATGTCTCAATCATCGCATCTCTCGTATTTTGCACGAAAAAGACTCGAATTGTTAGTTCCTTATGACGCAGGAGCAGTATGTATATGTACCGACCGAGTCTTGGAGGAGGAGTATGTACAGCTTACTTTATGATCATGACATGTTTTTCTATGACCTTAGTTTGCAGTAGTCACCAGAGTATAGTTTTTATTTTTAGCACGCTTCGGTTACATGAGGATAGTAAGTGTTCAAGCCGTTCTATGTGCATCCAATTAGATTATAAGGACAAACTCTGGCGCACCTTACCAACTGCCCAGCTTGCCCATCCTCCTGCTCACAGGAAGACCTAGTTAAAGCTAATCAAAGGGCAATTAGACGTTGCTGGCTTTTGGGCCAGCACAATTTCGCACGGCATAGTCATCGACTCGATAAGAAGATAAGGATGCATGGAATAAGGTCAATAATATCGTAGATAAGGTGTTCTACCGACCAATATTGTATGTAAAACGTCATCAGTTTCAAATAAATACGGTATGAAGCTTAGTATGAACGCTTCTCTGCCATTGTCTTAAATTATTTAAAACATTCATGTATTAGATTAGATGTAAATTACAGTTTTTGTAGATAATTATTCCTTATGGATGTATCGGACTTGCTGGTGATTCGTTTGAATTTTAATCGTACTTTATTACTTTCCCGCTTGTATACAACCAATGATTCACCAATGTTTTTGTGGAAATTATACATCGAGTTAAAGGTCAACTTGTAAACCTTATCTTTAAATTACGTGTTTTTGTAGACAACTCTATATTTTAGCATGACTCAATATTTGGAAGTTTTTCAAGTCAAGAGAATATTTATGTGGATGATTTCATAGTTTGAAGTAACATCAATTGGAAAATATCCCTTCCGCTACTACTTTCTCGGCGAATGCTTTCAAAGACCTAGCAAGTCTAGCAACGCGTTTACGACCCCGGCAGTATTGTACATGTTATGTAACCCTGTTCGTTTTGCTAAATTTTAATATTGAAAGCACCAAAATTGCCGTCTAGCGTCACTAACAGTCGAGATCGTCGATAAATATACAATATATTGTACCTGAGTGCGTTGTAATAAAGTCCAAAATATATTTGTGAACTCGACTGTACATGCATTCTTTGCGCATTGATACTCGCGAATCTGTCACAACATGACAGGATATCAGGTTATGCACAGCAGCGTCGCCAGATCGATGTTGATTGATGCAACCCATAATGTTTCAGACGTCCGTCCGGAAGCCGCCATTCCAATTCCCACTTCAGGTAATGATGGATGAACCACTTCGCGATTGTTTCGAACAGTTATTGAGTCACACTCGTATGATGTCATAAACTATTGTTTTATTTAACAACCAAGTCATCTTCAGACAACTTTATAGAGTGCTCTTGACCGGTATATGACTGCTAAAACAGCAAGCGCTCGTCCTCGTCAACAGGGTATTATTATGTCCATTGTCAACATTAGCATATTATGTTGACCACCTTGATTCTGAAACCTTCAGTAAACATTATTGAGTATGTACTGTGTTGAACAAAAAATATTTTCCTTAAGCAGACCTTAAGGTGTTTATTTTTAATTTAAGACCTCACAGATACTTAAGGTTGCCAGCTCTGGCGGAATCCTCAGATCGACGTCTCCGTGACTTATTTTGGTTACCTGATACTTGAAAGTATATTTTTGGCACCGCACGCTGCAACTGCAATGCATAAGGTGGACCGATAAGCGTGGTCAAGTTCGACAATTTTGGTAGCGACGAGTATTATTGATTGTATTGTGCTCTCCGCGCAAGGAGTTTCGCCGACTTGCAGCTGACCTCGTTTCCACATCGCCAGATCCCTTCGTATTTGGTCATGATCGTCGCAAAGTCGGTTAGCCTTTATCTGATGAATTAAGCGACAAAGCTTGTACAGGGTTTCATTTCAAGAACGTATTATTGAAAGATGTCGAGGCGATAAAAGAGCTATGTATTAATTGATTTATTTTAACCAAAATGAGAAGCTGGTCCGGCCAAAAGGGAAGTCTAATGCTGTTACTTGTTGTATTGCATTTATATTTGACACCTTTTAGAGATTTACACAATTCTACTGCATTTGAATTGACAAAGTTCAATCTCTCAGCAATCGCTCAGCTTTAAAATAAGTGATAGATTTGCATTCCTAAAAAAAATCCAGTACTTTATGCATATTCACATACATAAAAAATGTTATTATTGCTTAGTTTTATTTCTCATTCGTGCAAATCTATCTCGAGAAACATTTTAATTAACACTGCTTACACATACCATCGGCTTCAGGTATGTAGCGTAGCGTTTAGCACGATTAATTAGGCATGCTCTTATCTTGTGGGACTGTCCGAATGACTACTATCGAGTTAATATGTAGAAAATGTGGTTAATTGGCTTTTTTTCTTTTGTGAAGTGAATTATTGTTTAATCAGCAACTGCTTCATCAGGATTGTCACTATACTGTTCCGAGGTTTTCATACTATGCACACGTATATTTTTAGTTGCGTTGAGTATTTTGTCATGATCAACTTTATCACTCAACATCTTATAGATACTGTTGTATAATGCAAAAGCTTCGCTTATTCTTACTACAGTATTGTGTTCTAGTTTTTCTGATTTTAGAGAAACCTCGATCTCTCGCCTGCCTAGTAGTGCCGAGCAACTTTAGCCTTTCTTCTTATTTTTTATTAATGAAACCTTGCTTGAAATATTAAATTAAGATTAGGCATTCTACTCTCATTATTAATATTCTATCTTGCTTTATAAATACTGTCATTCTAGTTTAAGCATAATGCACCTAACCACACTATACCTATCGTCAACAATAAGGTAGGTAATGATGTGTGTTATTGAACTTGTGCAAAAAATTGCACGCTATTGTCTAATTGACTGCTTTTTTGTGCGATGGCTGTTATACCAGTACCACCTACTGTACTTTTTATTGGTTTCATTGTGTTAATTGCTTATCCCGATCATTCGGAATTATCGGAGTTCGTTCGCTTTTATCTCTTCTATGTTGCTTATTAAGTAGTCTTTAAATTGAAGTATTGGAATTAGGTCATCTTTCACCATGTAGATGGCCCACCTGATGTAAAAAGTCGCTTGCAACACCAAAGGCGTCATTAATACGTTGCCTGTCTCGAAGAGGGGAGGGGGGCATGTTTCATGACACTGCAGGTTTTAATCTTATTTTTCACACTTAACTAGCTACCTGCTGTGGGCCACATTAAATTCAGTATCTGAATTTATTTATTTATAGCTACGTAACCTTGAATCAAGAGCCCAAATGACTTACGAATATGTGCGCTGAAATCGATCGAAGTGAAAGAAGCCTGTGCCTGCCGCGCCAGTTGCATTGCCGACGCGCGCATGCTTACGCGCATCGCGGGTATATTCTATTGTTGGTATTGTTATTGGTTTATATGTGGTAGCAAAATTATAGTTTGATTATTTTTAGTGATTTTTGTGCGAATTCCCTGTAGCGGTCGATATACGTGACGCTGTGAAAGATCCCTTGAAATTTCTCATTGCATTTCATTTCTGTTTTAGCTTTGTTATTACCGCAAATAAGTAACAGTTAATCACCAAGAAAGGACACTCTACGAGCATACTATGACAACCGGGATTTTTCGCGAAATTATGTCGTTAAAATTTAAAATAGTATATTTTATTCAATAGATCAGACTAAGTGCCAAAGAGGGGAATGATATTTACATAATATTTTGTTCTTATCATATCTGGAATTCACCTTAATTCCAATATTCAAGGACTTTTTAATCTCTTATCGTGTTCTTTCGGACATCAAGAAATTCATTTAGAATTTGGAAAATTAGAAGAAATTTCATTATGAACACAGTTTTCATGACCCTCTATATCTCCGGGTAAGCAGGCAGCAATGTTGCTTTATCGGAAGAGATGTAAACTTTAAGAGTTCACAAATGGGTTTTTAACAAGCCCACTAACCTCGGTTTCGTAGGCATTCGATCGGGCCTTATATGGCCGGCGGACTTTACAGCTTATGGGGCCTTTGCTCTCATAACTCCTTTTGTAAATAATAGGAAGTCTATGGCGGCTTTACATTTTAAGTGTTGTACTGTTTTATCGTATGTTTAAACATTGCTATTGCATCTTTATTGTTTCCATTTAGATTAAAGCACACTTAGGTAATAGTTTTAAATAATGCCGAGAATACTTTTATAATTGTTTAAAAGGTGCCGATGAGTCAATGCGGTTTCTTCCTTGAACGTTTTATCCATGTGGGCGGAAAACTAAAGAGCTTACTTCGCAAAAATAACTTTGGAGAACAGAACAGATTATGTAAAGCGGCTTCGTAACATCTTAATTGGCGGTTTTCTTTACGCAGAAACCTTTGATTACAAAGTCAAGGTTATAAAGTTGTATTATAATTTTAATACTCAAAGTTAATTGCTTTAATTGTTAAAGAGTCCACGCGTCGACGTTATCCCGCGTGCTACCGTATACCTAATTTGTGGGAGTAAATACGTATTTTTGTTTGTAAACCATGTTGGCGTGTTTTCGTTATATGACAAATGATCATAAATTTAACATTTTATTGTATGTTTATTGTTATAGTAGGTAAGGGTATGGCAGGCATGATGAGTTATACCTACTTACCTTTAATGTTTACGAAGTCTATTAAGTTACTTCAATTCTTAATAAATCATTCAGTAAATAAAAGGTAGGTACTTACTTATACGTAATTATTTGGAGACTCGTGTTTCTGTGGTATAATAATAGGTACTTACTATTACTACACACTCAAATTATTCCTTGCCGTTTCTTGCGACTTCGTCTCGCGTGACCTTAGAATTTGCGTACCTACCCGATGAAACTATAAGTACATATAAATGGTTATAGTTATAGAACTTACTCAAATATTTACCTAGTTACGTAGTAGTTTTATATAAAATCTCCTAGGGCACAATCCATAAGTTGAGTTGTCTATCTAAGCTGTATTATACAATACATGGCACTCGATCTCGATTAATCATGAAACTTGATGGAAAATCCTTCACTTGCATAGTTTAGTGTTTAATAATAAATACTACAGTTATGATTTTAGAGACAAAACATTTTCTAGTTTAGTGGTTTGGAAATCATATTAAGTACCTACGGACTCCACTTGAGTAATTTTTTGAATCCGTAATCGAATCTATTTTCGGGTTTGACAAATTAAACGTTGGAAGGTAAATAGAATTTTCCCGTGATTTTCCCCGCGTAGGATGCGCCGAAATTGGTTAGATCCCTTCTAGATTTTCTTAGAATTTACAAGTTTGCACTCTTCTAGAAACATGATTTCTGTAGTCTTCTCTCATTTATGCGTTTAGTTTACTTCCAAGTAGCAAAATACCTTCATTCAAATATTATAACACCTATCTAGTCGGTCTGTGAAAAATGTATGTCTTATTAAGAAAAAGTGCTCCCTGCATCAAAATCGGCGTATGAATGTAAAGTATCGTAAAGTCGTGCTCTCAACTACAGTATAGTTTAATTTGTCGTATACCTAAGTAAAGAATTACTAAAACGCTACAATACTCTGGGGAATTAATAAAAAGGTCATTTCGTAGGACGTCCATAACATTTATTAAATTCCTATTCGGCGAACTAATTCTGATATTTTTTATGAAAAGAAATAAAAGTCAACCTTTTAGTGCTGGTCTAGACCGGCGGTTCATTCATTTGAGAATTTGTGACAATAGATTTGTTAAAGGGCATGGAAATGTAACTGATGTAAGCATACCTACTAGACGTTGTATGAGAAGAATCAAATTGGGCATTGATTAAACTTTACGATGTAGGGAGATTGAGAGTTGAGACGTATTTTCTACTCTAGGCAAATATGTCCGGGGACTACGCGTTTTTCCGGGATAAAAAGTAGTCTATGTTCTTCCTCGGGACTCCCAACTGTCGCCGTGCCAAATTTCATCGAAATCGGTCCAGCGGTTTAAGGGTGAAGAGATAACAAACAGACAGGCTGACAGACATACAGATAGCTTAGAGCTACTTTTGCATTTATAATTTAACTAATCAACACAGGGCAGCTAAACTTTGAAGTCTTTATAATATCGCCATTTATAAGGTTTACAGGTGTTATTAGTGGACTGCTACATTAAAAGGACTCAGCTGGTTGATATGGTTTTTAATACGCTAAGAACAACTATGACAATACAGTAAAACAAAAGAAGTATAAAATATAGACAATAAAAAACTATAAAATATCTATAAAGAGGTGCAATCTTGCACAGGTGTTATTTTTTGAAATGGCAATTGGCGACAGTATATTTCTCTTTTAAGTACCTACCTACGTACGTATTAAATAGACCAGTAAGACGGCTCGTACAGCGAATGCAACATAATTAAGAGAGATACACGACGGGACTTTCTAAATTGCTGCACAGAAGTGATGGCCTTTATTAAATGGGCATTAATATAGATACATTGTTGTCACACCAACGATTCTAGTTATCGTTCTACTGTATGCAAACACAAAATAAATAATAGGCATTATGCGTCTGATTCAAATAAGGGTGTAATATTTTTTTGGCATCTTTATTGCCTCTAAATTCTGCAATATATAAATATTTTTCACATTTATTCCGTCGTTTTTGAGAAAACAATTATTAAAAAGTGCAAAAAATTGGCGCGGAAATCAAAGCTGTCAAAACTTAACTCTGCCTGTTTACTATATATCTGACGTCACACATGTATTATAATGTTACCAGATGATACATTTTTTAACCTAAACCTTTTTCCAAAGTCCTCAAACTAAATTAGACGAAACACTGGCCATCGCCATAAAATTAGCAAAAAAAGCTACATATGACCAACTTGCGTACCTACACATGAATTGACTCTATGGTAAGAGGAACTCATCAGAGTCATAGGTGACAGTTCTTTTCCGCCAAATCGAACTTGGTTTAAAGAAGGGATGAAAGAGACGGGGAGAGTTAGATGTCATTTATGATGAGTCCCCTACGCCAACGTTCTATTGTGAAGTTCCTCGGGCATACGCTTGCGTAATCTGTGCTGTATGACGAAGTTGACAAGCTGTAAGTTAACACAGGCCCTGGTAACACTGGATATCACAGCGCGACAAATGGCCGCGTTTACATTCATGACACTTTAACGATACTTTTAATATTTTATTATTATTATTTAAATGCAGTTTTTTGGCGGGGGATATTTTTTAACTGTTATATAATGACATAAACTGTTATATAGAACATGCATATTGCCTATTGTTTATCTCATGCGGGAAACAGTATGCGTATTGCTTAGTATATCATCTACCTACATAAATCCTTACATACCTATTATTGACATGCTTAATCCCAATACACTCCTGTACTCAATGTACTCGTTAGCTCATTGCGTTGCGTCCTTCTGTTCTGAAATAATGTAGGTATGTTGACGTTGTCGAATTTGCATTATCGTAGGCGGCTCTCAGGTTACCTAGGTAATCGACATTCTATCTGCCTGCGAAGGCTGTTCGCTGCTTTGCGGCCAAACCTAGGTTTAGGTAATTACAGTTTCGTAATATAACTCAGACCGGTCCTGTGCCACTCTGGTCTCGGTCTGAGTGGCGCGCCTTGGGGGAGGCCTATGTCCAGCAGTGGACGTCTATCGGCTGAAATGATGATGATGATGATGAATATAACTAGGATTGTTATTAATGTCTTTTACACCGATAGATTCAAGATAGTTGTGAAATTTTCATTCAAAATTTTCATTCTAATTTTATATGTATACCATCTTATGTACTACATTTTATGCGAATAAAGATTGATTGATTGATTGATAAGTCAAATTAGTAAAGCTAAAAAGTTGAAATATAGCTTTGTTTCAGCGCTTTAAAGAAAACATTGGTTAGGTCTCTTCAAAACTAAGTAATTAAATTTTTCATATGAATTTCGCATTCAAACCACTCTCGTTTCAAATCAGGTCATTATTGGAAATAACATTACCAACAATAAACAAGTATAATTTTACCTTAGCCTTAAAATGGAATTCAAGGTGATGAAAAAATCCCCAGTCGATCTTGATGCTTATGCGTTGACATAAACTTCAAGAGTTGATGATTGCATATGTTCAACATGCGGATATACTTCAAGGACTATAAAATCAAAGTGGTAAGTATTAAAAAACCCAAAACATATTGCTAAGGATATACATGATTGTACCCATTACATCCATAATTTACCATATTTAGGACTCCATTTATCTTACGGAATATCCCAACTAAATAACTTTTCTGACCTAAAATTGGTTTTTCGGCATTCGGCCGGCCTTTTCCTATGGGCGGTCGATTAAATATTTTCCCTTCTTTATTGTTTGTGGTGAGCCGCTGGAGAGTTTCATCATATAATTTATTCATGCGCAAACACCCGGAATTTCGACAGCAAAACTTATGCCTGACCAAGAATTGCGGGCTCCATAATCCATTTGTATGACCTTCAAATTGGTTCTTATCACAAATATACTAATGAAATCGTAATATCACTAGCCACACCTGAGTCGAGTAATATTTCCCCGCAATTGAAAAGTTATATTCGCCCAACAGTCTAGTCTAGACATGGTTATTACAACGCGATTTAGACGTTGACATAGGTATACATACTCGTATTATCTACAGGAATATACCTAGATTGCTTTCTCATGGACCATATGTGTGTTTATGAAATAAATGAATTTGAAACATTTAGCCGGACAACCATAAGCGTTGGTATCATGATACCCCCCAGTAATCATTATTTGCATGATATTTATTGAAAACATTAAGTACCTTATACATGGTGGGTCAGAAAATATGGCAAATAATTAACCCACAGTATCGGCTATCGATTCTAAGTAGGTATATTGCATAGGTCTTTAATTTCTTTCGAGTTGGTAAAAAAAAATATTTTGTATAGGATTCAGGCGTCTCTCACACAACCAATCCCATATACAATATTTTTATTACCGACTCAAAAAAAAAATAAAGACCTATACAATATACTTAGAATCGATAGCCGATACTGTGGGTTAATTATTTGCCATATTTTCTGACCCACCGTGTATATTTTTCTACATAAAAGATGTTTTCTCAACCCCATGTAATGGTTTGGCGAAGCGCATGTTTTCCCCAGGATTACAAGCTCGACCTCCATAGTAAGTATCAAAAATATTTGTTTACTGGTTTATGTAGTATAGAGAAGTTTTTCGTGTAGATAAAAAGCCAAAGGAGCAGGCGGACTATTTGATGGAAGGAAGGTATAGCAGCACTTGCAACTATACTGTTATTTACATGAGCTTACTTACCCACGTGCAGTATTGGTATCGAGACAAAATCGAATATTCAATCTAACTCTTCCAATCTTCAACCATGTTCAAATGCTCTTCCAAAAGCAAATAATGTTTCCGTTACAGGATTTCCTGTATGAAAGTTTATCTTGGCTTAGTTATTTTCGAGGATTCCTAGTTGGGAGGGAATTCAGAACTATAGGCTGCTGAACAATCGCAGTAAGCCAGGACTGTTTGCATTGTTGCCTCATCGGCTTGCAGGATTTGATGCAAATTATGTTGATAAAAGCCGGTTGCTGGGTACGCTATACCTACTTTTTAATTTTTAATTTAAGAATCACGTTGGTTCAATTACTGCCACTAGCCACTAGAGATCTTCTACTATCTAAAGTCCCGAGCCTTCACATTTCAAAACGCTTCAATGTATTTAAAAAGGACCACCAACACTCTCAACACATGTGTGCGAGCTGAGACAGCCATCAACTATGCGTTGAGAGTGTTGGTGGTGCTTTTTAAATAATAATAAAAAATTGAAGCGTTTTGAAATGTGAAGGCGCGGGACTTTAGATAGTAGAAGATCTCTACAACGATGCTGCTGCCTTTGCTTTACAGCTTAGCTAGTTCGACGGTATAGTCAGAGACTGCCCTCATTTCTCACACATTGTTTGCAAATGTTCATTGAAGCTTATGAAATCCGAATGTAATTTACAAGAAGCTTACCAAGTTGTACTGTAAACTGAAGCGTTTTAAGTTACATTCAGTATATCTAAGCAACTAACTTTATATACTTAACTCCTTGAAGGCTTGAACGCTGTCGATCAGTGACGTAATCACATTTGTTAACATAAAAAATGTTACGCCTACATTGACTTAATGTTCTTTACGTCAGAGGATCACAAGTCAAGGCCGAGGAAAAGGGCACATCCTTCACTACGCTTCACCTTCCACCTCATTACGCTGACAACCACTGACTTCTATTAGTGGACATGTGTGTGACAATTCGGACTATTTCGGACGATGAGGAGACATGATAGACAAGACAAATATTAAATGACGTGTTATGTTTACTTAAACTGATTGATTTCTGCGACAACGCAAACACGATACTTATATTTTATTTAAACAGGGCTTGAATCTCGATTTGTTATATACTTCCCAAATTCATAATCCGCATCGAGACAAATACAAATAGAGAAGGACGGTAAAAGTTTAATCTAGAAATTATGCAAACATATGAATTTGTAATTGTTTGATTGACCAATCTTTTTAAAATTTTCTTTAAATGTAGGCTGTAGGCCTATTTAAGGATGTCTCCTGGAATTCACTACGAACTCCTCGTGGTAAACATAATTATACCATGCTTAATCATGACCGCTGATCTTTCCAACTCAAGAAATTTAGATTTAGCATTTCGGGAAATCTATGATTATAAGTGATGTGAATATTATTTAAAGTAACCACATTTCAAAACGATGTTTTAATCAATGTTATTTCGCAGCGGACGTCCGGGCCAGAATGCACCGCACCGTGCCGCCGCGCGCAGCAGCCGCCGCGCGCGATTACGACCAAGCGTGCGCCCGCGCAGACTGTCAACGATGCCACTGGTGAGTTGCCTTTGGAAAATAATGGCAGATATATGTCCCACTATTATAAACATGTAACATTACAAAGCTATAGAACTGTTCGATATGCTACCGGGGTTTTCCAGCGAGATACGATATAGGTAGGTACTAGATGTGCTTAAGTTGCGTGAGGTGCAGTGTTGCCAATTTAACACATTATGTGCCTTATTTTCCGCTAACTTGGCAACAAACATCAAATATCTGACGTGCTTGCTTGTGTGTTGACTTAAATAAAAGATTCTATACTAATTCTATTCTAAATGCGTATCTGTTATAAGTATCCTTGCAATTTTTATAAATTATCGTCGAAATAAAACTTAAGGAGTACCTATGCGAAATTAACGTATATCGAATCGTAAACTAAGTGTTTCGTGTTCACAATAAATTCAAAATGCTCAAGGAAGCAATGAGGTAGTCAATGTGTTACGCGGTAACGGCGACGCACAGTAATTGCTCCTCTAATAATACTCGTAATTTGAAATTTTTCAAAGGCATGTCTTCGAAAAGTATTTTAGTATTCCAACTAGCGAATAAGGTTCGTTGAATTTGAAATGGGTTCTTTAGAAGTGGGGATTAATAATTGAACAAGTTCTGTTCAAATGTCAAGTAAGCACTTAGGTATCACGAGGAAATACCCTGGGGAGGAATGTTCTTGTAGTAAGAAGTTGAGACTTTTATAGTACTCTTAGATTAAATCGTACGTAACTGAAATCTCTATTTGCCATTTTCAGTAAAATGTTGAATTTTTTTTTTTTGTTAATATAAAATACATTCAGAACATTATTTAACGAGTAGTACTCAGTAAAACCACAATATTAGGTATCGTTCATAGAAATGGCATACTTATTTCATTTAGTTCATCTGTAATTCTGTATCGCCTACACAATAAACGTTCAAAAGTAAAGCTGTTCAAGACAGCGTACACCTGAATCACGTGAGGCTGAAACATTGTATTTCTTAATTTTTACTGAATTACCATAACCATATAAGTATAGAGATCGCCCTGATTTACGATACAGAGGGAAAATAAAGTTGCAGCGGCAACGCGTGCTCGTCGGCGTAAATCAATGTTATGTCATACCGATTTCTCGATTCATGTACGTTGAGAGATGTAGAGATTGGGCTTTTATTAATACGCCCAATGTATTTTGATTCACATAGTTATTAACTGACCATCTAAAACTTGCAAAAGGTATTATATAAACTTCGACCGATTGCCTAAGAGCCGTTTTAGGCATACTGATCGATGATCAGAAGATTCTTGAAAATCGTCTCCAATTGTCACTAAATTGGAATCCTTACCGGACTGGATTTCGTGGCCCTGTTTAGTTTATCAGTTCGCAAAGTTGATTTACAAGCGGTTTAAAGTAGCACAAAAGGTTACTTTTGGAAACAAAAACTGTTGTGCATGTCTTCAATCTTACTCAGCATTACGGATTCTTATTGTCACCATTTATCTTGTAGTTAATTTGTTCTATAACCACTAAACGCGCGGAACGTTGAGTAACTTGCCGTATAAATCATTTTGTTATTCTCAAAATGGTCGGAATGCTTTTCTTCAGAAATAGTTTTAAGTCTCGTCATATTGTCTGCAGCTGCAGTGTGGTTAAAACTTATTATGATTTACGCTTGCAATTGTCGCTAAAGACCACATCACATAATATATAAACTACTAAGCTCGGTTTGGGACTCGGGTTGTTCACACGAGCTGCGCACGCGGTGAATCATGTCTCACGGGAACTAATGCTATACAACGTATTGAATATTATGTTATGATTGCTTGTCCTGTCCAGTTCCAAGTTGCACAGCTCCCACTTTCCACCCACATTGCCCGTAGATTCAAGATTTAGAAGCCTTCACGATATTCGATGTTTCATCGCCCTTGCGGTTTTACACGCAACAATCGTCTGAACGCATCGCATTGCCTATTTTTCTTAGACTCATGAATGAAATTTGCAACTCTTTGCCCTTTATCTATTTTGGTATCGTTCTTTTGTTCGGCTATAACCTCTAGTGAGCGTTGCGAAAGATCAGCACACCTGTCTTAAAGGTAATGTTGGCACGCGTCGCGTCGCCTAGTCCCCGTTTCTCATTCAAACACTAAATAAATGCCATAGATATTGTTCCGTGCGATTGAAAGAGAATGTATCAAATTGGATGGAATCAACCAATGCGTGTCTGTTATTTGCGCTCCGTTGACGTATCAATTAGCTCCATCGAATGTAACGTGAAACTATACTTTTTTGTTCGTGTTATTCGGAAAAGTGAAATGCTATGATTGACACGTATATATTACTGTGATAACGCTTTCGCGTTCCAGTGTTTTATCAACACGGGACGATTTCAACAAATTCTGATTGAGTCATACAGAGATAAAACTCATGCGAAATCTTGCAAGGGAGCATAAGGATTGGTATCATCTTCCTTTCCTCAAAGGAACAAGCCTAGATTTATATAAAAGAAAATCCTCAATGCTTTTCTTGTCTGTATTCATTAACATTATGGCCTACCCTATAGCTAGGAGGCAGTAACGTGTAAATGTTACGAATTATTTACTACTAGTCGACTGGGAACCGTCGCACTGAAATATTAGATATTAATATGAACCCTGCGGCCTTAGCCTGCGGCTATATGGGGCAAGGTTAGATGCGCTAGATTACCTGGAAATTCCTAGGAAAGTTTGTGCAGCGCACGGTGAGGGTAACTGCTGCTGGTAGTTAATACGGGGACATAATTAAAATAAAGCTAACATAGGGACTTCATGTTAGTGCAGAAAATAGGTATAGTAACTGTAATGTAGTACACAGAATAGCATGCATGTAGGAGTTCCAGCCACCACTACCCCAAAAGCCTATTTATGGCCTTCTACTACTATATAGGGACATGCTTTCTCTACTCACGAGAAGGCTTCACACATCATGTGCGTCATGAATAAGGTCCATGAATAAGTTTGCAGATGCTTGCAGGTTTGCTATTTCCTTCATCGAAAAGCACGGTGGTAAAAACCTCTTGTTAAATAATCTCAATCTTCTTTTAATTATGATTTTTACCGATGTAAATTTTCTTTGTACATACAATTCAAATGTATCTGTCTGTTAATCTAGTACCTCTAAAGTTGCACAATTTAAGTTAATGTAAGTTTCATCTGCATCAGTACTTAATTGAAGCCTGAAGGGCCACAGTTGGCTGGTCGGTAGCGAGGTCCCGTCCTTACCACGAATGCGGGGAGATAATGAAAGTGCTACTGCGATAATAAAATTGATATTTATTTTAGAAGGACTGTGTAAGCTTCGTTGCTTATCTTGGGCGCCAAAACGAAATTAATGTTTTTGTATAACATAATATTCAGAATATTAACTAGCTCGTAGTAGAGTGGTCCCATAAATAATTTTAATTAGTTTCAGTTGTAGGCATTATGCTACTAGGAGTCATCAATATCGTATGGGTTTTAACGGATAGATGCGCGATCTCAGTAACAGTATAAAGTACTTAAAGATATAGAATAAAAATATTCCCACCTATAAAAAAAAAACAAGTGCCATGTCATGCAAAGCGTTTCTTTAGTAAGTCAGCCTCTCCTTTTTCTATGTAGATGTCATTATTTTTCCTAAAAGCGTCTATTCCAAAGCTCCGTCCCTCTTAAGGCCGTTCATTGGTTAAAGGGTCGGTTTGTGCTCACACTTGTGTTCTTTGAACTGAACCTGCCGCGTAAACATCAAATGAATGATCCTTTACTGCGCAACGTGAGCTCGCCTTACTTGATAGCTTAATGAGTTGTCCTATTAGTACATTCAAGTTGTAATGAAGAGTTTCAGCTTTCTGTTTGCGATTCGCTTGCTACCGTGTTTATTGTGTAATTGTTTTCGGTGTTTAATAGAGTAGTACTGGGTAAACGAGCTTTGGCGGGTGATAAAGTATAGTTATTTATAATTATAGGTTTAATAACATAATTGCGAGCACTTTAATTGTATTAAGAACTACTAAAAATCAATATTTATTTATAAATAGTACAATATCTTGGGATGGTTCACAAATTAACTTTTGCCAAACTAGACAAAGCTTCTATATATGAGAAATGCACATACCTAAATATAAAAAGGTTCCTAATATACTCAACAGCAATGAAAACAGGTCACTGTATGGGAAATCCTATACAAAGTGACCCGTTTTCATTGCTGTTGATTGTAGTAATAGATAGATATACATATTTCCGGTCCAAACTGTCATGATATCACACAAATTTGGGCCCTTGCGGTATTCGAACCCACAACCTTCGCCACAGAAGGCAGGGCCACTCCAGCTGCTGGGTTAGTTCAGTCGTCGTTATTTGTTAGTTCTAAATGGGTGAAAACGATTTAACAACGCAATAATCCCGCTAAACTAACGCATTTAAGCGATCCCTGTGGAAGTTTTCAACTTCCAGACTTGAAATCCCCGATGATCGCTTCGAAGTAACTTCTATTCACTTTGCCGAAGTTTCTTTAATGCGTTCTCAGAAATGGCGAATACGTTCCTTTAAATATTGAAGTAAGTCAGTTACTTTGAAGTAGTTTGAAGGCATTCCATTATGAAAGCAAATTCAGATTATCGCTCCTCATATTTACAAAATACAGTTTAATATTAAGATTTAATAAATGTAATATTAGGTAGGTTATCTGTTATATTTTATACTTAAAATAATATACATTTTGCTAGGTTTTTTTCATCTTTTCTTTTATTGGCCGTTAGTATGCAGTTAGTTATTGCTCAAACAATTGACTCCACAGTTTTCACTTATAATTCCGCCGTTTTTTATGTTTTTCCACATAAATAAGTTTTTCCACATAAGCAAAGGGCTCTTCTGAACAAATTTTATTGTAATAAGATTTTTCAAATGACCAAGATAATATTTACTTGGACCTTAATTGTTTTTTCGGTGACGTAATACCGTCTCCTACCTGATTCTCAAGACCTTGATTCCAACAAATTGTAGGAATCCTCATAAAATTGCAAATTGCTTTACTTACTTCGACTTCTAATTAACCATTACCAGTTGCGCGACATACCACGCAAAATAGGCGCAATCTTGACGTCGAGTTGCGGAAAACCAGCCCGCGCAAACCTACCAGTTGCGATTCAACTAGAATTCTCAAAACCCATAGTTAAGTCTGTAACACTGTAAAAATATTTTCAAAGTATTTTTTTTTTCATTATTTTCAGTGTCAAAAGTGCATTTAAGTACCTATTAGTCGAAATAGATTTATAATTAATTCAGTCTCCTAAAATAACTGTTCGTGCTTGATCTTGAAAATCGACCGAAGTATATTTAAAAATAAATATTTCATGTTTTTTAACTCGATGGGAGGTGTTTTATTTTAGTTTATTATTAATGAGAGTATTGTACTTCGCACGTGGTCGGTACGGCAGAGCGCATGTTAGTCGGGGCGGTGAGTTCGGCGCGCGCGCTTCGATCCATGATCTATAAACAAAGATAATTTTGTCGAAACAAAGATCTATCACCGCTTCCTTTACGCGTTTTAATAGTTCTCCAATGTTGTCATTTCTATTTTTTCTCCTTTTGTGAAACCCACAAAAGTTGCGTTTTTTTTTAAAAGGAAAGCAGTGTCAGTGCCCTTAAAAATTTCCAAGATCGCTCAGGAATTATACAAGTTACGTGTTTTTTTATTCGTCGTTTGGATAACAGCGCCCGCGCATGTGCCAAACGCTCGGGCGCATGTCTTTAGTGTCAGCTAATGACATCGACCCGAGTTTAATGCCTACCCACATGCGATTTTGTATACATTCAGTGTAAAACCACGCGCCCAGCGCGACGCGTGAAAAATAAAGAAAATATCTGGATTTACTTAAAAGTAAACTAAAGTGTGACGTGAAAATGGAGGCGTTACCTCAAGACGGACCTATAGTGTTCTCCTGGGTTGTGTTTTTATGGCTCATATTCAGGTGTTATTATCAAATAGGCGCGGTAAGATATGCCGGTAAGTAAACACATGCGACTTACCTACTCATATTATGGTTATTGAACCTTAAAAGCGTCGTTTTACGGATAAAGGGTTGCTTTGTAACTATATTTCCATTTATATTTGTAATAGTTGTACCTACTTATACGAAAGAAAAAATAATTCTTTTTGTGCAAATTAAAAGTCATTTCTCCAAGGTTTAATCTATGTTGTATTAAACAGGTAACCTAACCATTTTAACTAATTGGGCTCTTTTGCAAACCGTCAACATAAATTCCTCTAAAATAATACAACCCACCTCTCGACGTTTAGATGTATTACGGAAAGGAAAGTACCTAAATAAACTTGGTTTACGAAATGCGTTACCTTCTTCTTTCTTATCCGAGATAAGACAGTTATTTATCTAAGCACACCAAAAATGCTAACAGGAAATCATAGTGCGTAGGTGTCTTCCTCAGCTCTGTTTATGATTTCCGGGAAAAACTACGTCAATGGTATTATAAAATGCTTTGAAATATCTTATCAATATTTCGCTTCGCTTGGTTTTTTATGGTATTAAATTGGCAAGCGAGCACACAGACCACTTGATGGTAAGTGGTCACTGTGGTTCATGGATAGAAGTAACCTTATGAGTTCCTAAAGGAAGCATAAGATTTCGAATACGTTGTCAAAGGACTACAGGTTGATTGCCTCTATTCATACTGGTGATTTCACCGACGCTGTTACCCCCTTACCGGCGGAACACAACAATACGAGCATTGTTATTTTTCGGCAGGCTATAGCTAGCGAGTAAAGAATTGATAACCATCAGGAGGGCCTCTGGATAAGGTCCTACTACCGGCAGTGAGTAGTTGAGTTCCTTTTGTATGGATAAAAAGACAGTGGAACTGAAATTGTGAAACCAATTCACAAATATCTGTAGTCATCAACACAACAAAAGCTCGCAAATGATATTGAAAAGCTCGAGTGCCGATGACAGCTTTGAAGCTGGGCGATATCGGCAGAGGCGACCCATTGTTGTATAAGCGTTGTTGTTGGCTATTAAATGATTGATTGCTGATAACGTAATTCACTCGGAATGCTATTTAAACCTAATATTATTACGAGAATGTGCAATAAGGACCTCATACATGTTGAAGTTTACTTGGAAGTCGTTCGTTAATGTTCACGCCTCGTTGAACTAGCCTATTTACCTATACGTACCACTGTTGGGCACAGGCCTCCACTCATCAGTTCTAGAAGCTCTATAAGATTCTCAAGTCTCAGTTCCGTATATTGATCGACAAGAGGCGTTTATTTGCCATTAAAACGGGAAAATTCCACTACTTTCTAGATCAATTTACCTCTATTTGATAATTTCTATAAGGCCTCGAGACTTATTGACAAAGTCATTATTTTAATGAACTCAGCTCAATTAACATCTTTTGAACTACCTCGTGTTTAATTTCGTTCTTTATTGGTTTACAGATAAATATGATTGCTTCATACATTATACCTAGTAATGAAGAGCCGTTACACTTTTTTTAGGGGTCCGTACCCAAAGGGTAAATGGGACCCTCTTACCAAGACTCCGCTGTACGTCTGTCTGTCCGTCTGTCGCCAGGCTATATCTCATGAACCGTGATAGTTAGACAGTTGAAATTTTCATAGATGATAAATATATTTCTGTTGCCGCTATAAGACCAAATAATAAAAAACAGAATAAAATAGATATAGCCGGTTTTCCGACCAAGTGAGTTGTGAACATTGTTCACAAATTTTGAAATAACAGTTAAACGAAGTTACTTAATCATTTATAAGTATTAGGTAGATATGGTAATTTAGGGTTACCGGTACCTAGTCGTTGTCCGTTCGACCTGTCTTGTATAATTTTTAGGCGAAACGTTGAGTGGTAGGTACTGTAAATAAAAAATATTGCAAATTGACAAAAATGAAAATGCATATTGCATGTATCTGTGGCCTTAGTGATTAGATCGTCAATATACATGTGACGTCACCCAGTTAAAGAAAACTTTTTGTCGGTTGTCAATTATTATGCTGGTAGCTCCATATCGACTAACGACAATGTGGTAAGTAACCTACCTTATTTTTGGGATCTACGTATTAACGTAGGGTTCTACCCGTGTTAACTCACGTGACTACACAATTGTGCTCCCACGAACCGATACGATTTTCAAACTGTCAATCAAGCTCATCCCTTCACCTTTTCATTGACATTTCTATAATTGGAGCTGTAACGTTCCCGACATATCGAGGAACGCGTAATAGACCTACTCGTAATCGAGATCATGTGTTAAGTGGTTCGCGAATAACATGAAAGCGTGTGCTAGAACAGTCGATTTTCCGCATTTGTATTGCTCACTATCGCAACGCTTACATATCCTCGAGCGGTGATATCGGACAGAAAGAGTATCGCACTGTACCTATAGATTTTTTCAGGATAATCCGTCTGTACCAATCATTTGCCTTATCTAAACGGCGTACGTCTAAGGGTGAGTTGATTTAACGTTAAAGTTAACGTTAATTAATTTACTATGGGATAAAATGACGTTGACCAGGAGTTCGTCAACTATGCATGATCAAAGAATAAGTATTACAGAAGAGTATATAACGTGGCGAGTCTTATGAAAGCTTAATTTGGAAGCAACAGTTCTGTACCAGTAGTAACGTAGTAATGACAATAATCCGTAAGCATAACATTCTGACGTTGAATTCGATATAAACATCGCACTTGTGGATGTCCGTTTGTAAACATCCGTAGACATTATTAACTATTGATCCTTATAGGCTTTAGTGAAATCATAAAAGTGCCAATACCGGTTAATATAAAGATTTCTCTATCGGAAGATTTCTTACGAGTACCTATACTGGCTTGGTATCCATTTGACGAGACCATAATAAAAGGAGTATTCCTTTTTCCAATACCAATGAATTGCTAACGAAGGATCGATGCTAAACCTATCTTTATCTAACTCATTGTTTATAGCGTCGTTTGGCCTACATAACGTGCTCGTAATGCTGATCTAATTATTTGAACGTGCCATGTGTTAACTTGCCGAAGGAAACATTAATTCCGATATAGAATGCGTTATTGCGCACCCATTATTACAAGCGCTGCGGCGTCTGGGTGACTGTCTTCTTGGAATAGTAGTTTTGAAGTACCGGATTTTACCATATGAACATTTACTATGCTCAATACTAGAAATCTAAATGACCAATTTTCTACAAGGGAACTTCAATTTATTTCCACCATAGTGAATAAGCTGTTAACAGCTTATTAGCTACACAATCCATATTGTTTTTTTTTTGTATCTACCGCTAAAATCTCGCATTGTGAATTTCCTCTCCGTTTATTTAGACTGTTTAACTTCACTGACTGAGACTAGTCTACGGGGTCTAGAAGTCTAAACCTATGCGCTGAAAGCTATCTAATCACCGAGCTGTGTCGTCATTGTTGAGGATCCAGGTCACCTAGTTCAGCTGCAACTGGCGGCTATTAAAATATCATGCTTAATGCCGTGTGATTGATGTCTTTGACCTGGTATGCATGGGTATTTAGATTCGATCGAATCGCCACATGCTGAGAAATATTTATTGTTCGATTTTACTGCACACGGCGTCTACTAAGCAACGGGTTAGGAGATATTGACTTTTGACGAAGACGTAGACACCCTCCCCTCCCCCGTGTGACCAAGCGTAGTATTTCTAAGAACCCCGCTGGACGTAGTCTCACGTAGTTCATACCTCAAACTGAAATAAATCCTATTTATCGTCAAGATTTCTCAACGTAAACCTGCTCAGCGCTCGTATAGATCTATTTTTTCATTATATAGATATTAAAATAAAATGTGGGACGGCGATGATATAAACTAGGGGCCGAGTCAATAATGCAATGGCAGTAACTACCGGCATCAACTAGCCAAATGGGTCTCTCTAAAAATACTGTCTGCATTTTGTATGGAGTACCGTCGACGGAACAAGTCAAGAGGGTTTATTCTGAAAATTGGCAACATCGCAGATAGCTGTAAAAAATTTTGCTGTTTTCATTAATTTCTGAACATTGCTGAATGAAAACATGAATAATCGCTCTATGGTTGAATAAAACATTAAGTATGGATTGCAACAATTATCACGATTTTTTTTAGTATTATGGAAGTAATATCTATTAAAACTTTCCATCGCATTTTCCAGTATCTTTTGAATGCCAACAAGTATAAAACGAGACGCGTCATTCAACCATAGAATGATTACTTCTTTTTTAATTCAGTAATATTGAGAAATTAATAAAAACAGCGAAACATTTGACAGCTATATGCGACGTTGCCAACTTTCGGAATAAACCCTCTAAAGGTTGACTCTTAGTTTTAGCGCTGACGTGCCGATCCTAATATCAAGTTAGAATAGCCACAGTCATATAATAAGTAGGTGCTTATACGTATAGCTAGGTGAGTTAGAAAACTGAGATCTTTTAAAACAATTTCAGCTGGTACAGTCGAGTTCGCCAATATATACACACTTTTGCACCTTACCACGTTGTAATAAGGTCCAAAAGTGTACACATATTAATGTACAACTAAACCTGAGCTAAGAGGCTAACCCGAGGTTAGCGACTTGGTGCAAGTGGACTTTAGACAGTAAATAGAGCGCATGTACGACATTTTGAGCTACCGTCCTTTGCTGCTGACTGTACGATGGGCTAAATTTGGAGTGACCGACATTTTCTAATATCTCGTTTACTGGTATATTGACGTTTATAAAATACGTCATATTATAAAGCAGTCCCTCGCCGCGTCTGTCTGTCGACTTGTTCGCGATAAACTCAAAAACTACTGACCGGATTTTCATGCGGTTACCTTACCACTAATATACTCGTATATAGGGTTCATGGGGAAGGTTACGGTTTACTAGGCTTTATTTTAGCTACTATTATAAACTAATCATCGACTGACAGCATTTTCTTCCAACAAGCCATCAGAAAGTTTCATGAGGTCGAGATTTCTAAATCTTGTAAATTTTACAGACCTAATAGACTACTTTGTGATAATAGAAATGTATTGCTCAAAATCATTACGAAGTATTCCATATTATTTGTTATCAACCATTGTGATTTGCTTATTTAATTTCCATTAGATTGCCTGCCTTTGATCTCAGTCAAGAGTGCTCTGAATACTTCGTTTATGCGTGATTGAAAAGGAAATCTTGGTAGATAAATATTTCTCGCTGCAATTTCCCAACTAAATTGACTTGTACAAAGCAGTTTTTTTTTACAACAAAAATCTTTATATGTAAGTATAATATTATTGGTGACAGACACGTCAGTAAAGAGTCATGGCCCTTGATAGCTACCCATTGAAGTGAAAATATTTAAATTAGGATCTGTGTGTAAAAAGTTAAAAACCTTTTGGGTCAACTTAAATATATATTTCTTCCTATAAATATAATTATAGGTTTCATAAAAATATTATGTGTATTTTTTATTATTTTGTCTCCTATTACATAAACTAAATAAAAAGCCGTAAGGCTATATGCTAGGGAACTCTTGAATTATTTCAGCGGAGTATCGCCACGCTCAAAATCGCCATTTTTCTCATTACTCGCGGAAGTCGCTCCAATTTCGAGCAAAGTGCACTTTCATGCGCGACTGTACTTTCACAACCTTAAGCTTCGCTCTTGTTTATTCTGCACGTGTCGAACGATGCACTCCACTTGACGATACACCGATGGCATTAAAACTTTTCATGGAAGCCACGGGACACTTTTATTTGCGACTATATTCAATTACTAGCTTCTGCCGCGACTTCGCCCGCGTGGAATTCGGTTATCGCGTTCCCACGGGAACTATGCGTTTTTCCGGGATAAAAGTAGCCTAAGCCCTTTCTCGGGACCCCAACTATCTCCATGCCGAATTTAATCTCAATCGGTCCAGTGGTTGAAGCGTGAAGAGGTAACAGACAGACTGACAGACAGAGTTACTTTCGCATTTATAATATTAATATGGCTATATGGATTCAGGTCAGGCAGCATGTCGTAACACTTAAGCGCGTCCCACTGCTGGGCACCGGCCTTCTCTCATCGCGAGAGGGTTTGGGCTATTAATCGCCAGGGCCCAGTGCAGATTGCGGACTTTACAGACATCCTTGAATTACTTCGCAAATGCGTGCAGGTTCCTCACAATGTTTTTCTTTACCGAAAAGCTCAGTGGTAAATCGAAATAGAATTTCGCACACATGTGAACTAAGAGGTACCTATACGAGCCAGAATTAAACCCGCGACCGCGACCCTCTGCATGAGAGGCGGTAGGGTCAAACCACTGGGCTACCACGCTTCTTGTTATTGCCGTAATACCATTTTGAGTACGAATTCACATCTAGGTAAAACCCCTTAAATAAATACCCTTGTGCAATTCCTGTCGCAGATATACACTCATCCGCAATGAAATCTGGTCACTTTATATAGGTTTGTTTTCTACAGTGACCCGATAAGTGTTAGGAACAGGATAGAATATGCACTCCACCGCAATGAAATCGGGTCACTTTGTATAGCGTTTTTTCTACAAAGTGACCCGATTCAATTGCGGTTGAGTGTATATTGATGGATCCTTGAATTCCTTGAGTATTGTATAACGGTGTCCTCAAATACTCACAACCAAGTCGCAAAGAATAACAAACATTAGAGTTATTAAATTCCAAAGGCTCTCTGCAAATATTATTTAACCGACTCAACAATGTTTGCAAACCTTCGCGATGTTGGTTCTCGTCTTTATAAGACTTTTTAAAGGCAACATAAAAGCTTTTCAAAATTCAACGACTTTCAAAGTTATTTCATTTTTCACATAATGTACAACTTAGGTTCAAATATTGAGCGCAAACTCTCTAAATATTAGTTTTAAGTCACTGTACTGATTGAAATAAACGCTAAATTGAAATTGCCTGAATGTTTTCACGAAAATTGCGCTATGATCTGTTTTTGCCACCTTTTCTGAAGACTCAGTTCACCTTATATATATATGGGCTTCTAATAAAAGCGAGGAGTTATTGACGTTTAATAAGGGAAAATGCTGTGGCTTTGAATTCAAAGTTTTATTACAGTTTCAGAGACAACAATGTTGTAGAATTTGCTTGGAAAAAACTGTGTGACAGATCTATTGCAATGTCCAACATAATTAACTGTAGGTACTGTTTGATACGTTTCTCCTCTTTGTAAGCCTTAAGGTAGGTGCCTTGTGAAACAAATGTAAGCATTATTTATTATAAAACTAGTCGTTTGCCCGCGACTTCGTCCCGCGTAGACTTAGAATTTGCGTACCCGATGTTACTATACATATAGGTAGGTAGTTATAATTATGTAGTTATAGAAGTATTGAAAAACCTGGTTTGACCCGTAAAAATCCCGTTTCCGTGGACATATCGGGATAAAAAGTTCCTATGTTATTCCAAGAGTCTCCAACTATCTCCATACCAAATTTAATCCAAATCTATCCAGTCGTTGAGACGTGAAGGAAGGGTAAACAAACAAACACACTTTCACATTTATAATATTAGTATTTAAGGAAGTAAGGATTAAAAAAAATTTGGTTGTCTATAAAATCGGTTTACGGTATCGGATAATTTTACGTGATAACTTCACGCTTAGGCCGATCGTGCCTCTCTATCGCTTGTTCCGCGCTCTCGCTTGCACCGTATAACGTTACTATTGCGTCATGTTTTTTCGTGCGTGCAGCCGGCGTTCATCGATGATCACGTCAACAACACGAATTAAACACATATCATCATCATCATCATCATCATCATTTCAGCCGATAGACGTCCACTGCTGGACATAGGCCTCCCCCAAAGCGCGCCACTCAGACCGGTCCTGTGCCACTCGCATCTACCAAACAAATATATTATTATTATTTTCTTGTCTGTCACGCTGCACGCAACACTAAGGTCCCAAGTCAGCATAGGTACGAGTAGGTACATATGTGCTAGCATCAAAGCCACTTATTGCATCTGCAGGGAGTTGTCGCATGAGTGGATTATGGATGGATACTGGTCATACTGGTATGAAATATAACCTAAGCTATAGAATCCTTATGTTATGTACTTATCTACAATATAAAGTACTGTGTCTATGGATACAGTACAGTAAGTACAGTTTGAGGTTATGACCTCACTAGTTTTATGTAGGTACTTTAGGTCTGAGTTATTTCATCAGCCGATATTTGGTTTCACACAACAGATTAGCCGAAATTGGAATACAAAGAATTTGTAATGGGTTTTTTGCCATTTGGCCGAATGCGCCGTAAGGGAGGATACCTACATCAATTTCCATTAACTTAATAGACTTGTAGGTATATTTACTCGGCTTCTGAATCTTTCATTCCAATAAACCTATTTGGAATTTTGGATTAATCGCCAAGTTTCGGTTTGTTTCTTATAGAATTCAAGAATCTATATTCTAAACACTTATGATTTGAAAGGAGTTAGTCACCCTTATCCATAATTTTTTTTTCTTTCTTCCTACAGTACAAAAATATTTATAAAAAATATTGTGATTGTAATTATTATGAGTAGCGTAGACATTATAATGCTGAGAGGAATGCTCCACGCATGCCATCTGTAAGTTGAGATCACGCCTTGTTTTTTATAAAAAAATGCATCAACAATTCAACATCCAGCACAATGATATGAAACGATTGCTGTGATAAAATTCCGCTCATTATAACATAGGTTTTTGAAACATTTGCGTATTTGGTGCTTTTTTTAAAACCAATCAATATTGAACTCTTTTTGAATCTATCACTGCGCTTTTCGATGGATTTGTGTGCATGACAGTGGGCCCGCTTGGGCAATACTTATAGCTCAAGCCACTTCGCAAGCCCATAAACCCTCATTTGATAAGTCCATATTTACATATTTCCAGACTCCATAGAAAACTTAATTAGCCCGACATATTCGCTTGAATTTTTGATCGAGAGCACTTTTTCATTCAATTACCGCCAGACCTTCGCTGTTCTAATTAAAATTAAACAGTCTATCGCGCTTGTGTGCTGCTCCTTGCTACCAACGTAGGTACAGAGTTTTCTCAGAAAACTTTACAACCATAAACGACTTCAGATCCTTGTGAAATACCTGTTCCTACAGACGAAACTTTTATGGGTACAATTTTTAAAACCATTTAAGCTTTTTATGGGTCAAGTGTAAACCCTTAAGAGTGATCCCTTGCGAGCACCCTCAGGTACCTACTTTGCTCGATATAAGTAGAAGGTACTAAACTTTTAAACTATAGGCATTCCTTAATCGTATTCTTGAGCATTTGCAAAATGCAAAAGAGTTAACCATTAGTAGTCTACGTATAGGTGTATCTACATATAAAACAAAAAACTGATGACTGACTGATCGATCAGCGCACAGCCGAAACTATTTGCCGTAGAAAGATGAAAAATGAGATGACATGTGGCGTTCTTGGGGAATAGGTATATGTGTAAATCCTCCCGAGCACTAAGAGAGGATTTCCTGAAATTCCTACGGGAACGGGAAACAATGGGATCAACGCCGATTATATCGCGGGAAACGCCTATAGTAGTATTTACACAATTATAATCAAGATAGGTTTTACCATAACTTAGAACTCATATGGATTAAGTTATCCGGACTCAGAGACTAACCCAAAGTAACAAGATTATCGTGTAATATTGGTGATATTGGGGAACTTAGGCACTAGTCCCACCGCGAGCGAGTAAGCGATGAGCTATCGGCTATAAAAACGAACAAAAGATAAGCACTCCCGTGTAAATAAAAGAGACACGGCGATATTGATAGTTCACCGATGGGCGAGTAACTATAAACATCGCCGAGTCTCTTCTTTAATTCTAAAGCCGTGGTTAATGGTTCTTATTGACTGAACTTTAATAAATACATATTCAATAGTTAATCCACCACTCCAGTTAGCACTTCTCTTGGCTGTATTAGTTAAGTGTTAGTGCTAATTACTGCATCAATTTATGCGTTGAAGGTACGTAAAAGTACGCACAAAAAAGTCTGCCAAATAACAGCCAAAGCCAAAATAAGCCAAATAATAGCAAAGTGCCACTTTCAAGCATTTGCAAGTAGGTTTACGCACGACACAACTTAGAAGGCGCGCGGATTAAGCAATAATAGACTCTGCGTCAACGGCAAAAGTGCTTCCCCGCGCGCCTTCTAAGTTGTGTCGTGTTATACAGCAAGACACAATTACTAAAGCGCTGTCTGTTTCTGCTCAGCTGCCTATATTATCATATTAGTTATCTATTCATACCGTAAAATACTCAAAACTTAATCAAATTCCCAACCAGGTGTTAACAGTACATAATTTAATAAGTCCTGGCTAATTACCGTTCCACAACAAGTGGGTCCCCAGACGGCACGCTCCGTTGCAGTCTTATTATCATTACCGTGCAGCCGGCTGCAGCCTCCTAGGGTTACCAGTTCCATTTCACCTGATATAGGACACTGGCTTTTCTTTACCTGTACCTGCTAATTCATATGATATCCCAACGTGAGCACACATAACGTGAACGTGACACGGGACATCGTATATTTTCGCAGGTAAGTACAGTCAGCAGCAGAAGTAGATAAGCTGTCCAGGTGTTCAAAATGACCTACACACGACCTTATTCTTAAGACGTTAAGGGCGTGTGTAGAACATTTTGAACACCTGGACAGCTTATCTAATTCTGCTGCTGACTGTACACGGCGATGACTGCTTCAGTGTTTTAAATGTTAGGAGGGACAAGCAAGAGCCCTTTGTTTCATTTCGACCTTCAAGATTTACTTATTATATTAAACTAGCTTTTCTCCGCAACTTCGTATGCGCAGAAATATTAAAAAGTAAAATCCCGATTTTCCCGTACCCGTGGGAATTTTGAAAAATCCTTTCTTAACGGATGCCTACGTCATAACATCTACCTGCATGCCAAATTTCAGCCCGATCCGTCCAGTGGTTTGGGCTGTGCGTTGATAGATCACTATGTCAGTCAGTCAGTCAGTCACCTTTGAGTTTTATATATTTAGATTAGAGAAAAAAGAAACGTTGTATGAAGCTTTTACTCCCACACTTGGATAAGTTTACCCACTCCTAAAAGTCCAACTGCTTAATCAATTACCCTTGTAACCAACCAAGCTGCAGTGCTTTTAAACTGAAAACGTTATTTAAGTATTAAAATAACATGTTACGACCGGACCGGTAAATTAACATCCATCATTTCGTAAATTAACTTTCTATTTAAGGCTCGCCTGTATTCAAACGAATATTTAGGCTAAGACAGCGCGGCTTATTCTAACATGCAGCGTCGAGTAATAAAAATACTATGCTTAATAATCTAGTGAACCAAATTATCTCATCAAATTGATTGCTGAACCTTGCGGCGGATCTAATCAAAAATTACGTTACGCTGTTTCAAGAGAAATTGAGCATTTGAAAGTGAAACTGACGTCAGCGACGACTTCCCGTGCATTTGTTACGTAGGTGCTGAAAAACTCATCTTGGCCGCATACTGAGGAATAAAAATATCCCAGGAATGCGTCCAGCAACTTATCAATTCTATGTATGTTCAGGAATGATAACATTGTGAATTTATTCGCCAATAAGCGTAGAGAATTTAAGATAGGTACGTAGGTAGGTACCTGAATCCTGAGAAATGGGTAACTTTAACAGTCCGGGTTTCATTATTTTCGGCTGGCTCGAACCAGCCAGGTATCAGTTCCGAACAAAATAGTTCAATTGATTTTTTCTTGCGGTTGTGTTGTTTTAAGTACCTGGTTTTTTAAATGCTTTAGATACAACTTTCTTAAGCACTACTTATATTAGACTATCCTTATCTATTATTAAAATAAGTATTAAAACAGGTAACAATTCATCATATGTAGTTACTTTTTTATTTTGAACAAACAACTACTTAACAGATTATTTTCCAGAAAATACATCGGTAACCCTAATACAGTCTTATAGCCAGAGCGGCCTTGGGTTACAAATTACTTCTAACATCCTATTGGCTTTTATTCAACGGCTTTACTTTCGTTTTATCCATTCAGTAATATTAGGTCCTTACATATGAAATTGGCGTTTCATATGGCAGAAATGAAAACGATTTTTTTTTATGAAACTATTTTTTTATTTAGTCAAAGTATGTACCATGGCTATCTATGCACTTTTGCCATCTCGAAGGTAGTTCATTGATTCCTTTACTAAAAAAAGTGTGTGAGCGAGAATCAATAAAATCTTTGAAGGCCGTTTGGACAGCCTCGTGAGAATTGAATTTTTTTCCTTGCATGAAGTTGTCCAAATTCCGAAAAAAATGGTAATCAGTTGGAGCAAGGTCCGGGGAGTATGGTGGGTGTCGAAGACATTCCAGTCGCAGCTCCCGTAGTTTTGCGGCCGTCAAACGTGCCGTATGTGGTCGAGCGTTGTCCTGAAGCAGCAGTGGGCTAGATCGATTGACCAGTCTGGGTTGTTTAATGGCTAGCTTTTCCATCATCGTTTGCAATTGTTGACAATACACATCAGCCGTGATTGTTTGCCCAGATCTTAAGAAACTGTAATGGATGACACCGGCACTAGTCCACCAGACACTTACCAGTACCTTTTTCTGAGTCAACTTTCGTTTCGGGCAGAATTTGGCTGGTTCACCTGGGTTCAACCATTGTGAAGAACGTTTCCGGTTGTCGTACAAGATCCATTTTTCATCACAAGTAACGATACGATTCAAAATGCCTTCATTATTGTGCCGGTTGAGAAGTGAAACGCAACACTCGACGCGTGTTTCTTTGTTTGCGTCGCTCAATTCATGCGGTACCCATTTTTCAAGTTTTTTCACTTTTCCAATTTGTTTCAAGTGAATCAAAATGGTTTTATCACTCACACCGAAGCCTGCCGCTAACTCTGACGTGGTTTGCGATGGATCTGCTTCCACAATTGCTTTTAATTCTTCGTTATCAACTTGTGTCTCCGGCCGTCCACGAGGCTTGTTCTGTAGGTCAAAATTTCCAGAACGGAAACGTTGGAACCAATAACGTACCGTATTTTCTTTTGCAGTAGCTTCCCCATACGCATTGTTAATCCTACGAGCCGTTTCTGCAGCACTAGTGCCGAGGTGAAACTCATATTCGTAAATATAGCGATATTTTAAGTTCTCCATATTGTGAACAGAACGATGTGAAAGAAAAACAAATGACGCGATAACAAATAAATTTCGTAATTCGAACACAGAAATACATGGTCTTAAATTTGAAATAAATTTGAATTTGGAATTCCTAGCCGAACGCCACATATTTTGAATCAAAGTTGCCAGTTCGCCAAACGCCAATTTCATATGTAAGGACCTAATATTACCTCGTTTTATACCAAAATTTTATGTACTTGTATTCATTCTAGCCAAATATTTACCCATCATGATTTCCAATTTGTTTCTTTACTTTTCGATAAAAAAAAGGAAAGGATACTATAGATACTTTAAACTGTATTTAGGTATTTACTCTTGTCATAAATCTCTCTTTTGTTTATCAAACGCAAGTTATTCAACTGTGTTATCTAAAGCTAATTAATTAGCGTGTTTAATTAAATACAGGTCAGAACAACGATCTATGACATACTGAGATTCCAATTATCGCTAGGTACCTCTCACGTGGGCCCGACTAGCATGCGCTTAACACATTGGGCCACGGTAGTGGGCCAGCCTATTGGGCCTACATGTAGAGGGCTACTTGGTAGTATGGTAGTTGGTACCAACATTGATGGCCAACCGAAAATCGTAGGCTTTTCGTGCACATTATCCCTATCAAAGGATTAGGAAGCGCTGGTTTTTTTTCTGACATGTAATAGTGCCCCTATATGGCCAATTTGCTGAATAAATGATTGAATTGAATTGAAAAAAAAAAGAATCTTAGCTCGCTTTACTAACATACCGCCAAGCCGCTGTTCTACAGGGTCAACGTGTAGAATCTACACGTTGGCCCAATATGCTGGCCCACTACCTTGGCCCAATGCGCACAGCGGCTTCCTTATATTGGCCCAACATTCTGCACCAACACATTATGGCTCCTCTTGCATGATGGACCATCATGCTGGCTCATTAAGATGGGCCAGCATGTGGAGAGTGCAGCATCTCGCTGGTCCATCGTTTAGAAGAGAAATTAGCCCAATGTTCATATACAGAGTCCTAGACAATCGGCGCTGGCACCGAAAGTTTCCATAATTTGCACTGTCCGTTGCATGTTATCACCGCACCGCATGTTATTAAACAAACGGAGTCTCGCTACCTGATACCGCTGCGCTCCTCGGGCCGCCAGTCGTCTACCAGCGGTGGCGGGAGACGCACGCCCTTCGCCCCCGGACCCGCGCCACGCGACCCCATCTCTAAAAACGGAACGAACAAATATAGTCCACGGAAATCGCGTGACGTTCTTCTAACTGTTGAATCGAAAGTGCATATATTCAAACCCGGAATGCACCTGTGTTAGGCTCTGCATAAATATAGTTTACTGAGGTAAGTTTCCAACTTCATTGTTTTCTTACTAAACTCTATCTTCAACACTTGAGAGTAAAAACCTCTTGTTAAAACGTAAAACCATCCTCGAGCTGTTCTAGAATATAAATTCGAGTTCCTCGCTAAAAAAACGGTCTCGTTCAAGCCTGCCCAGTCGTGACTTGGTTAGGTATATCCAGTAATAGCGGACCTAGAGAGACGAAGGTACTATTATAATTATACTAATTGCCTTTATGTAAACAGACGCCTGACTTGACTGTCATTTACACAGTAGTCATACATTGTTAATCTTTATTTAACTCAACCCTTGGTTAAGCTAGTGCAATTAGACGGCCTGGTCAATATTAACTTAGCACTTCGTCTAGTCGAACCATATACACGTAATTTACTTAGACCCGTTTAATCAACAATTTAATATTTTGATCTAACTTAGGAAGTCAATTTTGTGTTCGTCTAAGCGAGTCCGAACTTAATTATGTATTAGATTTTATAATTAAAGTTACTCAAGTTTAGCTACACAAGAAAGAGTAAGCAAATTACATTAAACGACTGAGAAGTCTAATTTTGGAGAACTATCTATTACAATTTTATTCGGACGCCTAGATAAGAACCAACATAATAAGTCTAAAGAAAAAAGTCGATAGTGTATCCCTATAACAACTAGCGTTGTTATGTGAATCCATCTGTTATATTAGGTCCTTACATATGAAATTGGCGTTTCATATGGCAGAAATGAAAACGATTTTTTTTTATGAAACTATTTTTTTATTTAGTCAAAGTATGTACCATGGCTATCTATGCACTTTTGCCATCTCGAAGGTAGTTCATTGATTCCTTTACTAAAAAAAGTGTGTGAGCGAGAATCAATAAAATCTTTGAAGGCCGTTTGGACAGCCTCGTGAGAATTGAATTTTTTTCCTTGCATGAAGTTGTCCAAATTCCGAAAAAAATGGTAATCAGTTGGAGCAAGGTCTGGGGAGTATGGTGGGTGTCGAAGACATTCCAGTCGCAGCTCCCGTAGTTTTGCGGCCGTCAAACGTGCCGTATGTGGTCGAGCGTTGTCCTGAAGCAGCAGTGGGCTAGATCGATTGACCAGTCTGGGTTGTTTAATGGCTAGCTTTTCCATCATCGTTTGCAATTGTTGACAATACACATCAGCCGTGATTGTTTGCCCAGATCTTAAGAAACTGTAATGGATGACACCGGCACTAGTCCACCAGACACTTACCAGTACCTTTTTCTGAGTCAACTTTCGTTTCGGGCAGAATTTGGCTGGTTCACCTGGGTTCAACCATTGTGAAGAACGTTTCCGGTTGTCGTACAAGATCCATTTTTCATCACAAGTAACGATACGATTCAAAATGCCTTCATTATTGTGCCGGTTGAGAAGTGAAACGCAACACTCGACGCGTGTTTCTTTGTTTGCGTCGCTCAATTCATGCGGTACCCATTTTTCAAGTTTTTTCACTTTTCCAATTTGTTTCAAGTGAATCAAAATGGTTTTATCACTCACACCGAAGCCTGCCGCTAACTCTGACGTGGTTTGCGATGGATCTGCTTCCACAATTGCTTTTAATTCTTCGTTATCAACTTGTGTCTCCGGCCGTCCACGAGGCTTGTTCTGTAGGTCAAAATTTCCAGAACGGAAACGTTGGAACCAATAACGTACCGTATTTTCTTTTGCAGTAGCTTCCCCATACGCATTGTTAATCCTACGAGCCGTTTCTGCAGCACTAGTGCCGAGGTGAAACTCATATTCGTAAATATAGCGATATTTTAAGTTCTCCATATTGTGAACAGAACGATGTGAAAGAAAAACAAATGACGCGATAACAAATAAATTTCGTAATTCGAACACAGAAATACATGGTCTTAAATTTGAAATAAATTTGAATTTGGAATTCCTAGCCGAACGCCACATATTTTGAATCAAAGTTGCCAGTTCGCCAAACGCCAATTTCATATGTAAGGACCTAATATGTACCAACAAAATAACCAATTAATTCAAATTTTTTTTTATCACTGGCAAATAGTCGTCAATTAAAAACAGAGTTAATCTGTGGACACCTTTTTTTTTCTATTATTATTCTATTATTTGCCTAATTTGTGTAAAGTCATAGTTTTTGTTTCTCTAATTTTGCATTTTATTTAGGCACGTTCTTCGTCGTACTAAAAGTATTATAAGTATGCAGGGTTGTAACTATATATAACCAAGTCAAAATTTCAAAAAATGCTCGTGGTGTCCTGCCACTCGCATTTTTTGACGTCTCTTATGCAACTATTGCATAAAAATACTATTAATAACGTATCCACTTCATTCGTTGAAGTTTCCGGCTGAAGATTAGAAAATAGTTTTGAAAATATTGCAACTTTTAATTGATTGACATTTTGAACTGACCCTCGGTATTGGTGTTTCGTTTCGATTCTGTTCTATTGTTTGACAAAGATAACCTATCGTGAACCGTAATCAGTGAGCTTTGTTTATCACAGTGCGCATGATTTTTATGTATCATATTCATTTATGGTCTATTGTTTGGAGGTTATCTTTAAAGCATCTTTTTGCTCCGTTCAAAAATAGATTAGATGTATTGCTCACTATAATATCTGATTATCAGCTGAAGAAATACATCCTCTGCTGCAAATCTTCAATATATTCCAATAAAAAAAATACAACTTACATTTATATACTCGTGTGACATATTGTTTGATTTACATAAGTTACGTTAGGTTTTTAAGGCCTTTCCCTGACCCAGCATCGTCAAATTGCTCATTTAAGATCATACTTTTCTAAGAAATGTTAAAAGTTAAAAATATGAAAAAAACATATGTTATATTTGATTATATCATCCTTATATTGACAGCTTTCGATACACGTTTCACGAAACTTTGCTCGATACAATTTAATTCCAAAGTAACCTCTAACTCGAACCGCTAATTCAACTTTACTCCAGTTTATTATATCAAACAGTGTAAAACTAATTATAACACAAAAAATATCCATATTATATGCATACATCGACAGCTTTATAAATGCCATTTTTTTAGACGGTATTTTTATAGAAATTAAAACGTGTTAAAAAGTAACTAAATCGGGCGTTCTGTGCGTAGCGCTTTCTCTTTCACTCGTCCCACGAGTGACAGTGACGGCTGAGCTGGGTCTATGAACCGCCTTAACGAGTTAAACATAGAGTTGTATATGTAATTATGTATGTACAATGATCATATGTTGAAGTTTGTATAAGTTGTATAACACCAAATCCATGTGTGCATATTGGAAGGATTAATAATATTGCAAATTGGAAATATTTTCTCTAATCCAGCCATGTGTAATGTGCTCGCAAAATCATAAAGGATTTAACTGGAAAGTCTCAACATTAATGATCTCTTGTTAAAACGGGATTACTGAAAAGTATCATCAGTATTTCAGTTGAAATTCGCCCATTAAAATATGTACAGTCGCACAAATTTGGCGGTCGACTAGTTAAAAATCGTTCGTCTTTGAGCTAGGATTGTGGCCCTTAAGGTGGCACACCGTGAGTAGGTACAATGTGACTGTATCTATCATATCTTTATTCACTGCCAAAATGACAAAATGTTTAGCTGAATTCGACCAGAGACAAGGTAATTTTTTTAGACGGGCAATCTCGTTATATTGATTGCAGCGTACATCGGAAAAGCTCTTGTATGAGCGATATATTATCCAATTATCCAGATGGCGCAGTGTCTTTTCGTCCAAATTACCGCAGTGTCTCAAGTCGAAAGTCTTCGACCAGTGTGTGTTGCCAGTGATGACTTATGGTTCCGAGACGTGGGCGCTTACGATGGGCCTCATAAGAAGGCTCAAAGTCACTCAGAGGGCAATAGAGAGGGCTATGCTCGGGGTTTCTCTGCGTGATAGAATCAGAAATGAGGATATCCGCAGTAGAACTGGGGTCACCGACATAGCCCGAAGAATTGCGAGCCTTAAGTGGCAGTGGGCGGGGCACATTGCTCGCAGGACTGATGGCCGATGGGGCCGGAAAGTTCTCGAGTGGCGCCCGCGAACCGGGAGACGAGCTGTCGGTAGGCCTCCAACAAGATGGAGCGACGACCTCGTGAAGGTTGCGGGAAACCGGTGGAAGCAAGTAGCACAGGACCGGTCTGAGTGGCGAGCCTTGGGGGAGGCCTATGTCCAGCAGTGGACGTCTTTCGGCTGAAATGATGATGATGAGATGGCGCTTCAAATTTTCCTACAGGCTACTTCGACTGCAACATCTACTCGTATTATCGTATTTAACATTCCGCATATTAGTATGAAGGTTGTCCTTCTAGGTTTACCTTACTTCTATGGTTCGACCCTATCGCCACTTAGTTCTATAAATGCTGGGGTGTTGAGTTATTAAACAGATCTGTCGTCTCCTCGTTCGATATTCGTTGTTTTGTTTGTCAACCAACGTTGTTTTATATCGTCTAAAGCGACGTGGTCAGCATAAGCCGGGATATTTATAGGCATTTGGGGTGTCGCGTTCGGGCGGAACGTGTTCTAACCCCGTGCACTCCGGGAAATGTGGGAATCGCATGCATAATACACGAGGACGTCCTAAATAGACCAGACGAATACATCTATTCAGAGTTCACTGAATAATTTTAGCTTTGTCGTAGGTTTTTTTCAGACTAGATCAGGAAGATCTTGTGTGGTATTCCAGCTGGAACGCTCGGAAAATTAATGTTACTCTTGGTATTGAAATGTCCATTTTTCTGTAGTTGCTAAAATCAATACTAGACCACAATGCCTTTATTATTCTCGAACCAAATAGCTTTTCGTTTGTCAACGCCTAGTGACGAGTATCTGATGTTTCTTTTCGTAAAAGTTAAAAGTGAGTTTAAAAACAAAAAAAAAGGTTCCAAAAAATATAGTATAAGTAACTGATAATTATTGTTGAGCATTTAAAGCTTCAACCTCACGCCTATTTGGCTGGCTAAAATTCAACTCATTTAATATACGAGTATGAGGGAGTGACCGTTCTTACAGGACAAGGATTATATCTGGAGCTTATACTTTTCAACGTCCAATTAACTCTTAATCCCACCCTAAGCCGAAAAGGTGTTAAAGTACGGGTTTCGCGCAATGGTGACCTACAGTCAGCAGCAGAAGTAGATAAGCTGTCCAGGTGTTCAAAATGACCTACACACGCCCTTAACGTCTTAAGAATAAGGTCGTGTGTAGGTCATTTTGAACACCTGGACAGCTTATCTACTTCTGCTGCTGACTGTACCTTTTGTCTTAGCTCTTCGATAGATCCATGCATAGATATATGGAAGGAAGGTATTGTTATTAGTAAACTCATTTAAATATTACATTTTGGGATGACCACTGGAAATTGCGGTCTAACTGAATTAATTTACATCAGGTAACAATTCCAAGTTTCAACCGTATAGGTACTAAGATGGATGCTATTCGTTGTATTTTACGATATCATTTGCAATAATTGCAATACTCTCCGTGACCAATGAATCAGAACTTTGAACACGAAACATCGTATGTAATCCTATGTCTTGTCTATATTACGAACAGCGAAGCCCTTTGAAGGTGGTTTGCCCCTTTCTGTGTTTGACGTAGGTGTCAGCTTTATCGTTGTCATTTATATTGTTATATATATATATATATATATATATATATAGCAAGAGTACGTAAATCTATTTTCTCCACGAAATGCTATCTCGTAACATGATATTATGTAAGTACGCGCATTATTGATATCGTATATGGTGTAGAGAGCTTCTACTATCTAAAGTCCCGCGCCTTCACATTTCAAAAAACTTCAATGTATTTAAAAAGCACCACCAACACTCTCAACACATGTGTGCGTGCTGAGACAGCCATCAAATATGCGTTGAGAGTGTTGGTGGTGCTTTTAAAATAATAATGAAAAAAATTAAGCGTTTTGAAATGTGAAGGCGCGGGACTTTAGATAGTAGAAGATCTCTAAGTGCATGAACTAGAATACGTTAATTTGAAAGTTATTCTGAGAACTTCGTGGCTTTTGGTGAATGTTTATGTTTATCTGCATTTTAGATTTCTAGCTTAATGTTTTTGTAATCTGACTTTATAAAGTCTGTTATCAACATGTCACATGATATTAAAGCTTGTTGGTTTGTTTTGATATATTTCGTCTAAAATATTAGATATAGTGTTCTATACAAAGTGCAGTAAGGTCTTCCAAATGCACATAATAGCGACTATTTACCGAAAAATGTTGATCAAGTAAGTACTTACTTACTCTTTTGTAACTTTTAAAGTATTGCAATCTTCTCTGTCCAACTTGTATTTATATTTCAAACGGATCTGAGCACTCGTACATTCAACAAAGTAAGCTATTTATTACTTTTCACCTTTATTTGTACGATGGTAGAGTTCAAAACTTCAAATTTAACGAAATGCTTTTGTTACTTGCTGCAATGTACATGGATAGGCCGCCGCCGCAGACTTGATCACGAAACCAAAATTTGTTCTTCATTTCACGACCCACTATTATCTTAATGCGTGTAGTAGACATAAAAGAGCAATTTGACTAGCTACTGAAATTGGCGAGATGTAAAATACCTACACTCCATTTTCGCTTTTCGCATCGAGAGCGCTTGAGCAGATAGATAGTCAAGTTATGATTGTAGCCTAAGAAAAAGTTTCGAATATCGAAACCTAGAAGAATGTTTAACACAAGATATACGATGTCTCGTTTATGATATTGAAAGGTAATTCCGAGAAATGCAAGGTAAAGTTAAACGCAGATGCATAGATCTTGGCTAATTCGGATCTATTTACCTACAAGCCAACCTATATTATTCAATTTCGTGATACGTCTTATGATATTAAAACACGTGACGTGATCCATTCACGAAGACAACGGCTTAAATAATCCTATCCACATTGTGTCCAAACGTTTTGGCGTTGATAGTTACATTTAGATTTACACAGCATGCCAATTTAGGAATGTCCGGACGCCAATTTGTTTCCTTATTATGAAGCGCACAACTGTGCCATTTCTGTCATACAAATTCAAATTCGTTTACAAATGCGCTACGCTTTCAACTAGTTCGTACATACAACTATTAATACTTAATCCTTTCCTTGAGGATATGTATAAAATACATACATATATAGGTACGTACTAAAATTACATTTAAGGGATGTGTAGTCCCTTAACTTAAACTTAAATCTAAGATCTTAGAGATGTAGTCTTATATTAGGTACAAAAATCATGATGCTTTTGTACCTACCTACATCGTGTTAAAATGTCAGATGTGGGAGTCGCGTCTGTCTACCTACCCATTTATCGTCCTCAGTTTCGTCTGAAGCCTAGAAATTGACCTTTACGCTGGATTTAGCATAATTTAAACAAACTTTGTCTGCTGAAAGCGCTGGCGCGATTCAAGCTTGTATCAGCATCAGCATCATCAAGCGACGGAAAATACGCGCATAAGCAGGTGAGCTTAGGTTTGCATATAGATTTGCGGTAATGCGACCCGTATTAGTGCGAATTATATTTCAATTTAAACATGGTATTTCTATTATAGTATAACAATAGAATTTATTTTATAATAGCAAAAAAAAGCCCCAATCCCTCTCGTTTGAGAGCAGGCCTGTGCCCAGCAGTGGGACGCAAATAGGCTATAGTAGCAGTAGTTTAGTAAATCTGTGGCTGTAATATTTACAACTTTATTCAGCTTAAGTAAGGTACCTTTTAAGGTAAGGATGTTCATCTAGGACTTTTAGAAAATATCACCTAATCCCTATAACCACGAAACATTGTTTAATTATATGTTGACGACGTCATACAATGTTGATACATCTCAAACCAGTCATAACAAGCTTAGTAAAAGTAAGAATACAGAATGATAATTGTTTATTCGAAGAGGAATAAAAGAAAGACACTTTGTGAAACATACCTACTTAACATAAAAAGATCAGCCAAAAGGGTTGGCCTGCCCCGCATGATGCTATGGCTAGGGAGTCATATCAGAACGCTGATTTTCAGCTGGAAACTAGAGATGCTGAATGTGCGAAAATTCTGTGTGTTCTGATGTCTAGTTCCCTGAAATTGCAGTATGCCAATATTATCAACCGAGATCCTCTTCGCATTGCGTCGCTGCTCCAAAATTGAACATGAGAAATGACATTGTTTATTTTGAGATGAATGCTGGAACGATCGGAATGCAATCCCTGTCTCGAATTTTAAGGAAACCATTTGATTTATTCTGACATTTACGTTCAAGATAACTTTGATCTAAATCTAATGTCTGTAAATAATGGGACTACCTAACAAACGTTTCATTAAAACTTCCTTTACAGAATCAAAAGCAGCATTGTTTAGATTTTTCTTACTCTCTATAAATTTTCCTTTTATCAATTGGAGAAAACTTTCCAGACCAATAACGTGGGATTTTCGTCCGTAACTTGAAAGTTGATGAACCCCATCTATCAGAGTTTCAGTCGCTGAGTGAGTGGGACCATTAGAGGAATAGTGAAGCGTTGCATATCTCGAAGATAAAGCGACTGGGGTCCCGTTTGCAGTCTCCAATTGATAACACGTTGGCTTTAATCGTAATTCGTAACCAAAGTAAAAAGCATTCCCACTTCAGTCGGAACGCTTAGCGTTAAACTTTGACTAAACTTTCCAGACAATTAGGAAGCTGCTTCTAAATCTTTGTCAGAAACTCAGAATCTTGTCTAGACTGATAATTTTACAAATTTTAATTTAAGTCCCTACTTATTATATCTATAAAGAATTCTGTCATCTCGAAACGTTGAATGATCTAGTGGTCTAGGTGGAACGAACTAGTTGCCAAATTCAATGATAGATTGTAAATATCATGTACCTATCATAGAATGTAGTACTAAATAATTTCATGTAATAGGGATGACGACAACTTTTTTTTCCTTAGTCTATCAGGAAGATTATTGAAAAGTATTGGACACGTATTTTTTCTTTTTTCACGTAATCAAACTTATACGGAGATATATTGAGTTGAAATGTCGCGTGACGTCACGGTTAGGTACGATTTATACCTAACGGTGACGTAGTTAGCCCCCACTCTCCAACATACGTTTTAACTTGGTCATTCTTTGTTAATTTGATAAAACAAAAAATACGTGTCTAATATTTTTTTATTACCTGACTGACGGACTAATTAGAATTTCGATTTCTTCACCCTGTCGTCATCCCTATTGGAAGGGTGTTTTTTCTATAGTTTTCTTTAATTATTTACATTTCATATCATCATCATCATTTCAGCCGAAAGACGTCCACTGCTGGACATAGGCCTCCCCCAAGGCTCGCCACTCAGACCGGTCAGGACATTTCATATGTCTTATTATAATAAGCTTATTTATTATTATTATTAATTAATTGTTTCTAAATAACATAATTATATGATAGATATGCGAATCGAATTGGTATTCAGTTAGAATTGGTATCTTTGTGTGTCGAATATTCAATTTACCTATGAATTCCTCATTTACCTAACATATTTCATTGACTCGCTGCTTTTAAGTTATTTATGTAGGTTATATTAAATTGCTGGATATGTAGTCTGTTAAGTTTCATTAAATTTACGCAGTACTAAATTCACTATTATGTGGTCAGTCTTTTCATTTTACTTTGAATTTTATTATCAACTGTTAATTTAACGAGCAAACGATCCCGTAATTCTATAATGTTTTCAAATTCCACACAATAGAAAGAAGTTTGTAGTTACTGAAATTCTTCGAATCGTATTACTACTTTGTAAAAATCAGATATCATATCTTTAACCTCTAATCGCTTTTTAGCCAGGACTCTCAACAATTCCCTATAGACTTTAGTTCGTAATAAAATACCTGCAGCAGCACCCTCTACTGAAATTCGTATGTCGTACTTACAATCATGTTTTGCCGCTCACTGGTAAACAGTAAACATGGTATTATATTTATAGATTCATAACCCTGTTTGCTACGCCGTATACTCGATGGGAAATATTTCTCAGAATGCAATGATGTCTTATTTACCAACACAGAAGGATTAATGGCGAACTATTGCTCAATACAGAGCAGCTGCTAAAAATGTTATTACATAGAGAATAAAAATACGCACTGTATGTATAGTTTCAATCTCAATTAGGAAAATTAAAAAAAAAACTTGCTCCTGCAAAGTTCCACTATCCTTTATGCGGCTTAATTTGCATTGAAAAAAGTCCCAAAAAGATATCACGAATCAGGCTTGCGTTCTTGCCTTTTCGTGTGCGGTGTTTTTTGTAAGCAATTTAGTGTACTCGCGTATGTGTTTACTCAGCTCGATATCTTGTTTGTCTTGTCGTACACTATTTACACACCGATCTAGTTCTACTATTGCATAGCTGATGAATTCTACATAAAAATATTGAGGTTTGAAATGTTAAAACTGCACTCTTTGTCACGGAGATTGTTCTTGGAAGGACATGATTCATTTTTTATTAGCTGTCACGTTTCGTTTTACGGAACAAATTCTTTGTGTAGAGCTATCAGAATGATTCTGATTCACTCAGTCCTTTCAAGTGCTTGGATTGATTTAAAATTTAGCGAATCTATTGAGATTTGCAATATTACCTGTTATTTATCACAGCTATGATTATATAAGCGCTTTGTTTAGATATTTGCTACATACGGGCTTTTTGGCATGACTCTCGCTCGATCAATCAACCTAATTTTTTTCATAAATATTGGCCCACCCGCGCCTCCATGCGAGCTTACGCCGAAAGTTCACGCCCCTTGGGAAATCTAGTTACTGGCATTAGCAGAAGGACGCGCACTATGCATACTTACAATGAAACTAAATTGCAATAATGTGTTATATCATTCTGCTTATTTCAGGCGTGGATAGTGCGAAATTTCCAGGCGCGTGGGCAATCTTACAAAGCAAAGTTGACCAAAAACGTTTTAATATTAAGAGAGTGAGCGAAGCGTCAGTCCGTAAAATTAAGTATTTGTCGCAAACAAAAGCCGTGGGCTGGATAACTTTGGCGCGACTTTGATTAATGATCTACGTAGGTAATGATAATAATAGCAAGTTCGCAAGTTATATTTCAGCACTAATAGCAATATTCTAGTATCAATATTAGGTACTTTTGTTGCTTATTTACCGTTCCATGCATTGTAAATAAGTATATAATAAGTAATAACATATGGACGAACAGTGCCTAACAGGATATGTCAAAATATATGGAGCATACTGACATTAGAAAATACGTTCCAATATGCTAATAACGCCTCTTTATAACGAAGGCCAAACGGGTGCCCGAGCTGTTCGGGCAGCGGGCACCCGTTTTGACGGAGCCATTTTTCTAGAGCCGGAGAAAAATATAAGGATTCACTTACAATAGATCAAGGTTCCATGGAAATTTATTTTCTTTTGCTACGCGAAATTAATAAGACAGATTGATGCCTACACCTACGGCTTCCAAAACAGACGTCTCAATAGCTGGGCCCGTTTACTAAGACTGCTGTAGCCGAGGGTATAGGTGGCGATAAACTGCAGTCACACAGCAACGCCTACAAGAATTGGTGTCTGCGAAGGAGTCTAAGATTTATTTTGTAACAATGATAATTCCGTACTTACAGCCGTGACAGCAATACAGGCCTCTGTTGGCAAGCGCCCAAGGGCCGTGAAGGGTGTGTATCTGTAGTGTGTAAAGTGTAGGTCTGAATTCCCTTCACCGGCCTGCTCGTTCCGCCGGGCCGCCAAGAGTTTTCGCACGCAAACAACCGCGCTCCCAAAGGATTACACAAAATGTCAAGTAACTAATCACAATTCAAGCTTTCTACACTCAAAACGCTCGTACGCGTTGTAGATTACAATTTATATCTCAAATATCTCAATAAACCACGCAGCGTCTCAAAAAGGTTATTCTTACAAGTTTTTACAATGACAATATGACGTCTGTCAAAATAGTACCTCAAAAAGCCACAGCTTCGCTAGTATCTATCAAGGGCTGCGTTCCGAATCGCGCTCAGTATTCGGTTCCGAACAATCCCCCGCTCCAGTCAGACCCATTCTGACTGCTAATAAATGGGGAGGCGGGCTAGGCTCGCCACCGCTCGTTTCAAAACCGAATCTCCGACCATGACCTCAGCAACTCTGGGAATCCCGTCAGGCCCATAGAACAACTCTACAATGCGTCCACGACGCCAATACAAGGGCAACAAATTTGATTCCTTAACCAGAACAAGATCTCCAACTTTGGGAGGATCAGTTTTGTCGGTCCACTTAACGCGCTGCTGCAGAATATGCAAATATTCCAGCGACCAACGATGCCAGAAACTCTGAGTCATCTGCTGGAGCAATTCAAAACGGCTCAAACGTGATGATTTTACTTCCCTGATGGGATATTCAGGCAGGGCGTTAAGGGGCCGACCAATCAAAAAGTGACCAGGAGTCAATGCTTCCAGGTCATTTGGGTCTGACGAGATTGGGCAGAGAGGTCGCGAGTTGAGGACGGCCTCAATTTTGCAAAATACCGTTGCAAGTTCCTCGAACGTTAATATCGTTTCGCCAATAACTCGTCGGAGATGCGTCTTTGTAACCTTTACAACGGCCTCAAAAATTCCACCCCAATGGGGGCAAACTGGGGGGTCAAATTGCCACCTAATGCCCATTCGGGACATTGCAATCCTCAAAATATCCTTATGACTATTCAAATAGTTACAAACTTCGTTCAAATAACGATCAGTGCCCTTATAATTAGTGCCGTTATCAGAGCGGATCAAGGACGGTAGTCCCCGGCGAGATACAAATCTACCTAGCGTCGCAAGAAATGCTTCCGTGCTGAGGGCACTTACCAGTTCCAAGTGAACTGCTTTGGTGGCCAGGCAGACAAACACACACAAATATGCCTTGACAGACCGAGCGTTGCGAAGCTGAGAGGTCTTCACCAAAAAGGGGCCAGCAAAATCGGTACCCACGCACGCAAATGGCCGACTCTCCGAGACTCTGTCGGACGGCAAATCACCCATCATCGGCTGTGTGGGTGCGGCCTTCAACCGATAGCACGGCATGCACTTAAAAATTACGCCACGAATAGTGCGTCTGGCCGACAAGATCCAAAATTCACGCTGCAAAATGGCTAGAAGGGTATGGCAGCCTGCGTGAGCGTTAGCAATGTGTCGATCTGACACCAACAAATTCACAAAGGCTCCTCCTTTAGGGAGCAACAAGGGGTGGCGAGCCCCATACGGCAAATTCGAGTTTCGAAGTCGTCCACCGACTCGAAGCAGACCCGACTCGTCCAGGAATGGATTCAAACGAGCAAGGGGACCCTTCACAGGCGTTCCTCTTTTCAGGGATTCAATAGTCGGTTCAAAGTGCTCTGTTTGCACTACACGAACCCAAAACATCAAGGCCTCTTGGCGTTCCAAGGGCGACAAAACTGACGTCAAGTCCTTATTCAGTGGGTTCCGTCCGTTGCGTATGAAACGCCGGATCCAACCGGTAACCCCAATCAATTTTGACAGAGAGCTATATCTGTCCAACAACAGATTCAAATTGTACGCAGGTTGCGTCTCCACAACGCCAACACGCAAGCCTGGTAATTCCTCTGGAGAGGAGAACCGATTCTGGGGCCAGGACGCCTCAGGGTGCTTCAACCAATCTGGTCCCCACCAAAGAGAATGGTTCACAAGCGCAGGAGCCTCGCAGCCTCGCGAAGCGCAGTCCGCGGGATTCAATTCTCCTGGCACATGTCTCCAGATCAGCGGGGTCTCAGAGCTCTGGATCTGTGAGACTCGATTCGCAACAAAGACCTCCAAGTTATGTAGCGAGGTGCGAAGCCAACAAAGAACGATCTCACTATCAGTCCACGCAAATACTTCCGAGATCTCAACGGTACAACCCAAAGTACCAAAAACATGATTGAGAAGCCTAGTAAGGAGGGCTGCTCCCGACAGTTCCAACTTAGGAATCGTCAACCTAGTCCGAATAGGGGCCACCTTACTTTTGGCCATCACCAAATGAACTCCCACGTGACCGGATGAACTAACAGTCCGCAAAAATACCACGGCCGCATATCCTCGTTCGGATGCGTCACAGAAACCGTGGAGACTGACTCGACACTTGCCAGCCGGCAAAAATAATCTAGGCAAGAGAATCCGGTTCACGTCCGGAAGTGAGGACACAAACGAACACCATTCTCTCAACAACTCTCCCTGGAGAGGTTCGTCCCAAGGCACTTCCGCAATCCAAAGCTTCTGCAAAAAGCACTTAGCCAGAAAAATGACTGGTGTGATCCATCCATTGGGATCGAAGGTCCGAGCAGTAGTCGACAAGACCGAGCGTTTCGTCCAGTTCTTCGGGAAGTCCAACTCCACCTGATAAGTGAAGACATCCTGGACGGGCTGGTACTGTATACCAAGGACCGCAATCAAGTTAGGGTTATCAGCATCTTCAAACAGGAGAGGGTCCTGTTGATGTTCCACTGGAAGATCACACAATAAGTCGGGGCAATTTGACAACCACTTACGCAATTCGTAACCTCCCGACTTTAGGATTGCAATCAACTCATCCCGCAAAATCAAAGCCTCCGCGACGGTAGAGGCCCCAGTGCAGACGTCATCGACGTACACCGAATCTCCCAAGATGGCCGCCGCCCGGGGATAGTTCAATCGCTCACGATGAGCCAATTCCAACAACGTTCGAATAGCAATGTAGGGACTAGACTTAAGTCCGTACGTGGTAGTGTTCAACTCGTACACTTGCATCGGATCACAAGATCGCTCACGCCACAAGATCAATTGGTACCGCCGGTCATCTCGGTGCACCACCGATTGTCTGAACATCATTCGGATGTCAGCCACAAAGACAATTTGATGACGGCGGAAGTTGGTGAGAATATCCGAGATGTCCCTATGCAGTTTGGGACCGGAATGCAAACACTGGTTCAAAGAAACCCCATTCGAAGTAGGGGCCGAGCCGTCAAAAACTACTCTTATCTTCCCACCGGGAGTCTTCAAAACCGCGTGGTGAGGCAAGAAGTAGTGCTCGAGCGAGCGCCAATCAATGTCGGAAGGGGACATATGTCCCAAATCCTCATACTCGCGCATAAAGTCAATGTACTTAGTACGAAAGTCCGGATCCCTCTTCATTCGGCGTTCCATAGACAACAACCTTTTTTCTGCCAAGGCATGAGACTGACCGAGAGGGGGGCGTGCAGCCCTGAAAGGCAACCGAGTGACAAAACGACCATCAGCGCGGCGACCAGTATTATTCTGGTACGACAATTCACACTCTTCTTCCGCCGGGTCGACTCTGGGAGCCTTGGGGGGCTCTTCGACCTCCCAGAAACGCTGGACTGCGTCAGAGAGTGAGAGCCCTATTGCAACAGTTTGGTCTTCAACCCGTGGGACAGTACCCCTCAACACGGGACCACAAAAACTATATCCAAAAATAGTGCGTAACGCAATTAACCCGTACGGTTGCAAAACCCGCTTTTCCCCGGACAGAATCAAACCCAACACGTCTACTCCCAGGAGTAGGTCTACGGGTCCAGGTACAAACCACTGAGGGTCAGCGGGAGTCAAATCCGACGTCAAATTTACCACAGCAGGGGAGATAGTCACCTGCGGGTTTCTGCCCAAAATATCATTCAGAATGACCGCCTTGGCCACAATGGACGGCCCACAATTTACAGGCGAAAAACAAACCTTGACTTCACCCTTTGGTCCTTCCACCTGAAGGCCACCAATGCCGTGGATCACTACAGGGTGAGGTCTACATGGGAGGCCCAATCTCTCCACCAAATAAGAGGACGCAAGACAACCCTGGGCACCCGAATCCAAAAGGGCACGTACAAACAGGGAGTCGCCCTTCGGGCCCCAGACCCTGACACAAACAGTCGGCAGAAGAACTGTCTCAGGTTGGGCGGCGGTGGTGGGAGAGAGGGCGGCAACTACCTATTGGGGGGCATCGCGTGATGGCGATGTCCGATACGAGTGGAGGTAGTGCTCCACTGGTACCTCATGGCGTCTGCTCGGCAATCCTCGGCTCGGCGCGTAGTAGGCGCTACTGCGACCGAACTGGGGCGGGCGGCGTTCCAAACGCGGTCTCTCGCACAGCGGTGGGGAGAACCGCGGAGGCGTGGTGCGGCGCTGAACCGCTGCAAACCTCTCCTGCTGTTGAGGAGAGGGGGGAGGGGTTCCCCCGCCCGTGGGCGGCAAGCCCCGACGAGACTCCCTTTGGTGATGGTGAGGATGCGGGCCCCCGCCCGTGGGGGAATTCCACCCCGCATCATCAACCCGAACACCACCATTCCTATTGGCACACAAAACCGGGTGGTGCTTCCCCTGGCAGTTCGGGCACGGCTCTGGCCGTGAACAGTCCCGCTGCAGATGCTGCCCCAAGCAGGAGTAGCACCACCGGCGATCATTCGCAATGCCTCGTCGATCTTTCACCTTCCTATTGAGGAATTGAGGACACGCAGAAACAAAATGGCCGTCAGCATTACAATATACGCAACGAGGGCCCTGGGCCGTTGCGTATCTGAGGGTTGGGCGGCGTGGCTCAACCACCCCTCGAGGGGGGGGGCGAGCGACAACACGACGCTGTTCTGGAGGAGGCCGCGCTGGGGCCGGGGACGGGCCTTCAACGCCAGCGTTGTCCAACAAGCGGCACTCCTCTTCCAAAAACGCCAACAAATCTGCAAATGGCGGCAACTGCGTGGCACTGTCACCACCATGTTTTTGCTCAAAACGGACTTTCAAGTCCATAGGCAAACGCGACAAAACAATGTGCAACAACATAAAGGACCATTCATCGATAGGCAGACCGAGCCGCCGCAAAGCATTCAATGCCACCACCATGGGGTTGACCAAGTCCACTCTCAAAGTGGCAACCCTATGGACGTAGGGCAACGACAACAGCTGTGCAACATGGGTATCTGCCAACCACCTAATGTTGGCATACCGCTTCACCAATAGTTCCTTGGCAGTGGGGTAGTTTTGGTCGGTGACCGCCAAATGTGAGACAAGACCGAGGGCCTCTCCCTTTAATGTGGAGAACAAGTAGGCCAACTTCTGACTCGGTGCCAAGTCCGTCCTAGCATCTACCAGACTGGTGAATAAGTCATGGTAGGCGGTCCAACCTTTCAAATCCCCATCAAAATGTGGCAAGTCAAGAGTAGGTAAACGCCCCAAAAGAGCCATGGGTGGAGGTGTTCTGGTTTCCTCAGTCAATGCACCCCGCTCTACCCTGCTGGCGGCTTGGGCAATACTGTCCGTCAAATCATAAAACTGTGTGATGTCGGCCTCCACACAGTCATCCAGCTTTGGATCCTCGGTGTCCAAAAGCTCCGTATAGCAACTTTGTACAATTTTGCTCCGCTCCGTCAACTCTGCCGATCTTCGGAGCAAAGCATCAAAACGATCTGGTCGATCTATCAACGCAGCAGCTGAAGCCGCCCATCTCAACTCCGCTTTGATTCGGGCAACTAATTTTGACATACTTGTCCAAAACAACAAACAAAGCAAAAGGTATATAATTAAATTTAAATTCTATTGTTCAACAATCTAAACCACAAAAAAAGAATTAAATTTAAATTATTTTGTCAGCAACGGAACCCTGCAAAGTTGCCTGCAGATCCCTAAATCAATTGCTATTACAGTGAGAACCTACAACAATTAACAATATTAGTTCAAAACTATAATTGATTTAAACTATAATTTAAATTATATTAATTAGTACAGAACCCTATTTTAATATAAAATTAACTAGGAATCCCCAAATTCAACTAAAATACATTTACAATACAAAGGTGTCTATTAATAGCAAAGGCCAAACCAATTCAATCAACTGGAGCAACTACTTCCATATGCACGAAACTACCCTGTTTTTTCATATGTATCAACTACCTACCAAATTTGACTTTTATCAATTTACATTAAAATTCACAAAAATAGGTGAGATTATATCTCCTCAACAATCTTTAGTGCAAACTAGTTACTTAACATAGAAATATCAATCAATTTTCAACAATGATTTACCAATTTTCTATCTTTGCCCGTAGCAACCCGAACATCAAAAAATAGATTTATCCAACAAAAGGTAAATTTAATGAACTGATTCCAACTGTGTGGGTTTATACCCATCAAACACAGTGGACTTGACTCTAAACAAGACTTCTAGACACCGCCGTGTAACAGGCAAAACCAAAAATTATTAACTAAATGCCCTGTTCTACGACTCGTGTGGATCTCAAAAACCCACACTGTGCTACCAAAAATTATGATGCCTACACCTACGGCTTCCAAAACAGACGTCTCAATAGCTGGGCCCGTTTACTAAGACTGCTGTAGCCGAGGGTATAGGTGGCGATAAACTGCAGTCACACAGCAACGCCTACAAGAATTGGTGTCTGCGAAGGAGTCTAAGATTTATTTTGTAACAATGATAATTCCGTACTTACAGCCGTGACAGCAATACAGGCCTCTGTTGGCAAGCGCCCAAGGGCCGTGAAGGGTGTGTATCTGTAGTGTGTAAAGTGTAGGTCTGAATTCCCTTCACCGGCCTGCTCGTTCCGCCGGGCCGCCAAGAGTTTTCGCACGCAAACAACCGCGCTCCCAAAGGATTACACAAAATGTCAAGTAACTAATCACAATTCAAGCTTTCTACACTCAAAACGCTCGTACGCGTTGTAGATTACAATTTATATCTCAAATATCTCAATAAACCACGCAGCGTCTCAAAAAGGTTATTCTTACAAGTTTTTACAATGACAATATGACGTCTGTCAAAATAGTACCTCAAAAAGCCACAGCTTCGCTAGTATCTATCAAGGGCTGCGTTCCGAATCGCGCTCAGTATTCGGTTCCGAACACAGATCCTTAGCTTCGAAGTTCAAAGCAATATCAAAAGGAAAATGCACGTCTTATCGACGACGGTAAATGTCACTTAGTATAAAATCAAAGTAAAGTGTTACATTTTATGCCAAGCCAAACATAAAATATGTATGGAAAAATCTCGGCTTTTTTTGATGAATCAAATGCTTCAAACCGCACGAGTGAATTCATTTAAATGTAAAATATAAAAATGTCTTAGATTTCAGACTCCACCCGAGTTCATCGACTTTGTAGAATATTTAAAGGTTGGGTATTTCCAATTTGTCATTTGAAGTAAGAGTATTAATTGGTCTTTTAAGAGCAATATAACAAACACCTTTAGATTAGAAACGTAGGTAATTAATGGAGGTAATTAATAAAGCATTGCTACTTGACTTTGACACAAAATGGCTGAGGTGACAAACGGTAACGGTTTGGTAAATCACCCAGGGGTTATCGCCCATGTAAGCGGGCTACGAACTCGCGACCCCGCCATTGAGGCCATTATTTCATCCGGATAGACGGCAAAACCGCCTGTTGCTTGTTTTGTCACCGAAAATTCCAAATCCAACCTTGATTCGTAAGCGCAGAATCCGGTCGGCAAAAATGACACTTCGAATTTTCACGAAATTCTTTCTGGGAAGCTTTATCAGCCGTTCCGGATTTTGGGTCTCGTCCAATATTTTTTAAAACTTCTGTAAGTACTTTACAATTTCAATTATTCTTGTCTTGCTCATAGCGTAGGTAAATCTTCAAATGAATTAAATATGAAAATTCTCATGAAAATTATATGAATCTTCATCTCACATTATTATTGTGTGCAACAACTCAGTCACGGTTTGAATGAAACTAATTCATTCATTCATGTTATTCAGTTTTGTAACTTATTCATGAATACTTTGTACTAGTCCTCAGTGTCAGGTCCCGTGTCGTAACAGTGGCTGGCCATTGAAAACAGTTGGACCGAGCAATGGATGAACATTGAAAACAGTTGGACCAAGCGTGATGCCTCCTTTGAGAACAGAATACCGTGAATAATGAGTTCTATCTAGTACAATACGTTTGTCTAGACGAGTGCATTCCTTCCAGAGTACAATACGTCTTGGATAATTTAAAAAACATTTACTGATATTATACTTACGTCATAAGGTAAACGATTAATAATTTTCCTCTCTATAAAGTGAATGTTCATTACATAAACTTTATTATTTTCTTTAGTACTCTCAGTAAGTACCTAATGAATGTCTAGTGCTGTTTCCAACTGATTTAAATTTTCCTTTCGATTAGAAGTAATAAAATAACTACACGCATTCAATGTTCATATTCGGTATCACAACATTTTCTACATGGATGACGTAATAACTTTGCATAGAATAACCTATCTTGAGATACGAGTTTTCTTCCAACATTCCTTCCATGATGTGATATTGATTTGTAGCTGCAATACATATTCATCGCAGACCTAAACCCAAGCGTACTCTTCCACTCGACACTTGCGGACCACACCCCTGTTTGGCCATTCCGTAGTCTAGGGCGATGACATTGTTGCACATTAATGTACGGGCAGACACGTTTCGGGTATTGTCTGATGTTTTGTTATCAAACACAGCTTAGCTCCTTGCTCCGAGCTTATGCTGTCACTCAAGAGCTAAAGGACTGCACTTGGAAAGCAAATTTTGACTGTAATAATGAATTCAGTTGATGAGATGTGATAGCATGTGAATATGGAATATAGAAAGATACACATATAAATATAGTTTTAAGATTATCCATTTCATAATCATGTTATTTTATTAGTCTTGTTCACACGTGGGCGTTGCAATGTCTACGAATGCCCTTTTCAGAATGTTCACTAAAATTGTCGTTTTGTAATCCATTTGAGACAGTAAAAAAATCATTTGTCTTGACTCTTGAATGTACTTCAGCGCTGAAATGATGGGAAGTCACGAACCGCAACGTTATTACTTTGCGTTTCCTGTTACGAAAGAGTTTTCATTCAATAGAAAAATATTCTACACAAACTATCAACGGACGGCATAAAAACTTAATAGGTCTATTTCACAGTATGATAAATTAGTCAAAAATAACCTAGTTCATTTAGGAATATGAATATCACACATGTTTGTTTCGTCACATTACAAATTTGAAGAGACCGCTGATTTCCATTATCTTCTCATTACATTTGTGCCAAAGTATAATTACACGGTGGGTCAGAAAATATGGCAAATAATTAACCCACAGTATAGGCTATCGATTCTAAGTATATTGTATAGGTCTTTAATTTTTTTTGAGTTGGTAAAAAAAAAATGTATATGGGATTGGTTGTGTGAGCGACGCCTGAATCCTATATAAAATATATATTTTTACCAACTCAAAAAAAATTCAAGACCTATACAATATACTTAGAATCGATAGCCGATACTGTGGGTTAATTATTTGCCATATTTTCTGACCCACCATGTATATAAAACTTTTCGAGTCCTAACATAAAACTCGAAAGACGTAAGACGTAACTCAAGCATAATGATAAGTTTTTGTTACGGGTCCACTATCGTGGTCTCCGAAACAACGGCGTTGATGTCGCAGGCAGCTTCTTACTGAATAATGTTAATCATTCCAAACACTCCATCCCATTGGCATTATGCTAATGAATACTTGCTTTGAACTTCCAAGCTTTATATAAGTCTCTGTGTCTATTTAACATTAACAAGTGTTTCATAATTAATTTTGAATGTGTCTACTGTAAAGGTATTTTTTTTAAGTAATATTATTCGATAACTCGAGAAATTCTTCCCCACAGTAGTGCTTCTACTACTACTACTACTACAGCCTATTTGCGTCCCACTACTGGGCACAGGCCTCCTCTCATCACGAGAAGGTTTGGGCTATAGTCCCCACGCGGGCCCAGTGCGGATTGGGGACTTCACACACATCTTTGAATTACTTCGCAGATGCGTGCAGGTTTCCTCACGATGTTTTTCCTTCACCGAAAAGCTCAGTGGTAAATTCAAATTGAATTTCGCACATAAGTAAACTTAAAGGTGCGAGCCGGAATCGAACCCCCGACCCTCTGCATGAGAGGCGGCAGGTCGAACCACTAGGCCACCACGGCTACCATCATATTATTTCCTGCCAATTCCGTTTTATGTTTTAGGATCACGACAATCATTGAAATATCACCATCATCATAGTGTTTACTCGTTGCTAGGTACGCGATTTAAGGTGTATCATTGTTTGCTTGAAAGATTTACTTACAGTTTTGGCAAATAATACATTTCGAAGCAAATTTTGTTGAAGCTAGTTAGTGATGATTTGATGATATGCTGTCCTCCGAGGTGCATGTTGCCAATTTAGCACATTATGTGCCATATTACACGCTAAATTGGCAACATTGAGGTCTCCGAAACGTCAAATGTCACAGTGACATTGGCACTATTGTATAAAATGGCAAAACGTTGACATTGACAGCCGCCACCTTGCAGATAGTGGCGCCAACTAGTAAGCAGGAATACGGTGGGCAATACGCGTGAAGTCGCGGGCAGAAGCTGTATGAATATACTTTGAACTCACAATGCGAAGACATTCAATGTTTAATTTTCTGAATGATCAAAGCACCGCTACTGACTGGCAGTTATTGCGAGAGACCTTTTAAGGCTCCTTTCATAAGTAAGTACTTTCCAACTAAAAACTGCGTAGAGATCTTCTACTATCTAAAGTCCCGCGCCTTCACATTTCAAAAACGCTTCAATTTTTTTATTATTATTTTAAAAGCACCACCAGCACTCTCAACGCATAGTTGATGGCTGTCTCAGCACGCACACATGTGTTGAGAGTGTTGGTGGTGCTTTTTAAACACATTGAAGCGTTTTGAAATGTGAAGGCGCGGGACTTTAGATAGTAGAAGATCTCTAGTTCGGAAAGGAAGTCCGAGCTCTATTTGACCCGATAAACACAAAGAGCTCTTTGTTCATTAATTTAAATTGCTCTATGCCAAGCCTCAATTTCATTCCGCTCATGTGAATTAATGAACTACCAGAATAGGTCATAATGCAGTAATTGTGTCGCTTATGAAATTAGGTTCACTACTGCAAAACAGAATCGAAACTATGTAACAGTACTTTTATAAATGTACAAAATTCTTTTTAGGGTTCCGTACCCAAAGGGTAAACCCGTCCGTTAAAGCTAACGTTAACGTTAAATATTTTAATATGGGACAAAATGACGTTTCTGTATGGATGGTGACAGCTCGGCGGCCTTATTTAACGACCAGGAGTCCGTCAACCGTGCTTGAATCAACCCATACTAAGATTCCGCTGTCCGTCTCTCTGTCTGTTTGTCCGTCTGTCACCAGGCTGTATCTCATGAACCGTGATAGTTAGACAATTAATTTTTCACTGATGATGTGTCTGTTGCCGCTATAACAACAAATAATAAAAAAAAAAACAATGAAATAAATATTTAAGGGTGCTCCCATACAACAAATGTGATTTTTTTGCCGTTATTATAGATAATAGTACGGACCGGAAACCTTCGTGCGCGAGTGCGACTCGCACTTGTCTGTTTTGTTTTAATTCTCCTCTGCGAACACAACGGTGCTCGCTGAGTCACGTGCACGAAGCAAGTAAATTTTCCTAGAAAATTGAGTTCGCTTCAACCCTACTACGAGGCCGACATGGCTAAGTAGCGAGCACGGAAAGGAATGTAGGACAAATCGCGTGACCCCTAACCACAGGAAATATTTAAGAAGTACAGTGAACATTCGCCGAAAGCTCTTTAAAAATGCCGGCGCATTCATCGATAATTGCTCTGCGACATTTCTTTCAATGACACGTAATGTCGAAAACACGAAGGCGTTTACAGTTACGGTCGTTCTGTTTCGATAATGCCGTTAGAAAGTTTTGCATTTGATATCTAGAAAATGGAAAATATCTACCATGTATTATATTATATGAAACTCTATTGTATGCATTGTAATGATGGTATGAAAAAATTTCAAGTTCATTCGCTACATGATACTTTAATGCCCGTAATAGAAAACATGTCGTACGGACGGTCGTGGTTGGAAACCGCATAGACCACAGCCTTCGATGATTTGCACGTGATTGGCTCGCTTTATTTTCGCTCTAGGTACGCTCGATCGGGTAAACTGACTTTTTGTCACTGAATTCCTTAAATTATATTTACGGTCACCGAACGTGCTTCAATTCGCCACTTTATAATACGCTTTGCTGCATTACTTACATTAAAAATATTTGGAATGAATTATACATAAAATGAATGTACAAACATAGAAGTTTTTGTTTGAGATGCATGCGAAATGTATCTAGGTCGTAAAATATTTTAATGAGTTTTCATATGAATTATCCGATGATATCTCATGTTTTACCGTAATTCGTCTGTGAGCGGAAATAATTTACGTTTATATTGCCGTCACAGCATTCGTTACACACAACTGTATTACACAATGCAATACGCTTATAACAATGGGTCTGGACGCCATATCGCGCGAAACGTCACGGATATCGGCGTTTGCGCAGCTGTCAGTGAACTTGCGTGGAACAATGCGCACGTGTAGGTCAATAACGTCCCATTCTGTTTCACCTTAAATTTTACATAATATTTTTCCTTGTTTCAGGAACTGTCGCGAAAACGAAAAATCGTCGATCCCTCGAACCACCACCCTCCAAGACTGAGAACTCACTGCCGTCTTCCAAAATATCTCCTAAAACTAATTTTAATTTATCTCTCGGACTCAAGCCGACTTCACCTAAATCTTCTCCACCGATCAATACGACTCAAAAGTCTACTGAAAGGAGGCGAAGCTCTGAAACGACGGTCACCAAGCCAAGTTGCATTCCTCTTTCAAAAAAATCTGTCGAGAAGCAAACCCGCACTTCCATATCACCTGTAAAGCAGGAACCCAAAAAAGACAAGACGTCAAAACTTGAACACAAATCAAAAGTGGAACCACCTAGACGTAAGTTAAGCAAAAGCCCGGAGAAAGCAAAAAGTGATACCGAAAGTTATCGTAACGATAGAAGACATCGAGCTCAAAAAGAATATGAAAGTCTTAATGAAAAATATCATAATTCAAAGAAAAGACTGACTAGTTTAGATAATAAATCTTCAGGAGACACGAATATAGCTAGAAACGCTTCGCCTAGTAAAAATATATTAAATGACAATTTACATATTTCTACGCCTGAGACGAGTGTTAGCCTAGAGAATTGCAAGGATACTTCCAAAATGTCTACTCTACACGAAACTCTCAGACCACATACTAGTAGCTCTAGACTATCTCAAGAGATGGATAGCCTAGCTGCATTGACGAAACAAACTTTAGATAGGGTTAACAAATTATCTAATAACTTAAATAGTAATAAAATAAATTTAGACTCGTCTGAACCACGTTTTGACTCCGCGTTATTTGGATCGACTACGAATCGAAAAAATAACGATCATGCTTTCAATTTTGGACATAACAGCGAGAAGCCAGCGCAAAATAGAGGAGTAACTGAAAGATTGAGGGATATAGACACAGCAGCTCAGAGGCTGATCGACTTTGAAAAGCAAAGTGCAATGTTTTCTGATCTCAATAATGATACATCTAGTCAATTCCGCCGTCTCGATGCAACGTCGACATCTTGTAGTCTTACCCCTGTATCTATACTAAAGAGAAAATCTCTCAATGATGAGAGCGCGATTCATAATTCCTCTAATCAAACTATTGCTTCTCCGCCGGTAACATTTTCACCAAGCGTAATCGAGCCCCAACAGTGTCGTTCTGACAATCGACAACGTCAAGGAATTCTCAAAAAGCGACGCAGCTTAGATGAATCACAAGTTGCAAGGAGGCGATCTTGTAGTCCTGAGGTTTCGTTTGCCGAAGATGGGTCGCCAGATACAAACAAACCGATTTTGAAAAATCGCCGGTCTTCTCTTGAAGATATAATAAGAAACCCGTCACCCGATGGACAAATTCAAGGAATACTGAAGAGAAAGATGAGCCGGGAAGAAGATCATGTTACTGATGACCTGTCTCATGGGTCTCCAGAGCCACATGGCATTCTAAAAAGGAAATCTAATTCTAGTTCCAGTAGCAGCACAACCTCATCTCATGTTTCTATTGCTCAAGCAGTTTTATTGGCAGCCGCTGGCGGCGCCGAGATTGTTGACGACGATAAAGATACCGTCAGACCAATTTTAAAGAAAAAGAGCTTCTCTGAAGAAAGACCTTGTCTTGACATTTCAATTTCAGAAACACCAAGGCCACTGGGTATTCTCAAGAAAAAATCCGTGGACAACGAGGAACATGAATTCGAACGACCGAAAAAACCCATTTTGAAATCTTGTAGGAAGTTATCTGGCGATGAGGGTACTTCTAGTTTTGACTTGAGCGAAGATGATAGGAGCTCCCGGCGATCCTCTCTCTTGCGATCTCGCACCTCTGACCATTCCGGTTCGGAATGCGAAGCTACAGTAAGGCCTATTTTAAAGCAGAGAGGTTCGAGTCTCACCAGGGAACGTAGCCAATCCCCGCGCCCACGACTCTCATTCTGTGCGGATAACGAAGCGAACATCAGTGTGACGAATTTCAGTTGCGACGCGAACGACTTGTTGGCGGCTGGACCGCGACGCGCATTGAATTTGTCACTCGACCCGGAAGAGTCCGCTAGAAACCCTTACCCAAGTGCAGTGCTTAGACGAAGAAATCTCCGACCGAAATCGAACCCTCGATCCAAAAGCCTCGCGGGTGATGTGAACGATGAACTGTTTTCAATTTTAAATAATCGCAGATTAAAAGTGGACGAAAATTGTGAAAAATCGCGTTTCAATTTATGGGGAGGTGAAAATTCGGGCGATAACGAAAGCGGTAACACTAAACCTTTTCCATCGATAGCTGCTCGTATCAAAAGTATGGAGCAAGCTCTCGCTAAAGACTTATCATCGAAAGAACAGCCTTCAACATCGCGATCAAAGAACCGCGATCGAGACCGCTACAAGACACAACCTGTAACTGTCGAAGAAATGCGATTCATCACTTCCAGGTAAGTAATCTAATCCCTAGTTGTAAATAAATACAACTCTGTTTCAGTTTTCTGTTAAGCATTTTAAGGAAATAATATCGTCAATATATTTCACTTTTATCCCTTCCGTTGTCCAAGAAATGATGTCACTAGTGCGACTTGTTTACTGTGGGTGATTTTTCTTTCGGTCTCTAGCGGCGTCCTTAATTTACGAGTTTTCTCGTGTAAAGGTGATTGCGCTCTGAAATGGCCGCTTAGGCGTTGGATGCCGAATCTTGGCAGGCTGCCATTATTTTGATGGGTAAACGCGTGAGCTGCTATCGAATGTTTTGTTCTGTACATTAGCCCTTGTTTGCTTCCTCAAGTTCCTCGACACATCGAAAATAATTATTCTTGCTACCGCTTAGTTCTTGGATTTTCGTATATGGATGATATAATTAAAGTATAGCGCAGTAGCTATAAAAACGTTAACAGTACAAAGTACAATCAATAAAAATCCCCTTTATTACGATTTATCTCATAAGTTACTAGTAGTAGCATGTATTATTCACACCAGATTCGCTATGTTTATTACATAGCGAATCTGGTGTGAAAATTTAATTAGATCATTGTTAATTAGAAATCAATGAATATACCCGTAATCTGTGCTAATTTAACGTTCTTCAAGCGTCTGACATCATTCCTTGGTCCAGCGCATTATAGACTTGCTCACAACGCAGAGCGTCAGCTTTTATTTCGGAGAGTTCGGATTACTATTTAAAACTAGCTGGAAAATATTAGTGTACTTCTGATCTGTATTCACTGTGGTAACCAACCATGGAATCTATTATGTGGTTTAATCTGCCTGAATTGTAAGTGTCTCTTAATAATTTCTCATCACTGCAGCACAGCAAGAGTCAATTTCGCTCATAACCGCACGTCGTTAACCTCGGTAAATTAACCTTTCAAGTAATGCTGACGCCTTCGTTACACCTCTATGAATATTTACCCCCATTTATTACATTAATAATGCGATCTTAACGTATATTACCTTTTAATGTGATATTTTCATCTCGTGACAATGTGGGTAGAGGCCTGCTGGACAAAAAGAGTCAAAAACCCTTATTGGGTTTAAGTAGGGCACTCTTGAGAGTCTTGAGTACTGATCGCTGGATATTGGCATTAGATTTTCCTTTTTCGTAAAACACGTGAAAAAAACCCGTCAGATAATTGTTATTCTTTTGTTGTTAAGGGACTTCTCGACCTTGCGACTTGCAAGCAGACATAAATAACTCCAAATACGTGACTAATAACGAGACGTCTGCCGACTTCTTCATTGTTACGCAATGCCTACTATGTTTGCAATATTGTATAACAATAAGAATAAAAAACAATTAAAATACAGATGTCTCAAATGTCTCAAACATACCAGGGGAGACAGAACAACTTTGAGGAGGGATAGGGGGACCTATATATTTCTTTTATAAAGTATGCAAATAATGCGGATGTTGAATTGTAACATTTGTATCTACTAATAATAACTCCCGGAGTGCGTATTGTTACTGACACACATGCCGACTCCTATAGTTGATTTATTGGTGTCCTAAATTGAGCCGATTGCATTAATCTCTTGCATGATTAACATCGGCCCGGCCATCAGTTACTGGTACAGCCGACATCTGAAACGGCATTTTGATGACGGAAATAAGCGCTCCAGCCGTTACTGGGTCAAGCACTATTTCTGGATCTGTTGTGGTCCACAGAGCACCAGAAGTTTTATGACCGAACGATGTGAACTTTCGATGCCCTTAATGACTATAATTCTTATGCAGCCGACGTCTCCTATTCGGTTCGCGCTTTGAATGTTTTTCAGAAGCTGCCGTAAATTTTAAATGAAAGGGTACTTCAGGAAGCTGTGCATTTAAACTCTTTCGATACATTATTTTTAATTTCCAGTATTACTTATCAAATGCTCAGAATGGTGTCGTATTCAAACAGTCGAATCCAATCCACAATGAAAACCACAATGACTCGGTGTCATTTATTATTGAAATGCGATCGATAACTCCGTCAAACCCAGCGGATTTTTATATTTAGACCTTGTCAAACTTCCTTAAATCGATAGATCGGTAATGCCGATTCAGATCACTCATGTCATAATTCATCGATATTTATGAAGGTGGTCTGAAGGAGCGACCGTCTCTGTCTTGTGTATGGCTGTGTTCTACATTAACGCGTTTCTTTTCTCATTCTGCAGTTTGGAGCCGGGCCAAGCGAGTTTCCAAGCGTTTGGCCCCGCGGGCTGTAGTTTTCCGAGTCAGCCCGCCGAGTCCGGTGCTCCTCCCTTTGTTGGGGGCCTGAACGCGAGGGAAAAAGAACGTTTCGCTCTAGCTGACTTCGCGAAGACCTTAAAGTCTCCTCCGTTTGAGACTAGCAACTTCGGCGTTCAACTCCCAACTACGTTTAACGGCTTCTCAGAAACACCAGCCGCCAAGGACGACAGCTTCGGCGAGGCTACTTTCCTCGATTTCGAGAACATTTCCGCTAGCCTTGAAAGAAGACAGTCGACCTTGGACGAAATTGAACAGGAAGTCAACAAAGTGCAGATTGCTCTGGACGAGGACAGTCGAGCATTAGAGGAAGATGAGAGGCAGCAAGCCGAAGGTGACAACTGGAGCCTGAACGTGTCTTGCGACAGTGGAGTGTACAACCGGGCCTCTTCCAGGGATTCCGGCCCACACTCAGGTTAGCACTTCATCATGTTATGTTAATTCAAATGGTTCTCCCATACCGTATGAGAACATAAAAGTTTATTTTTATATCCGCCCCACCGGAATCGTAATCTTGGTTTGACTTATTTAGCAAGCGGAGCAATCAAAACTAATAGCAACAGTGTCATAAAGTATACACGCGCGGGGAATCGGGCCAGAGCCGGTTTGCATTAACTTGCGTTTGTTTATGTTTGTGCTTGGTAATTTTAGATTTGAGGATACGCCGTTATGAGTATATAGGGACGGTTTTGAAAATAAACACTTTGTTAACCTTGCACGTGTCTCCGGCCCTTGTATTTGGGTCAATGTAATGCACGTTCCGTTTGACAACATTCCATTCCATTTGTAATATTTCAGTCATATTATCGGTTCGTTGTTTTCATTTCAGTTATTAGTTTGTGATAAATAAATCATAGTAAATACAAATTTACCTTTTTGTTAACCTGTTTACTGTAACCCGAAGCTATTTTCGCCCGATACATTTACCACGCTAATAGTTATTTTGTCTCAATTCTAGGTGAAGAACTGGGTTTGATCGAGAGCCAAGAGATCAAGGAGAACCACGCTACGAACAGTAGTAGCAACGAGTGGTCGCCATCTTCAATAGAACACGGCCTAATCACGATGGAGAGGCAGAGGAAGTCGACAGAGACTGAGGCCTTCGGCCCTGAAGACCAGGGGAGCGATGACGAGAGCAAGATGGAGCAAACAGGCTTTAACCTTGGCTTGGTGAAGAGTAACAGCGTCGTAGCACGCGCCAGCATGTGGCAGCAATTACAGCAGCAAGCAAAAGGTACAGTTTTGTATGAATTACTTATTCAGTCATCCAAATTCAATACTTTCAATGTTTCGGAAAATCAGTATTGCATGAAACTTGGGATCCAATTGCTTCTATTTATCCACTTAGTAAAATGAAATATTATTGTGATCCCATATTTCATACCCACTATGACTCAAAGCCATTTCATTTAGATAAAGGTGTTTACATTGATGTCAATTTTCAAAATCTAATCTGATTATCTCCAAACTTTCATAAGGACCGTGGAATTCGATAGAATTGTAAATTAACACTTTCTTTATTACGTTCCAGGCACACCAAAGCCGCTCCTGCGTCACAATCGATCAAAAAATATGGACGGGTCTATTTCGGATCGGTTCAAGACCCAGCCCATATCGTTCTCGCCCCCGAAGGCGCCAGAGGAACCGCCCAACGAGGAGCACACTTCTCTCGCTCAGTCCAAAAGCACTGCCAATGTGTTGGACAGGGATGAAGATGGTGAGCATACCTTAATTTCTGTCTATAAAGCTTCTTTGGAGTCCGAAATTTAGTTTACAATTGGCAGCAGGTTTATTTTGAAGCCGTCTTTCTTTTGTTGTTAAAATACTTGTTGAAATCTCAGTTGAGTAAATAGATTTAAACTGTCGTAATTTTTTGTACGGCATGCACAGCGCATTATGTTACAAAATTTGAAATCTAGCTTCCTGTCTTTTGATTGTCGGCTGTTGTTTCTTTTTTGCATGTCCTCGACTACTCTACTATGTGTATGTCCGGGTAATCGTAAACACAAAATGCACATTGTTATGTAAATACGCACACACTCACCGGTGGCAGCTAAGTTAGACGAGGATGATCCTGCGAAGATGTCCATTATGGAGAAAATGAAAATGTTCAATTCGAAGCTCACGCATAAACCTCCCGTGGCTGGATTGCCTCGGCCGAAGGAAGAGAGGGTGCCCCGGACGTCTCGCCTCAAGACAATGCCAGTTTTAGCCAGCCAAGTGCAAGAGGCCATGGAGCAAAACGAGAGACTAACTAAATCGTTCACGCACAACGAGGTCCCGCGTAATCCAGACTTCCAGCTCAAAATGGAGCTCTTCCGATCGGCGAGCGCTAAGAACACGTCGCTAGAATACCTCATGAGGCAGAACTCAAAGTTTAGAAGCTTAGGTCTGATTTTGTTGTTTATTTTGAGTTTGGTTCGTTATTTTGCTTGAGTCGTTGCGCTTCTGGGTTTTTATACTAATCCCTAGGGTCCCGCTAATAATCTGGCCTGGAAGGTAAGTTGGTAGTTAAATACTAGTGTATGCGATTAATTATGCATGGAATGCTCGAGAAATAAAGCAATTAAATTGTGGTAGCTAGTCATTTACAGGTTTTCAGATACGTGAAGACTACTAATATTGACTGTTCTTGGTTTTAAGCACAGGTTTTAATCGAGTATTTCCACAAACCTAATAAGCATGTACGACGTCGTTTAACTAAAATTACTAAAACTGGTTGCTGTAACAAATCATACTTTTTTTAACGCCCTCTATGAACTTGAGCAATATTTATTTTCGGCTCCGTACGTTACTCATAAGCTTACTAAATCCGTTGGTCATCATTTATTCCTCAATAACTTTAGCTGGAATTTTCTTGATACTGAATAAAATATTAGATCGTAATGCTTAGACAACTCTAATGGGTTTCAAAAGTTTTCAAGGCGCTTGTTTACGAGAATATCTAACTCTTGAGAGGGATTTCAATCTATTGTTACATTGTGCTGAACGTTACTTTATTTTGCAGACCTTGATGATGATTCCCCTTCTGAACGGGCCCAAAGGATGATCACACCCGAAGTGCGAGGGATCTTGAAGTCGGGGACTACTGTCGTACCGAAACCGAAGACCCTGGCAAAAGGAGAAAGTTCCGAGGTAAGCATTTTCAATATATATTTATTAGAGTGTCTTACCCTCAAATTTGCACATAACAATGATAGCCCGCTTTTTCAACCATCTTATCAAAATATGTTACTGAAATAACCATCATTGAATTATGTAGTTGCAAAGGCTAATGAAAGAGAAATAAATACACACAATGTACACAAAATCGAAGTAACTCGGCTATTCAGAGTTAGCTCCGTCGACAGTCAATTTAAACCATGACAAAATTGGGAAACGATAAGAAAAGCAAAGGTATTTTCTCAGTTTACTGTTTAGCGTGAGATGAAAGTGTCGTGTCGATGTCAAGCCGAACGGTAAGCTTAAAATCTATTAAAGGAGGCTCAGAGTTATTACAATTAAATTTAAATTTTAACGTAATTATTGATATCGATATCTTTTTCGTTGAATTTGAAGTTTTGTATATTTTCAGCGACTTCGTAACACTTTTCTATTTGCTGTTATTGGTAATTAAGACTATGTAATGTACAGGATTAGCATACATAGGTAGTGCGGATTTAAATTCTCCGAATACATATTTTGATGATGTCAACAATATATGTAAAACTCTTTCGTTACTGACTGACTGACATACATCGCACAGCCTAAAATACTGGTTGCTGCTTTCTCCCGATCCCGGTATGACCCGCCTAGCTTCGCGTAGTTACATATTTTTTCTCAACAAATACATATTTTCTTTCAGGGTCTGAAAGACGAAGGCATCGACAGCTCATCCGACGACGAATCCGCTTCTGCATCCAGCGTCTCCTCTTCAGAGAAGAGCTGCTCATCATCAGAAAGCTCCGATGAGATACCCGGCCCTAAACCCAGGCGGTTCCAGCGAAAGAGCAACAAACTCAAGTCCTCTAGGACTGATTCTGACCTCACCAAGGTCCTCCAAGAACCTTTCAACCCAAGAAAAATCCAAATGCCTTGCGCAAACGAACTAAAAGAGCGCTTGAACCAAATAAACAAAACAGAAGCTCCTAAACCTATACTCTTAGGCAAATTAGGAAAGAAACCTTCCGAAGAAATTAAGAGCGACGAGGAATGTAAATTTAGAAGGTTCCCCAAGAAAATAGAAGAACCGATCCAATTAGGAAAACTAAGGCGTTCCGCGGATAAACTGAGTCCGCAGAAAATGGACGCGAAACCGCCGCAAGTTTTGAAGATCTCTGCTTTGAATCAGGAAGCGAAGAACAAGTTCTTTGGTTTGGAACCGAAGAAAGAGAAGACCATTGATGAGTTGACCGCCGCTGTCAGAAAATACATTCCACCTGTAAGTATTTAAGAAAGAATGTGCCAATACAATAGAATCTAACCTTCATACAAATCAGGCGTGCGTCCGAAATAAGTGTTAACTGCGATAATAGATGTCGTTGCCTAGGAAGCCTGTATGAAAATTTGAACTCTATGGGCCGTTATCCACGGGTAGTCGTGGAAAAAAAGTAGTTTTTTTAGCGATGCTGTCGCGATTCTCATATCGCTATTCTATTTACTCTTTGATGTAAAAAAAAGGATAGCGATATGAGTAGCGCGGCAGCATCGCTACAAAAAATCGCCGTGGCCGAGGGCCCTATGAGCGACATCTAGATGGCGCCTCAAATCATCTTACGGGATATCTATGGAAATTGGGAGAGCTCCGGATATTGCTCATTATACAATGTTTTCCTATGTCCGCCGCAGTGTAAGGAGAGTCTATATAATTTCCTTGTAACTGTTACAATACAATAGAAACACGTTCTTATTGGTTCTTCTATAAAAAAGTCAGTCAGTTGCTGCAATTTTTCCAAGAATAGGTACAGGCACAGCAACTCACACTTCTCTGAAATTCCTTAATTTTGCATCCACCTGGAAATCACAAGACTGAAAAAACGCCAAAAATGCCAAGATTGGCAAGTGACTCATCAAGTGAAGTATGTGGCTATACTTTGATCCAACACGTAAATTACTGAAATATGTGTTTCGTTCTTTTAACGCACCTATTACTTTGATTGCAATCTAGGAGAACTTTTTCATGAATATCGTCTTTATTTCGAATCGTAAAGTTATTTTCAGTGCTTATTTTGCCTTATCTTTACGCTTATTGAAGATGGTTCATCTGACAAATTCCTATTACTCTTTATTCTGCAGGTAAGCAAGTCGATGTCGGTGCATACAATCGAGTTGACTGGCTCGGGCAGCGACGGCGAAAGCAGCGGGGGGCGAGAGGTGCGCCAAATCAACACCAGAGTGCGACACAGGTCAGTGCCGTGTCTAATTGTACTAAGTACTAGGTAGAAGGACTTTTGGAGAGCTAAACGGCAATCTTACAAATAATCTTTCTACTCATAGTCATATGACTTTTTATAGCTATCAATTATCAAAGTACGATGAAAAAATATTAGAACAGCTAAATCTAATTAGAACCATTTCCTATAATCTTGGTGTATTCAAGTCTAGAGTGAATAGGCATCTTCTGGGTAAGCGTGTTCCACCTTAGACCCTATCATTACTTTCCATCAGGTGTGATTAGGGTCAAACGCAAGCCCATTCGTGATAAATAAAAAAACGTTTTACGTACTTTATATAGCAAAATTCCGAAGGGTATGCTTCTGAGTTTAGTTATATGTAGATGACATGATGATTTAACTGGAACAAAGAAGTTTTCGTTATTCATATTATCAACATTACCTAGTACAATTTAAATGGTTTTTTGCCTAATTCACTTACAAACTTCGATCCAATCGTTTGCTGATTTCTTTTGAAGTACAGTTTTAATAGTATTGTATTACTAGATCACTATAGTGGTATTGCAGGCTGACAAATGTACATTTTACTATGATAATAAGCAAAGTAATTGTCATAACCATAACCCTGCATAGTGTTTTAAAATAAGTAATGTAGTGCATATACAATAACGTGTTTTCTCCTGTTTAAAAATGCATATAATCCATTTCGATGATTATTTTATGACGGGTCGTATTGTAGAATGATTATAGTGATAATATTAAAAGGCACTTCCCCGTTACCTACCTGTCTGCGTTCTGGAAGCTATCTTTACGTTACTATATATCTTCATATACTTACAGAATGACATCATAAGTTGTAGTAGCCTAGTGGTTTGACGTACCGCCTCTCATACAGAGGGTCGGGGGGTTCGAATCCGGCTTGCACCTCTGAAATTATTTAGTGCGAAGTTCAGTTTGAATTTACCACTGCGCTTTTCGGTGAACGAAAACATCGTCAGTAAACCTGCACGCATCTGCGAAGTAATTCAAGGATGTGTGTGAACTGTGAAGTCCCCAATCCGCACTGGGCCCGCGTGGGGACTAGTCCAACCAAACCCTCTCGTGATGAGAGAAGACCTGTGCCCAGCAGTAGGCCATAAATAGGCTGTTTTGTGGTGGTGATATAGATATTATGGTTACTTGCTTCATATCAAGGAAACGTGCAATCGAATTTGATCTTGCGTCCTCTACGGCCTTGAATTTGAAGAATGCACTTGTTTCAAAGTGCGGATGCAATTGCGCCCTCGAGGTCGCCGATGTGTACATAATGTTTCGCTGTTACTGAAACAGTTTCCTTGCGACGCAACGCCTACAATAGCCGAACATTTTTTTAATTACAAATGGGCTTGCGTTTGGCCCTGATTGATTACACCTGAAGGAAGTGATGATAGGGTTACAGGAAGTGGAACACGCTTACCCAGAGGATGCCTAGAAAAATACCTCTTAAAAATACTTAAAAAAAAATACTTAAAATATCTAGTTTGTAAATTGTTTGTAAATTGTATTCCAAAGGGTGGATATGATATGAATTAAGAATGTATGCTATGCACTTCTTAAAATTATTAATATGTTGTCGAAATATAAATACTACAACAGCCTATTTATGGCCCACTTCTGGCCGCAGGCCTCCTCTCGTCACGAGGGTTTGGGCTATAGTCCCCACGTGGGTCCAGAGCGGATTGGCGACTTTCACACACATCCTTGAATTAATTCGCAGATGCGTGCAAATTTCCTCACGATGTTTTCCTTCACCGAAAAGCTCAGTGGTAAATTCAAATTGAATTTCAAACATAAGTAAACTTAGAGGTGCGAGCCAGAATTGAACCCCCGACCAGAGGGCCGGGGGTTCGATTCCGGATTCCTCTCATGCCTCTGCAGAGAGGTCCAACCACTAGGCCACCACGGCTTCAAATACGGCAAGAAATATAAATACCCACTAATGAACTGTGTAGAAAAAGCAAGCCTTCTCTCCTGATCCGAGGTCGTGACGTTTTTTTACATAAATACATAAAATCACGCGCTTTTCACATAGGGGTAGGTAGAGGGTAGAGACCACTTCCTTCCAATTGCTACGGCTCTGACTCTGGCAGACCTCTCTTTTATCTGATCTTAAATCTAAATATATAAAACTCAAAGGTGACTTGACTGACTGACATAGTGATCTATCAACGCACAGCCCAAACCACTGGACGGATCGGGCTGAAATTTGGCATGCAGGTAGATGTTATGACGTAGGCATACGCTAAGAAAGGATTTTGCGAAATTCCCACGGGAACGGGAAAAAACCGGGATTTTACATTTAATATTTCTGCGCATACGAAGTTGCGGGGAAAAGCTAGCTTATTATAAACTTTGTGTTGATTAAAAAAAGTAGAACAACTGGTTACTTTTTTTTATTTTCAAACAAGTTTGTAACTAAAGTTGAATAAACCATGTACAAAAAGCAGTTAGTTTTCTATTGAAGCAATTGCGTCATATGATTTTTTTGCGGACTACCGGTTTGCTTACTTAGTAGAGCATATTAAATATCTTCAGTTTTTCATTTATCACGGTATCACTTCAATTAATCTAGACATTATTGTTCTAGTTTCGATTTCATACGATTTTAAGCATAACGTAATTAGTGTTACTAACTTTTGACATTGACTTTTCGTATACCATTGTTCGGGTGGCCGGCTCAAACTGGATGAGCAGGACTAACAAACAAGTACAATATATATTTCCAACAGAAAGGCAGTGTAATCAAGCTTAGAATTTCAGTTTCCCATACCTCCAGAACCTCCCACAGCAACATTGTATCGGTTATCACCACTTGAACCGGTTCTATCCAGTTAACCTGCGCCCATGATGGTCTTAGATCGCCTTGATAACATCCTCCAGCTTGTTAGTAACAAACAAGTACGTGTAATCTGATGGCATTTGCTTAATATAAGGTTTTGTACAGCGTGTGTCGCAAATTACCGTGTTTTGTGTATCGACGATCGCATCTTACTGAGTTCGAGGAAATCCGTACTTGATACGGTGTTCCAATAACAGTTGTTGATAGTTACAACTGATACTTATTTCGTCCAATTAACTGATACTTGTTTATTTACTCTGTGTAGAGTTTTTGTTGGATAAACCATATTAATGAGCATGAGTTCGTCAGGTTTCTTAGAAAATGTATCGACTTTATATTTGACTAAAATGCGAGAGGATCTTTCGACACATATCTTCCAAATATTTCTTCCTAACTACTTAGACAATTTTTCATAAGAATTGCTGAATATCGATTCGGGCGCCATATTTTTATTCGACAATAGGTTTGGCAATGCCACTGAATACATGCATACTAAGTGGCATGCTTCGTTCCAAGGGAACCAGATTGTCCGTAACGTCCATCAAGCACGCTCCACTTTCGTTCGCAACTAAAACGAACAACCGATGAAGATGGACGCGATATTTATTCACTGGCAATTTTATTTCCATAACAATTGCCTTATGCCACTAGCAATACTTGCCAACAAGTGTTATCTTGTAATTTACCACTTAGTAGGCAAGTACCACCTAGTAGCCAGCCGTGGTGGCCTAGTGGTTTGACCTACCGCCTCTCATGCAGAGGGTCGCGGGTTCAAATCCAGCTCGCACCTCTGAAATTATTTATGTGCGAAATTCAATTTGAATTTACCACTGTGCTTTTCGGTGAAGGAAAACATCGTGAGGAAACCTGCACACATCTGCGAAGTAATTCAGTACGGATTGGGGTACTGGGCCCGCGTGGGGACTATAGCCCAACCCTCTCATGATGAGAGGAGGCCTGTGCCCAGAAGTGGGCCGTAAATAGGCTGTTGTAGTAGTAGGCAAGTACACGCATGTAGAGTATATAATTTTTGTAATAAATTAATGAAGCTTAGGTTGTTAGATTAGGTCGCCAACAAATTTCTTAAATTTTAAATGAGAGGATATCATTGACTTATACAAATGAACTGCGCATAAGCGCTGTAATATTTAAGTTCCTTGAGAATGAAATAAAAAGGAAAATAGTTTCAAGTAGATGATTACAAATATTCAAGTATATTGATTCCAGTATTTTGCAAAATTGCCTCTTCATTAGCTATCGAAGTGGATCCTTTCTAAAGCCTCGGTGTTTTATCGCTAGGATTTCTAAGTCATCGGGGGTTAAAGAAAGCTGTCAATTACCGCCAACATGGCTAATATGACTGGAAATCGAGTTCGCTGTTGCGGTGACTGACTGACACACTTGATGAAATTTTCCTTGGCGGTGTAACCACTTTTTAACTTAACTTGTTCGCTTTAATAAACGGTTTTGTTTACAAATACTATTATGATGAATATGAAAGCCTTGTATGTTGGTACATAAGTTGTTAAATTGACTGTCATGTGTATAAACCATTAATACTTCCCTGCTTTTCCGATGATAATAATTCGATTAATTATGTATATTGTAATCCAATAAATCTTTTTGTACAGTCGAGTTCGCCAATATATACACACTTTTGCACCTTACCACGTTGTAATAAGGTCCAAAAGTGTACACATATTAATGAACTCGACTGTACATACCTATCCATATTGATGTCGTTAATTATAACCGTATATGTAAATACATGATGGAACACAATATTAACAGCATATATGAGTACAGATAATGAGTTGACACTTCAAGAGCTTGTCGCATAATATAGAAAAATCTGCCAACAGATTTCCTAAGTACACCAGTTCAGTTTAGGGGGCCTATATCTAGCAGCACTGGACATCTTTCGGTCGACACTCGACACGATGGATGCTGATGATATTTACCTACGAGTCCTTCGACAAAAAATAACAGATAGGTACACAAACATACATGTAATCCGTTAAACATATCATGGCAGTAGACTTGTCCACTTCTGCTCTATGCTTACCAAAGTGCATTAGAGCTACTGTAATATGATTATTACGATTCATTACCACGAAAACCATATTACCAAAAATGGAAGTACGTAATGTCACTACACGTGCCGTCCGTTCTAAACTCGTTCCTAAGGTCGCGGTACTTAGCGCCATTGTTGGCTGTCCGGAAGCGCGGCGACCGACTAGCACAGTTGCTTTGCGAAACAGCCAGGAAGCTAAGATCCATGTATGGTGAAATAAAGTATAGGTCAAGTACAGATTTGTCCGCCTATGTTTTACTTATACGATCACAGCATGCCATTCGAAAGACCACTCTCTCTCTACGTGGTAAGAACTTGTAGTTAAAAGTTGAGAAGCAAAGTGATATGCCATATTTCAAACGTGCCGGATGACTATGGTTAGCGCGATCTCCTTTGGAAGTAAAGTTTTATTTACGATTTCTATAGAAATAGCAGCCAGTGTGGATTGCCAGTTGGTTTGTATCTATCGAGTTACTTGTACCTATTGTAATGTAGGTTGAATCTGTGAACAATTCCGATTGAAATTATGCAAAGTTGGCCAATCCTATCTATTGTTACTTTTTGCCATTCGCAAATAGAATCAATTGTATGCGAGATTTAATAAATAGTGGGACAGTATTGGTATCGCTATGTTAAAATTCGATATGGACGCAAACGTGCCAGATTTCAAATTTTTTGATACCTATATCGAAAAACAGATGCTTGTGGCGCGAAATATTTATTTCAAGGTTAGAATTTTAAGACCTAGACCTGGTTTATTCAAGGAAATAATTAGATTCATTTGCGAAATTATTAGTTTGTGCTTTAGGGAATTGAGCAAATTAAATTGGTGACGTATTAATCAAAGCTTTTTGCCCAATAATGCCAAATATTACATTGGATTAGACATACAAGCGCCAGTAAAGTTCGCCTATTCTGCCACTACAATTAATAGTATAGCAGAACTGGCACTCTAATACTTCCTGCTAGATTCGACTAAAATATACAAGAAGATGTACCGAACAAAATAAATAAATAAGCCGCGTCTTCAAACGAATTAGCAAGATGAAGTTAACGTTAGTGGGTCAAGTACGTCTCCGTTCGATGCTCAGCGAACAATGGTAGTGCAGTTGCATCAGTTTTACAACACTATAACCGATTTCATCTCAACGAGTGACATCAGGCTGGCGAATTTATGTTCTGTAAGCCGTAACCCTACTGCCGTGAACGCTACGCTTGTATAATCGTGAATCCATTGACTGCGAATCAGTCTGTAGGGCGGCCGTGCAATGCTTTGGAAACAAGGAAGTATCTACACGTAGCGCGTAGGTAAATAAAACGTACATTTTGATAAGAAGCGTTTTTGTACCACGTGGCGTAGTTCGACCACGCGCAGCAGTGGGGCTCCGGCTTTTTGCACGTTGCTGCATTTCGCGTCAAGGTAAACACAGTATGTGGAAATAAGTAGTAACTTAAACACAACATTAGTAATGTGATAATGAGTTAAAAGTCTCATTACAGTCATTAAATGCTTCAAGGCTGCTAATTAAGGTTAGACACACCGTTCTTGAACTAGCATCGCAGTGATTTCTTCAATGATTTCTCCATAAGAAATAAATTATGCTTAGTCAGAACGAACATTTATATTAACTCTCGCGTCATCAATAATGAACATGGCACGTATTCATGTTTTTCTGTCAAACCTGTCGATCGATGACGCAGAAGCTTTCTCCACGCGGTCCGACGTAATCTCACATGACTCATCACTAGGTCTTTCCTCTTGTTGATGCGTGACGTGACGAACGAGGCCTGCTATTATGGATAGGATAATGAAGTAGTGAATTGTGAGCACAATTGCGTCCTATGCGACGAGTGCAACCTTGAATTAACGAAACAAAGGGGTAGTGTCTATGAGGCGTGTGCGTTAATGAGTAGACAAGGCACTTTTGATGCTCATTTCTGTTTGCATTGTGGTATATTTAAACTACATGGCTAGATTAGATTTAGAAATCCGATAAATATTTAACGATGTGTCATAAATAACTCGAGATAACCAGCTGTCACAATGCTTTGCATGATTATATTCATTTGCGATCCCGAAGTAGTATAACATGATTGCTGCGACGCGTCTGTTTCACCTGCCGTGCCAAAAGGTCATAACTTCACAGCAATATGACTCTCAGTAAGCCGTTGTGTGACGGTAATATGCAATTATACATTACACAACACGGCACAATAGATACACATTATAGCGCAGTGCGCACGAGTGGCCCACAAACCTAGCTTTTGTATTGATATAATTACACCAGCTTGCTGTATATTGTTGGGTATTTTTGTATGGCTTGATTCGTGAGGTTGATGTAGGAAAATATGTTTCGTTACTCTATACGGATACGATCCATATTAGAGATTTTTGAAATCAAAAAAGCCCTTTTCAATCAGCATTCTCATTTTGTTCGGGCATTCGATAGTCTGTACAATTTGTCGCACGCAACGTGTAATTTCTCTCAATTGTAGCTACCTACTGCCAGAAACATATGCGATCTATTGATAGTATTCTAATTACTACAATAATCATAACTCTAACTCTCTTCTAATTTCACGTTTTTATTTTAACGCATATACTTACAATATGTCTATTTTTCTCAGAGGTTATCGTGTCATATCGAATGTCATAGCCTCGGTATTTGGTCCCAATAGCCGCGTTTGAGAGACGAGTTTTTGTCCTGTCTACTATTTTATTTCTTCAAACCCATTGACATTCTTGTGATAACTATAATGTATTCCATTTTAAGGAACTTGACCACACGTTGTGATATTCTAATACTTGGAATATTTACGGCCACTAATAGGCGAACAAAAATTTGCATAGATATCAATTTAATACCCAAATAAAGATGCAAATTGTATTACTTTAATCTTGTTGAGAACTATTTTCAGATCCGTTGTTTTAATTTCTTACTAAGGAGCTTTCACTAAATTATCAAATCACACGTATACGTCGTAAATCATGGTTTAAAAAGCCACGCCTTAAAGAAACAAGCATCAAAGGTCAGAAGCGGAAGCGTCAGTTAACAAGTAGAGGCGAGAGGTTATTACACTTGCCCGTCTTGCTACACTTGCTAACGGCCAAGAAATTAACACCAATCGGCTTACAAATAACTAGATTATAACATAACCGAAATTATTATAATAAACTTGTCACCGACAGGTTAATACTCTCATCAAGTTTCTCGAAAAAGTGATGCTTAAAAGTTAAGTCTTTGATCCTGACACCACTTATCTTCATTTAAATGTATCCATAAGTATAACTACGTTCATTAACATGTGATTACGTTGTTAGATGATAAATCATTATGTGTTTGCTTCCTTTGTGCCCTTATACAGTTGTAGGAAATAGCACAACTGACTAACGTTACTGGGGAAAATAATAGTACCATTGTTAGAATACCTTAAAGAATGCTTGTTTTATTGCACGGTGAAGAACGATTAACCGAACAAAGGCATATTTTATATTCCAGAAAATAGCCTCTATGATATTAATTAGATTAATCATGAGGTACGTTTACTGAATTCATTAACAAACATTCATCCAAAAGCATGCTGTTATATAACGGTTCTTTTAATAACGCTCGATTTCTTATTAGAATAAACATATCGATCTTGAAGCAAAGTCTTGCTCCCCAAGCAGACATTACCGGAGTCTAGACCACGTCTAGACTGAATTTATTGTTCCGACATCTTGCATCTCTTGAAATAAAAGTTTAAAAGCTCGGGGGTTTTGGTAATTCTCTAAAAAAGCTCTATCCAGAAGTCTCGTCTGCTTTCCCTTTACTACAATAATCATCAATTCATGCTCTAAATACGGCGTTGTGTCACTCTTTCGGTGTTTTTTTTTCGATCTTCGTAATCTTAATCCGTTTTGCCTTACTGCACAATTCACAAAACCGAACAGTCAAAGTCAATAAACCATGCCGCCGGTCAACCTAAAATTCTCACCATTACATCACAATACAATATCGAAATACCAAAATCACATTTCTAGCATAAGTGCAACCATAATCGTCATTAGAAACTTAACAACTTTTGCTTTCAACAGAAATGTGTAAACGCACGGTGCACTGGTTTCGTTTCGATTTCGTACGCAATATTAGTATATGTTTCCTATGTAGGTTAATGACTTCTGAGATAACAGTTCTAGTTGATGGACCAGCAACGAAAAGCGTGTAAGATCTTGTACTATTTTTAGCATTGTATTACGTTTTATTGTTGGCTTTTAATGCATTGATAAAGGAACATAGTAAAAAATGTTCTTTGACGCGCCAGATCAAGTTTGGTGTGCTCTATCCATTCGAAAGCGGTGGTGTCTAAAAAACGGGACTTTAGTGGTTTTTTACCCGTTCGTCGATAAAAAATCAATCGTGACGGTCCCCTTCGATGTGTTTACGCTCACGCTTTTTTCCCACGTTTCCAGAAGTCACGTTTCTAATTATTGTGAATTCCATCCACTTCTTAAATCTCAGAAGAGTGTAAAAGGGAGTGTTGGTAAATCTGACGTTCTGTCAATATCCGTCTCGCAACAGTCAGGTAAACTACGACCGGATAATCAAACTCGCAAACATCAAACACTCAGCTTGGAATCCCGATTGTTAGAGACATTTGCATCTTTGCGCAATTCAGGTCGAGTATCAGTCGTGCGTCTTTCGAATCCTGCTAAATGTCAGTAAGTTGCCATTAAGCTCTTCCTCGGTCCCGCAATGGTAAGGAACGGTACTCAAAGGTCAGTCGGTGAATAGATATCGGCAGCTGTGATGTGACGCAATGGGACTCTGTTAATAATACCAGGCATCTTTTGAATTTTGTGTAATCGGGATCGCCTGTTTCGACCAGTCAGATTTTTTCATTTGCCAGTTTTACATTCTGACTCCACTGCATTTTACGTGTGGAAATAGGTTTTAGACACACGTACACATTGTTACGCTAGTGATGACCATGTTTTAACTTCACGGTGTGGCGCAAGAATCAACAGTAGCCCGACATGGCGACACCGTGAAAAAGTCGATGTGCCTTACGCAGACTTGTGAGATTTGTCCGTTGTTTATCATATTGCTCAATCTAACCATTACTTTCGTATTAGCTGATAAAAGATAATCCTTCCCGCTAGAACGTTTGCTATCATCATAAGGTCATCGCTGATTCCCTCAACTTGATACTTTGCCTATGGAAAATCTATACTTAAAGTATTGTTCATTCATATAAGACCCTGACAATTCGCTTATTGGTTATCTATTGAACATAGCGTTCGTGTATTTAAAAAACTGAGCGCGTACCGATGTTTGTTTACATACGGCCGTAGTACGAGCATGTAGGTAGTGATCCGTTAAGTCGGGCCCGCAGCGGCAGCGGCCGTCGAGCCACAGTCGCGCGCGGTACGCTCGTCCGCTCGCACTCCGCGTGTCTGCTCTGCACGCAACAGCTGATCGCAGCCTTTCGTACCACATAAACAATCACACGAAAAATAAAAATAAAAAATATATCGAATGTAACAAATGAATTCGAACAGATTTCAGTGGTAAACGAAGAGGTTAGCCAGAAACAGGGACTGCATCCCGAGACAGATCGATATCCCGAAAACGGTCCTGCGGCCCGCGATAGAGCTCAGCTATTTCGGTGCAATATTACAAATGCAATAATTAGTATTTAATTTTTGAATTTTAATACGTCTTCAGTTGTGTTCTCAAGTTTGTATTTCAAGTGTTGTGTCCGTGAGAATGGATTTCCTTGATTGACTATCGTATCAGGTGCTAGTGTTGCCTCTTCAATAGCGGTGTTTTGAGCCAAGTGAGTACTCATAATATTTACACAATGAAATCCGGATCCTGTTTGTTTATGGCAACCGAAGCGACATGCTACGAACTCTCAGTAGATTCCTTATCGAACTTAAGTCATCGTTGTTTGTGATTGTTACAATTTTGTCTCAGATAACATTGTTTTTTGTGCGCAAATCAATTTGTCTTGTATTTGCTCTCTTGCCCGGCTGCCGAGCTCGGGGTTGACTGTGAACTTGAGGGGTGCGTTACCCTCTGTTTGTGAATGGAGACGGCGCAGACGACCCGCCCAACCTCCACTATTGAAATACTCTCTCAGCTCTTTTGTGTACTGAGATACAGAATTTAATTATTTCGTTTGATACCCAACGAAGCGTTGATGTGTAATCAATATCGATCCGATCGGTATTACTACTTTAATCATTAATGCAATCGTGAGACTGGAATTTGTAACCAGCGAGCGTCGATGTATCATTTTGACTTTTTATATCACAACTAGATTAACTACCACTAGTCTGATTAGAACAGTTTTTAGAATTATTACTGGTATTTGAAACGGCGTAATAAAACGTATTCATAGTTGAAGTAAGGACTTTCACTACCTATCGGTGCATTGAGACGCAAAGAACTGTGCTGTGTTGACGGAGTGTGGTGATATGGTAACAAAAATGAATGAACGAAAACACGAATCATGTGTGATGCAGGTGATCTGCAGCAGCAATTATGAGCCACTGTCAGTGTACAATTCATGGGAAGCAAATACCAAATAGACGTATTAACGTACGTACTTGTATAGTGTACAGACAAGACAATCACCACAAATTGACTGTCAACTATCACGTCTCGGTTAGAAATTGATTAACATTCAATTCACGCACCAAGTTACTTTTATTTTCTCTCGTTTCAAACAGAAAGTGGTCAGATCTGTCCGATTTATTTACGGCAAGAGTTTCACCTTCTTTTGTATGCCGGGATGCGTTCTTGAGGTGTTCAAGAAAGTGCATTTCCCTGAGATAAGCCGTACGTAATGCACTTAGCGCCGCTTTTCCTCATCTCTTGGTGACCATTAGCGTCTCTTAATTGGCACCACGTATCTGAGGCAAGCTATGTCATCTCAAAAAGGTTAACTTTCTTCAGATACGTACTTACGAGTACAACTAAACCAAGTACCATAGCAGTCGCTGGTTGTATACTTTGGCCATTTCTTGCATTTCCACGTTATCTATATTGCGATCGTCTGTGGCGTTCGGTTTGTTCCTATCGTTCAACCATGGTCGTGTGCTCTTGAGCGTGACTTGAGCGTTTTTATTCAAATACATACAACACGACAGGTTCGTGTCAATCGAATATGCGTTTTAAATTACACAGCACTGCAGTTACATTTCCTTTTAACGCGTATTCATTTAGATTCACCATAGGGTTTGCGATGTTTTCTTTATTGTTATTTTGTATTGTTACTCGTTTATTTCAATTTACTCAAAAACATTAAGCTTTCGCTGACGTAATGCACTATAGCGATCTAAAATCTTTAAAGCTTAACTCTTATCTGTATACATCTATAGTATCTATACTCACTTGTTACTTTGCACAAGTTGACCTCCAATACTTTTTGCCTATAGATCGCTCTGCAGCACGTTGTGGTTAGTCATGAAACTGTAATGAGCTGCGTAGCAAGGTTTAAACTGTCACGTCTCGACCAGATTATTATGTCACTGAGCTGTTCTATTGGTACCAACTTTTCATTGTTCAACAACAATATTTATTTTATATCCTGGTTTTCTCTGTCTCAAAGTGGGAATATTGTCGTTGAAAACTATTTGCTTTAGTCTTCCTCTATTGGATTTTACTTGGTAGAAAAGATCTCCAGTTTTACAAGTGTTTAACTAGGGAACGAATGGAACGTATCTAGATTCGATTTAGGTTGTTCGATTGGAGTTACTCAATCGGCAGTTAGAAGCTTAACTCTCAAGAGGATCGTCTCGAACTTAATATAGCCCAAGTGCCTAAATCCATTAGTTGCGAGTCGGAAGGTGTGGTCCAAATTTAGGATAATGAGCGTTGGCGTTGTTGTCACGGCAATTAAGTCGCGGGCTAGGGTAAGCTTCCGGGACAATTTTGGACCGTCGTTGATCGATATGCTTTTGTAGTTTTGTTGGAACTTTAAATTACTATACTGCATACTCGATGCATGTCCTCTTTATTTTCTCCTCGTTTTTTCCTGGTGCTCATTTAACTGTTTAATAATTCACCACAAAATGCATGACTTCCTCGTTGCAGATTACTCTGCTACTGCACCGGCGTATCCTGCGCGTACCGTAAACACTTATCTGTAATGAACCTTTTAATCTCTCTTTCCGTAATAATGTTAATTAATCTTGCGTAATTAAACTGACAGTGGCAATGAAGTGTTTGTAATAGTGAAAGCGCTACTGCAAGAATTTGTTCTCTTTATCTTATCAACGCGATAATTGGGCAAATCATTATCACGATACATTGTGATTCATCGAGATGCGGTCTTATTTATCATGAATAAAATATAAATTACATTTAAATTGGTGTTTTACCTCCAACCTTAACTGTTATTGTGTGAAACCAGTTCCGCGGTTTCGGCGAAGAAAGTCGCCCAGCCCTGGAGTCCGTTACTGTCCAGTAATTGACATTTATTATTTGTGAATTAATGAGGAGGTGCGAGAAATGGTTTATTCGAATCACGACCACGCCCACATGCGCGCGCATCTCGATTTGTTTCGTAGGGTTGCCAATAATGCTGTATTTAAATGAATTTGCGATTTCTTGCTTAATGACGGCTGTATCGATTAATCACGTGAAGGCGTGTAACGGGTAGGTATGTTTTGTTTAAAGTATGCGTTGATAGATTTGCACCATTTATTTTATTATTGATTCCATTTCAGTTCTATGCGTTCTATCTTTACCGTTGAAAAAAATAGGTTTACCTACGATTGTATTAGAGCAAATAATTCTGCGTGCCGTTGAGCTAGTTTTCTGTAATAGTCATATTAAATTATGTGAGACAACAAAAACGTCACACCACAATTGAAGTTCCGTTACAATTCCAACTTGCGGCTTCCCACACGCTATGCAGTTGACATTCCAAACATTCGTAGCGTTTTTAAACAACCACATACAAATCTAAATCTACAGATTAACGCTATCACTACCCTGTATTATCTTGAACTTCAATAAAACTATAACCTTTTTAGTGGCTACCAATAATAACGCTTCGGTACACGATATTTTCTCAACTTGTAATTCACCTGTGCATATTAATGACGTCACGGTAGTCTAAATACGTTTGATTGTTGCGAACTGTAATACCTCGATATCTTTTGACGCAATGGCGAGTGTAAAAAATAGTATTGGTGTTACATGTTCAAGGTTATCTAATGTATTAATTATATGACATTGAACTTAGCCGCAAAAAGTTAAGTAGGTACTATATAAGGAATGTACGAATTCCTTTGGTCAGGGGAAACGTTTTAACAAGAAGCGTACCTACTTGGTCGTTTGCTCAAGGTAGTTCCTTTTAAGTGCTGTTTTACGTAGGTGAGTAAAACAAAGCTTTGTACTGTTTTTTTCTATTTTTATTCTCGTTCTCACCGTTAAACTTATAACCCCTTTTACAGAAATAGTTTTGACGTATGTAATGTTGAACATAAGAGCAAGGAGCCCTAATAGGATGTTCCAAATTTAACTTGTTATTTTTCAAACATTGGACGGTTTTTATTTCCGAGCTGAGCACGAGTTCATTTATCTTTCTTTTGGTAAGTAGGTACCTAAACTTCTTTGTTGCTTTACGATTATGTCAGTCACATCTTGAAAATAATGAAGATTTTAAATAAGTAAGCATATTTTGCAAAGATTCCTTTTAGCATATAATAAACATGTCGGGGTGTGTTTTTTTTTCAGTAATTGGGTAAAGTTATCATTATTTGTGAAAGTGTATGAAGTTACGAGTATAAATGAAAAATCATGCTCATTTTTTGATAAAACTCAAAGAGGGAAAACCTGAACTAAAGAAAATAAGCTGTTTACGATCAAATTTTAATAACCACTTACATTGCTCAATACCTCATGCACCAGTTATAAACATGCACGCAAACATCCGATTGACGACGTTATTGAACTTATAGAGCACGTGGTTTAGTTTGAAATTGTTCTATTTACAAAACAGCGCGAACCCGAGCGCGACGTAACGGTTCTGAGCGTGAAACGTGAGAATAGGGTCGTGGCTGTGGCATTGTGGAGCCATGGGTCAGCCGACCGTGTTTATGGCAAGACTAGCTTTTCCCCGCAACTTCGTATGCGCAGAAATATTAAAATGAAAAATCCCGTTTTCTTCCGTTCCCGTGGGAATTTCGGGAAATCCTCTCTTAGCGGATGCCTACGTCATAACATCTACCTGCATGCCAAATTTCAGGCCGATCCGTCCAGTGGTTTGGGCTGTGCGTTGATAGATCACTATGTCAGTCAGTCAGTCAGTCAGTCACCTTTGAGTTCTATATATTTAGATGCGACGGCTCACGCCATTGACCAGACCTGAACTCGTAAATGGCACTCGAATAACAAGATTTGAGATATTGACTGAACTAAATCTCTTCCATTACTGACTGACTGATGACAACGACACAGCCGTGACTACTGGTCGTATCGTAGTGAATTTTGGCACGTTGTAGGTCACGGGATTTTACATGGTTGTGTTTCTGCGAAAACTAAGTTTCGGGAAAAAACTAGGCTGGTTAAAAAAGTTGTAAATAGAAAAGTCTTCGAAATTGACGTGAAAATCCATTCACATGACAATGACAATATATTTTGTCATGGATCCATTCCCGTGACAATGGTAATATATTTTGTCATCTATAATTGAATTTTGATAACAATTGGATCAATCTGGAAAAATGCTGTTTCAAATAATAATAACAAGGAAGATTAATTACCCTTCTTTTATGAATTCTGTCATAAACACCTTCCTAAATTAGTTATTTGCGTAATGCGTAATATCATCCACATACACTCGATTATCTGACACGTGAAAACACAATAGCTCCATCAATACCTACTGCGAACAAAACGGTTAGAATTGATTCAATGATTTCATTCTTTCTCAAGGGATTTTCGACCTGCGCTGCGACCACCCATCAACTACTTATCGAATAAAGGAAGTGTGTTCCATCCCATCGATTGGAGATTGAAATATCGAAGTATAGGATTTTTACTACTTATTCACACCGAATGATAATTAGAGCCAGAAAATAATAAAAAAACAATGTATCGTCTTAGCGATATCCAATTACATCATAAAATCGTTGATTTTATAACAGGCTTCGTCGTATATACCTACGCTAATGGCAGTATCGTAATTCCATTTAAAGTATCAGGATAGGTACTGTTAGAGTATGATTAGGAACACATGGATAACTATAAAAACATCGTCTAATGAATATTTAAAAAGTTTCACTGTTTTTTGAAAAGATGCCACGTGTTCCCTACGTAATAAAATTATCATAAACTTGCCTATCTAAGCGGAACTATCTGCACGATCATCATGGATTATGGGAATGACAACAATATACAATACGTTCTGCGGTTAGTGTATGTAGATAGTTCATACATTCTATTCGCTCGCCGTTCGCTCTTGTTCTTATTTGTTGTTATTGTGGTGAGCACGGTCAGTGCCTTCATAAAAACAGATTCTTTGTCTGCTGGTTCCTTGTGTACTTCCTAAGTGTGAAAGCGGCTTTCTCTCAATAATATAGTGCAGTTATATGCTCGGAGGTCGAAGGGACCATTATTCACAACTGACTGGACTCTTATTAACCTGCTATTATAGCATTATAGATAACTCGAGAGCAATGCTAATTAAAGCTATAGCAATTTTGTTGTTATGGAGATATTTTCCTTAATGTCACACATGCGGATGTTTTTGCGTGTTTTTCCAACACAGCTAATCTTTTAATGAAATCGTGCAAGTACCTTATTGATATATAATAATACTGACTGTGTAGTGTATGACGTTGCACATTGTACTTACATTTTCAAATCTGATCTTAATAATATTCAAATAAATTATCGTAAGTTACTTAACGTTCGTACAAACGATTACAATCATTGCATTGCGCAAAAGCGAGAATTTCTTCGATGATATTTCTACCAAGTTGTTCTAAGCGTCTTCAAAATTTATATCAGACCATTAAGAAGACGGCCTAGACATTTCCTCGCCTCGATTCTCAAGTACAATTTAAATTGACGATATAATAACGCTTTTATAGACTGTTACTCAGTTTTAATATAAACTTTTAGGTATCTCTAATATCATAAATCTTATCAAATTATCTTGGTTTCCTTTAAAGTGTGTAAATGAAGTATTTGTCAGTAATTCGCGTACAATGCTATTGTCTATTTCTTTAATTATCACATGTGCATTGTTTCAAATTTCCCCCTAATTCTTAACAATTGCATGTGATTTACTTCGATCTAATTTAAACCCTTTTGTTTAGTTCCCGATTATGTAGGCTTGTACGCGGTGTGTAATTTTAATTATGAGCTAATTCACCACCATTTAGAATACATTAATGACAATTTATCGGAATTGAGAAAATATTACTTTACTCCGTTCTTTCGACATTACCAAACCACTAATATTCTTTTAACTTTTCGTTTCCTAAGTTCGTTATCTTGAATTACGTAATTTGAGATCTGTTAATAGTTATTCCACTTACAAATCGTGCGTAGGAAGGCGACACACATAATCATAATGATAGTCATTTAAAACTCAAGTTCATAACTAACAGTTACTCTTGAAGTGAAGTGTCAACTCACGCAGCTAAGGTACAAGACGAAGTAGCTCGTAGTATTTGAGTAAACTGGAATGGCCTAGTAAAAAGGTCTGAATGTAGGAAGCGGGCGACCTTAATGTTGAGGCAAAGGGAATGGCTTAACTAATACTGGCAATAGGACTAGATGCAGAAATGCGTCAACGTAAACAAAAATGGATTAATCTGACCTATACTATAATAACGAAGAGATTTCTCTAACGTCAATCAACTCAAAACGGTTTTATTTGTTTTGAATGCATCCATCATGTGGATTTAAATTTTATGTTATTATTTGACGGTAAAGTATATTCTCCATCTTTTAAAATCGAATGTGCAGTGATATTGATCACGACATGCATCTGTTGTTGTTATGTGCGTTGGAGCTAAATTACTGGAACAACGCTATGATTTCGTAAGTTACTGCTGTCGATAACCCGTTTTGGGTGATAGCTACTAAATTATGGCAGCCATATTCACGTAACAATACTAGCTTTCCCTTTTTACACCAATAAAGGACAACGCTGAGAAACCATCAGCAATAACACAAAGCGTAAAGATAACCACTTGCCCCTCGTAAACAACGTTAGGAACCGATCATTAACTCGATAGCCGGCCCACCTGTGGTGAGGTGTAAACCCTGGTTCCACTATGATAAACGAGTGAAGAAGTAATGGTTTATGTATCGAAGTAATGCTTGGTATTACTCACGGTTGCCACATAGATATGGCTGGTTAATATTAATGTATTCATGTACCTTCCTAACAGGCGGCGGGTATAAATGTCGTCTTAGAAATAAACGACTTTCCATTTACTTTGTTGCAGGTGTACGTTAGTAGTTTAGTTGAAGTTAAATCTCTAGTTTTTATATTACCTTACACAACTTCAAGGAAAATTCTCGATTGCTAGCTTTCGTCCGTTATAACCAGTCTTAGCTTAACTTTCGCCTTCTTCTAGCCCTTCATAATCAATGCTATTCATTATACTTGCAGCAGTATGCCCTATGACCAAAGCAGCACTTAACTTTCTTGGTTCTTGACCCACTGTTTCTTAGCTATCGAATCTCCCGGACGTGGCAATATAGATGCGGCTGCCTGATTACAGCTGCAATAAAAAATCTAGGGTTTAATAGTCAAGTAACTGCTGTTAAAACGTTCGTGTAATCATCTACCTACACAGTTGTAGGCACCGTTTACTTATCAGCATTAGGGACGAGGACATGCGCCTAAAGATCATAGGTCCCGTAGGTGTCAATAAAATGCTGGAAGGTGTGCACGCACCTGTTAGTTACGACAGACCGCGTGGGTTCTCGCAACCGTTTAGTTTTAAAGCCTAGACCAGATCTGGATTGCGTACTGTTTCCCATGTACGCACTTAATTCGCCGTATCTGCTTTCTAATGGCTTTAAGACTGATTAAAAAGGTAAGACTGGTTACCACATTTTTCATGTCACCGGGAAATCTTACGTCGTTCTACTTCGAAAATCTAATATTTAAACTGTATTGATTTCCAGAATTCTATAAAATTCACAGAGGAATTAGTTGCTTGCTGTCTTGTTCAAATATTAGTGGTCCTATACTGGGCTTGACAAACACAAACAGTTACCTATGCGAAGTCAAAGTTTTGTGTATTTTAAACTTAGGAATATATAACTGGTGCGTTTCCGAGAGTTAAACGCAGGTGTCTTCCACAAGTTAACCTAAACTAATATATAAAGTAATAAGAAGATGAATGCTATACATTAACTTGAAATTGAGCCACAGGTAAGGTACGCGTTTTGGGGAAACCCACATGGGCACCCAAGCTTACTCACGCGATATTATGACTAAGGCTTTCGGCTATAAACCAAACACAAATCTAAAGCGTTATCGCACAACCTGTTTAATTTTGCTCGATCTTATCACTCCACTCGAGCGAACTCCGCTTAACGGCCATTAACGCAATCTATGACTCAAGTCGGCCGTAGTTATCTTCCGACCAATTTGAATACGCCCTGAAAACTCCCTGAAAGTATCCATACGAACTACTTCTGAAATTAGCCGCATTGCGCCATCATTTTACTCCAGATGCATGGTTGGGTGCGGAATTGTGGTCCTTTAAACGTTGCAATAGAGATTGTAATTCCAAAGGTGCGCCTGTGGGTTTTATGTAGCTTTAAACTGCAGTGGATCCAAGGCCGCATGCGCAATAGTTAGTCGTCGATTATTAATGCCCGTTGCATTCGTGGTTGCTTGGTCGGTGTGCTCGGTACTTTCGAATGTGTATGCCTATAGATTCCCTGTGTTGTAAGTTATGACCGTTCTGACCGGGAATAGGTTGCGTGAGCACCTGCGCTGCGGCTCACCTTATTGCAACAATGTAGCTTTGATCCGGTGAGATGCGGCAAATCGTTTTTTAATGGTTCTGTATGAACATGAACTCACCTTTTATGTGGTCAGATTAGCTCGCGGTTGGCCTCCTTGTGTTGTTTTGTTTTGAGTTTATAATTAATTAGTTCTTTTTTGTTTAGAACTCCGTAGACGTTCTTTCAACTGAATATTTTGTGTTATATACCTATTGATGACTTACGATGAATTGTAAGAACAGGTTACTTACCTTTGTCAGGTCTAACTAAACCATTGAATGCAATCGATCTGAATTCCAAATATTTCTATTTCGACAGAGCGGGCCATACCTAGGAATTTCGAATAGGCTCTGCACTAATGGCCAATCGGATCGCAACTAATCTATTTTGCGGATTCACGGCGGAATCGGTTGGATAACGGCCGCGGGAAAACGGCGGGAAATGATCGAATGGCGCGTTCGAAATTTCGAATGTCGCGGTCGACCGATCCTTAATGACACCAATGGAGAATTGGAAAAGGGAGCGAAATCCGGATTTCATAAGTATTGTATCGTTTAATTAACTGAACACTTTCATAATAATTGATAATGATTGACTAAGTAAAGCCGTAAATTAAACAGAATCAGCAGTGAAGCAGACACACCTTTCGGGTGTCCGTTTGAGTTGCCTGCCACAAGTGGCACTAAGTAGTACTTATTCCTAGTGCAAGCACCAACTAGTGCTTGAGAATAAGTTAGTAAGAAAATATGTGTTCTATGTTCATATGGGAGCTGAGCTTTACTGTTTCATAACGAAAGCAAAGTACCTACCTATATGTATGCTCTCTTTTCCTCTTCTAGTGTTGAATTTGTACTTTTTCAATCTGTTTTCCTCATAAGCGGTTTTTCGACAAGATTTTACGATTTAGAATAGAAAGTTATCGACCTGAACGAACGACAAGTGGGTGGATTTCATCAAAAAATTTTTCACCATACAACAAATTGGTTTTCAAAAAAAGTCACGAAAATGCATTAAAAAATATCCTAAATGGTTAAGGGGAGTCTGCTTATTAATTTGGTTGTATTTAGCCAAACATTTGATGAGTAGCTTCGGAGTTATCAGCTCCTAAAAATTAAAGGATGATATGGCGATGACGTCTATGCGATGGTAATGATTTTTTGATGTATGGTGATGATATCATGTATATGGTAATGACTTATTTATACATTTTATAGGTATTATCATGAATAAAAAACAACTGGTAAGCTGGCAAATCAACAATTATTTTTATTGATTTCAATAACCAATAATAAACAACTTCTTTTGATTGCACATTCATCAACCATAATGTAATTATTCATATCTCTCTCGACCCTCTTCTCAATTACCTTCTTCTAACAAATTAGTTTACAATGCTTTAATCATCAATAACATAATTAAATAATCTTCTGCTTAGTTATAATCAGTCTTCTATTCTTTACATTTTCATTCTTTCTTGATAATTTTATATTCCTCATGCAAATCAGTCTCTTTTTAACTACAATCAAACTTTGGCATTGATTACCTTGTTTATCTTTACTAGCTTATTAAATTTATTATTAGCTTATTTATTTTTTCTCGTTTTTCTTGATTTTCTTCATAGGTACCAGTTTTCGTTTTGATTCCTCTATAGCTGGTACAACTTAGTCCCTTATGTAAATTAGTCTCTTTTTTAACTACAATCAAACATTGGCATTTATTACTTTGTTTATCTTTACTTACTTATTTATTATTAGCTTATTTATTTTTTCTTCTTTTTCTTGATTATCTTCATATGTACCATTTTTCGTTTTGATTCGTCTATAGCTAGTACAACTTAATCCCTGATGTAAATTAGTCTCTTTTTTAACTACAATCAAACATTGGCATTGATTACCTTGTTTATCTTTACTTACTTATTTATTATTAGCTTATTTATTTTTTCTTCTTTTTCTTGATTATCTTCATATGTACCATTTTTCGTTTTGATTCGTCTATAGCTAGTACAACTTAATCCCTTATGTAAATTAGTCTCTTTTTTAACTACAATCAAACTTTGGCGTTGATTACCTTGTTTATCTTTACTTACTTATTTATTATTAGTTTATTTATTTATATTTTAATATTAAACATAACTTTATAATTTTCTAATATGTCCGTGAACATATTTTTATTTTGATTAAATCAATTTATGTCAGTATGTCTATTACAAGAATGTAATGTGTAAGTTTCATTTTTAATAGTATATTTATTTTTAATTTGGGGGAGGCCTATGTCCAGCAGTGGACGTCTAACGGCTGAAATGATGATGATGATTTATTTTTAATCCAATCTTAAAAGAAAAAAAAGGGAAATTTTAACACCAGCTTTAGAAGGAGTCGAAAACATTATATCCCACCAAAAACACATATGTGAAAAAAAAATCCAAGTTCCCTTCCAAAAACTTCGGCCACTTGGGGAACTGGGATCAAGAATTGGACCGAGTTTTGCCTAAAATTTGTTGCCATTGCTCGCGACTTTGTCCCGCGTAGTCTTAGAATTTGCATACCTTATGATACTATACAAATAGGGAGTTATAGTTATAAAAGTATTGAAAAACTGGTTAAAATATCCTAAACATATGATAACCCCTTTTCCAAGAAGTTCTTAGTAAAAATACTTAGTTTTCAGATTTTTTTCCTTTATGTGTGTCCTAAATCCTACTTATATGCCAAATTTCAAGTTTCTACTCCGAGGGGAAGTGCTCCATAATATTGATGAGTCAGTCAGTCAGTACTTAAATTGTCGATTTTCAAAGTCGATTATTCCAGAAACTACTGGACATAAAGTTCTAATTTTTTGTATTTTAGTCATAAAAAATGTAATGATTTTATGATGGGAGAACACGCTGAAATTTACGTGCGCGCGTGAGTCATGCCAGAACTTGCCTGGTGCACTCCCGTGCGCCATGGATTTTAAACGGGGGTAGGTAAATACAAGCCAACGAAATACAATATTATATTCAATCTTCAAAAGTGAATTGATCTACTCGTCTATCGCCTAACTATAATGCAAAACATGACACGAGCTGCATAAATTCTTTAAAAATAACAGTTTTATAGTATGCTTTAAAAGAGAACTACGCGATAAATGTTAGACACATCAACTTGGAAAAGGTATTCACATCACAGAGTATATATAAATCCATAAAAAAATGAAAAAAATACATATAAATAAGTTAAAAATTAACAAATCGTCATCACCATATATACAGGATCATCACCATGCATTGCGTGAGAACTGGTGATGATGGGTATGGTGATGACGATATGCTCTCTAGTTGTAGATTATACTAGACCGCCTAATATTATTAGAAAATAGAGTGCCATAACAGTCTCTCCGTTTGACGTCACGTTTTTGTAGGTAAATAGTTTTAATATTATACAAGTACTTACTTCAAAATAATCGTAAGATGGTAATGACGGAGGTTCGTGCTAATTATATTCTTCAGTTGCACTTTTCTTATTTATTTTGTTCGACGCGCGCATGCTGCAAAGTGCACTCACCTTCGTTGGTGGGACCGAATTGAAGAATCGGGAGGGGGTATTCGCAATGTATTGCGTCGTTCGTATACAAAACTACGTAGACTTTGACACTACGTTTAGGGTGATGACGAAAATTGGTACTAAAAGTTTAAATATTTTTATTTGTAATTAGCTGTTGACGGAATAATTGTATATTCTTGTATATCTATAAAGACAGCATCGAAAGACTATATCTAAAAAAAAATTCGGATTCGCACGTTTAGTATTCGAATTTTTTCACTAGAAACGTAATTGGTTGGATTTTTACGCTACATGGTGATGATATTCGACATATGTTTCATTGTATTTCAAATAAACTATTGAACTACCGGAGAATTTGATTGAAGCACCATTTAGATAAAAGTACAAGCCATGGAATGTAAAAGTTTTGGTACTCAAAACTTTATACTTTTTTTTATACAGGCCGAAACGTAACGTATCGCCGAAATTTGAAATCCACCCAAGTACGGCACTAAAACGAGGTCATCAATATATATCAGTTTTTGTTATCTTAAAAAGATCTATAGCAGTTTCTTTGTGCAACTTATCTCTAAGACCTGAACAATTTCTCTTGATTAATAGCATTTCTTAGTAAGATTAATTCGCTTCGTATTTTATATTTTATCTACACTTACATCGCGCACGTCTAAGGTCGTGTAGATTCTGGACAATCATGATGGTTCAATAATATTTATCTTTTTTTTATAACGAATGGGCTTGCGTTTCACCCTGATCACACCTGATGGAAAGTGCCACCCAGAAGATGCCTATTCACTCCAGACTTGAATACACCAAAATTATAGGAACTGGGAAACACAAACGCAGGGAGGGAATTCCAAAGTTTAGCTGTGCGAACAAGGAAATATTTAGCGCATCGCTTTGTTCGACTCCTAGGAAACTCAACCACATGAGGATCTCCACTTTTGTGTGAGCTTAGGAATTAAAGGAATCAAAGTATAGAAATTTGCTTCTATACTTATCTGTTTACGCACTTACCAACCGACTCCAAAGGAAGGAAGCCTTGCAGTTCCTCGGTTGCCCTGCACTTTGCACAAATGAGGGTTGCACTGAGGTTACATGCAATAATAAGGTTTCTCTTAGGAATTATATAGGGTTGGTTGTATAACCTGTTCAACTTCTGGGCATAGCTTGGCAGTCTTTCTTAGTAGTCCCTCTAAGTATCATTAGTAAGTATACTGTATTTATGTTGCACTAAGTTCATTGTTTTTTTGTCAGATAATATTTTGTCCTACTAATGACATACTTAACTAAATAATGAATTAGTTACGGACTACTTGTCTACGGTCTTTGCATACAATTTAGCAATATAGTACGTATACAGTACAGTCGCCTTCAGATTAGGTATGTGAGCGAACTAGGTTCATCATAAATAATTATCTGATCATGCACTCCATTAAATGACAACTGCTGGCGACATACTCTGGTAGTAGTCATTCCATGTATTAATTTTAGTTACGAGTATTTAGATCATTGGCTTGCATAGGTTGTTTCACAAGAACTGGCACGAACTCTTGAATGGTAACGAAATCTTGTGAATGAATAGGTAGATAAATATAGGTCGAATGATAATTTTATCTAACGGCCGCCAGTTGCTTACATTATAAGTTACGACGCAGGGAAACTAAATCGCAATGAAGCATGTGTACCTATTGAGTACCTATATAATGATGTTTTTTTTTGTTTGTTACAGGTATGTACCCATGCCAACTTGACGCAACGCAACTTGGAAATAGATTTATCAAGTTCAGGAAGCTTCTCAAGCTTAGAAAGCTGATGGTGTGAAGTTATATATTCCAGTTGACTGATAGGTACCAACGAACCAACAACACAGTTTACGTAACCAAACAAAACCGGCTTACATACAAAAGAACATACAAATTAATTTACAGCCGAACTGGTCTGTGCGGTTGTTTACAAGTCGGTTCGTAGACCCTAAGTCAGATTGCGTCACTAATTTACATACATACTTATGTAAATGCACTCCCATACCAACACATAACATTGACAGCCTGGAGGTATTATTCAAATGTATTTTATTAAAAACCTGTTGCACCTAGTAAGTAGTTGTAATTTATCTAACTAAACTGATGTAAGTAGAAATGACAGCTTTGAACCGGCATGTTGCGGTGTCGTAGCTTAGAAGAAGCGTCCAATTCAAGATAGTGAAAATATATTTTGTACTTAGTAGCCGGATATTTACATACTTCTAAGTAAATTAATGTTTTCCTTTTGCCAATGTTCTTCACTGAACTATCAGTAAATAACAGGTATATTTCAGTCTATTTGCGTCCCACTGCTGGGCACAGGCCTCCTCTCATCGCTAGAGGGTTTGGGCTATAGTCCCCACGCGGGCCCAGTGCGGATTGCGGACTTCACACACATCTTTGAATTACTTCGCAGATGCGTGCAGGTTTCCTCACGATGTTTGCCTCCACCGAAAAGATCGGTGGTAAATTCAAATTGAATTTCGCACATAAGTAAACTTAGAGGTGCGAGCCGGAATCGAACCCCCGACCCTCTGCATGAGAGGCGGTAGGACGAACCACTAGGCTTCCAAACAAAATTGGTGTATTTAGAAAAATCTCAGAATTACCTATATCAATTTAAAAACCTACCGTTACACTCGAAACTAAACCTTATTACACTCGAAATCTCATTTTACTATATAACAATAACATAAGCAGATAAAATCTTTTATTCAGAATCATTGCACAGGCAATAAATCCATGTAGGCGGAATGATAACGCAAATACGCCCGTTGCTTGGCACAGAGCAAACGCATAGTTGTGACCTAATAATAATCGTATTACGATATAATCGCCAGTGCCACTGCTCCTGCATTATAAATTTAATATGCATTCGTAGTGAAAACTACAAATTCTAGATTTAGCTAATATAGATTTCTAGAAGCGTTCAAAGCAACGCTTGAATGATAACGAAATCTTGTGAATGAATAGATAAATATAGGTCGAATGTCAATTTTATCTAGCGGTCGCCAGTTGCTTCCATTGACAAATAAATATAAATTTCATACATGTCGACAGTCTCAAAATGTCAATAAATAATGAAATACATCATGTATATAATTCCTAAGAGACCTAACAATAATCCTATTACGATATAATCGCCAGTGCCACTGCTACTGCATTATAAATTTAATATACATTCGTAGTGAAAACCACAAATTCCAGATTTAGCTTATGTAGATTTCTAGAAGCGTTCAAAGCAAGCAATCGTCGATTATTTACCTCCTTGATTTGAGTGATGACACTGAGATACAGACACACAGAACACTGGTAAAAAAAGAAATAGTAAAAATAATAAACTGTGTCGAACGGTGCCAAATTGACGGCCGGATTGGTCCAGTTGGTAGTGACCCTGCCTTCTGTTCCGTTGGTCGCGGGTTCGAGTCCCGCTCGGGACAAACTTTGTGTGATGCTGATGAGCACGAATGTTTGTACTCGAGTCATGGATGTTTAGTATATATATATATATATGTCTGTATTTCTCTATATAAGTATTTATATCGTTGTCTGGCACCCATAGTACAAGCTTTGCTTAGTTTGGGGCTAGGTCAATATGTGTGAAATGTCCCAAGATATTTATTATTTATTTATTTAAATAGGGTGCTACTAATTATTATGCCGTGGCGCTTGAAAGCGTCGGCGCTGATTTTCAGTGATTTTGCCAGTGCACACTAGCCTATAGATATAAACATAGGGCATTGTCAATAATAATAAAATAGGCTTTTGAAAGTAATAGATGAATGGTAATGATGACATTACTTTTGGGAACACCAAAGCATGACCAAAAGCTGTCAAAGCTACTTATACTTAACGATTGCGAGATTAAGTAATGATGTCACATGTCTTAATAATACACGAGATTGTTACACTTACCATACCTATACGACTAATAACTGTAGCCATGAAAAATCTCAACGGGAAATTCACTACCTTTTCTCGTTGTAAAATTCAAAACGGCTTCAAGACTTATTTACGTAATAATTAGCACGATTGTAAAGATAACAGTCTTAAAATTTAATACCACGTTAAAATAAAAATGAATTTCCGCAGGAAGTACATTATTTAGATAAAAGCAAACTTTACTGCATGTTGTATTTTGTGTCTCCGTTACTCTGCATATTTTCTATTCGCTATTATTACTAATTGCAAAAATTCGCTAAAATCCACAATAGCCTTTTTACGTCCCACTACGGGGCAATTTTGCCCCTCTCACGGGCTAATGTGCTCAGTATCACGGGCTCAGTGGAATCAACCTCAAGTATGCATGCATCCAAAAAGTTCACATAGTTCGTTGACAATACTTTGTATTGTAGGACACGGCCTATAAAAGCACGATTTCGAACACAATTCGAATGAAGTGTCAATGTTTGCGTGCGACGACGTCTGTGTGTGTGCGAGGACGTCTGTACACTTGTAAATGTGTGTGTACCACTACCACTACGCGGGCCAATGATTCACTCTCCATTTCCGGATGAAACAAATGACTGTAAGGGCGCGAGTTGCGCGCCGGCTAGATGTAGGCGGTTGATTCCGTGGCCATTCTGTATGTAGTACTATTAAATATTCTGTGACCTAATATCAATTATCTGTACCGCTGATTTAATCTTTACATCACCCTTGGCCGTAAAGTGGGATTTTCTGCCCGCTACGCGGAGAGAAAATCTCACTTTTTAACCAAGGCAAGACGTAAAACTTTTGACAAACCACGGGCGGTAATTTGTAAAGCCCCAGATCGCATATTTATGGCGATACAGAAACCTGCGATCTGGGACATTTACGAATTCACCACCCTAGGTCTGTAATGTACTAGAAAATCGCCCACCGAATCGTCATAAAACTAAACAACAAGTGCAACGCTAGTATAATGGGATTGTTATCTCACTGCCTTTTGTTCCTGTGTCCGGTGCGCCTGTTGTTTCCACCGTTCACGCCGCTTTCCACAGAGCTGTATGTCCGTCATCTATACTTATGATAAATCCATATGAATATTTTAAATGCGAAAGTGACTCTGTCTGTCTGTTACCTCTTCACGCTTCAACCGCTGGACCGATTGAGATGAAATTTGTCATGGAGACTGAGATGGAGTTGGAGTCCCGGGAAAGGAATGGAAAAGATATACTTTTTATCCGGGAAAGGCGCACAGTTCCCGCGGGAGCGCGATAACCGAATTCCACGCGGGCGAAGTCGCGGGCAGAAGCTAGTTTTAAATAAAACGATAATTTCTTCATTTAGTGTCGTAATAAAATCGGTGATAAAACCGACGAAAGGGGTTTTATATAATTCACAGTAAGTGTAACATTTCTAGATTAAGGGTTATGCAGTAAAATCCCGATTCTCGGTTTACATTTCGTATCCCGTATGTTATTATGAAATAACAATTCCATTTCCTATTAAAAATCCGCAAGGAAAACATACCAAGATATCATTTCCATTTATTTAAGTAGAATACTTTGCAAGTGGTCCGTCGTAGTCGTAAGCATTTCAAATTGTAAATGTGTCCAAAACTCAACTGTTTGACGGAATTTTTCCTACTAAAAATAGTAGGTTGGTATTTTAATTTTCGGCTATGAAATAAGAAATATGGAAATATTCATGCTTACACCGAAATATATATTAAGGTAGTCTGCTTGAATGGTTGATATAATATTGACGCCTTGTTGATGGAAGACGTCCATTCCCCACATCCTGTGGTTACGTTGGAGCGAGGGACTCGAGGGAGGTAAATCCCTAAAGATATCTGTTATGCGTAGAAATGTTTGGGGTAGATTCTGTTTTTGTTTTTGAACTTTTGATGTGATAACGTCTTCTATCGATGAACGCCGGCTGCGCGCACGATAAAACATGACGCAATAGTAACGTTACGGTGGAAGCGAGAGCGCGGAACAAGCGATAGAGAGACACGATCGGCCTAAGCGTGACGTTATCACGTAAAATTATCGTCCTTAGACCGACTATACAACCATTTTTTTTTGTTTTGGAAATTGATCGGAAATCATCTTCTTTCTCCGTGGAACTATGTATATATATCTCATGAATGTTTGGATGAGTACGATGAGTACTTGATATCCCGATCTAAGAGTGCTAACTCAAGCCGCTTTTTTTTCGTCATTTGCCAGACAGTTACTTTCGCATTTATAGCATTAGTACGGATATTAGTAATAGTTCATCATAAAATATTATCCATTCATTATTCATTCCTTATTAACTATTTACCAAGTTCATTATAAACTCGAAGTTGTTAGTTCGTGTCGACGAACGCAATCGCAAAATTAGCAGGCTTGCATTTCCCCTGCGGTCCGGCGTTTCCGGCCCGGCGAAGCGCGGGAAACCAACTGATCTGCCTGACAACCGTGCCGTAAAATGCTATCTCGCCGGCAGCTTTACATTTTCGTACCAAAAATAATCTATACTAATAACAAGTCTGTAGAAAAACTCGCGTCTGAAACTTGAAAATTAAAATAAAAAATCAAGTCAAGGGGACTACGTATATCAACGATATTAACACAAAATAACGATTTTTAGAAAAATTGTGTGTAGGTACGAGGGCGGTTTGATAAGTCAGTGACTTTAAGTAAAACAAAAACCATTTTAATCAAAAACGACTTCGTGAAACAACTTCCGAGCAATGCTTAGCCAAATTCAAGCGTAATCCCAATGAATTTTTACGTCGTTTTGTGACGGTAGATGAAACGTGGATCCACCATTATACGCCAGAGACGAAAAATCAGTCAAAACAGTGGACTTCTGCTAACGAACGGGCCCCAAAGAAAGCGAAAACCGTTAATTCGGCAGGAAAGGTAATGGCCACTGTTTTTTGGGACAGCCAAGGGGATATTTATATAGATTATTTGGAGAAAGGTAAAACAATAAATGGCCCTTATTATGCTACATTGTTGGAAAAATTCAACGCAGAAGTTGTGAAAAAACGGCCACATCTGGCAAAAATCCTTTTTCACCACGACAATGCCCCTGCACACTCGTCGGCAGTCGCAACAGCCAAATTAGTAGAATTGCGTTACGAAATACTGCCCCACCCACCTTATTCTCCGGATTTGGCCCCATGTGATTTTTTTTATTCCCAAACATGAAGAAATAGCTCGGTGGGAAAAGATTTTCATCAAATGAGGACGTCATAGCTGAAACTGAAGCATATTTTTCAGGGTTTGACAAAAAATATTTTTTGGAGGGGTTGAAAAAGCTGGAACATCGTTGGATGAAGTGTATGGATTTGAAAGGAGATTATGTAGAGAAATAAAATTAAAAAAGGTGATTTTTTTTTTCTGCAAAAAGTCACTGACTTATCAAACCACCCTCGTATGTGTATTTCTTTGTATGTCCGGATTTAACTCGAAAAGTACTAGACAAATTGCAACAAAATTTGGTATGGGGGTAGTTTATAACACTGGTCAACATATAGGTTACTTTTCATCCCGGAAAAACGCACAGTTACCTCGGGCACACTATTTCCGAATTCCGCGCGGACGAAGTCGCGGGCAGAAGCTAGTTTATTAATAAAATGTCACCTGAAAACATCCAAAACTCAAGGTTAACGTCCCGCTTAACATAAGCAGTTATTCAAAACCACCTAAAATGACTCATTCACGCCGTAATTAAAATCTGTAGCCTTTAGATTCCACGCCCGTAAACCTTTTCATGCCGTCTCGTTGCAATTCAAAAAGTAAACCCCTCTAATGACCTGTCACTTTAATAGACTCCGTTTCGCTAGACTTATCCAGTCTGTGCAGACGTCTGGGAGATTTTTTAATCTCAGCCTTTCCTCATTTTCGAGATGGCGCTCGTCTTAATCAAGAGCCCTCGAGGCATCCTGCGCTCAGGCACGCATCCTGAACAGTGGGCGTTCTGGAATATACCCTTGCACATATATAAGTATAAAAAGATATTTTACAAGAGCATTGTCTTGGAAACGCCGTAGGGTTACTTTTGATCAAAGAATTACAGAGAAAAAACGCAAGGCCGTTATGAGGCTTGTTTCCTCGGTGTGGTACGGATGCTTATTAAAATATTTATAATATAAGATAGTTAATCCTGGTATACTTGCTTGTATCTATCGTAAAATAACAACATTGTAAAGTTTTAATGGAATTGCGAAGTTTTACACCATGCGCCTGATGAAATCCATCAGGCAAGAAGTCTTTCATCACTGCATTGTTTTACCAAAACGACAGGCTCCGCATTCTCACTGTAAAATATGTACGGCATGTTACGTAGTTCAGAGCGGTATGGTATGACATTGTAATCCTTCATCCGTGCTAAACCTACCCAGGGGGAGTGAGCAAGGGAGTCGGGACTCATTAGAAATGGCGGATCGTGTCATTAGTATCTTCAACAAACAGACCACGTCTTTCAATATACCTCAGTAATAACGTTCGTGAGTCGTCACGACTGCCGGGAACGTGGCGGCGCGAGCCAAACATTTTCATGATAAACTCGAATTTAAATATTATTTCATTGCATTTCAATTCACCTTGGACTTGCTAAAAATTCCTATAACGTCTCAGTTTGTATTAGACATCTGGCGTCTGATTTTGAGACGTACAAATGAACTAAGTTTATCTTGAACTTTCTCAGTATATGAACTGTACATACGTTTACCATACAGTTCCTCAATAATTTTCTTTTCGCGGATCGTGAAACAGCGTAGTTGCTATTGGGGTTTTTCTGATTTATTTTCCCTGGGCAAACGGAACGGCGGTTGCTGAATTCACTGTTTCCGTCTCATTATTTTTGTGCAACAAAACGTTTCGTGGCTCACCACCGCCCTCCTTATTTTCCTCATCATTACGTGTTCCCTGCCGGCTTAAGATTTCCGGTTCTTTGTAAATGCAGTTTCGTAAAATACTCACCTAGAAAAAATAATATTGTTGGTTTCCTGAATCGTCGATTATTTTCTATATTCTCTAATTTTGGACCAAAAACCAAATACATACATGTGAAATTCAGTCGACGCTGTTTTTGGAAAATTTGCCAGACAACAAAGAAAACGACATCTCTTTTTCGAGCGGTTTCCCTTGATTAGAAACCTTTGTAACTACACGTATAGGAAGCCAAGTAGCATAAACGAAAACCCTGGAGGGTAAATGAACAGCTCTCTAAGTTATTGGCCTGGGGGGCGAGGTAATTAACACCCGACATTACCATATGGAAAGGGAAGATGGATGCGTACAAACATGCCTGTTAGCTGTCTTTTTGCTTTCGCTAATTATCTGTATTGTATATTAGCCTGTGGATTCAGTATATCATTATTGATGGCGCTAAGGCTTAAAAAATACCTGACCTAACTTTATATAGGTACACCGTTTTAACTCCAAAGGTACAGCAGATTTCTTTACGCTCATTCGAGTGCTTTTCGAGAAAATCTGAAACGAAATTGTTGTTTGAATATTTTTTCTTTCGATTCGAATAGTCTATGTGTTCTCCATCCGTGGAAAATGTGTTTTTAGCAAAAGGCACTAGATTAAAAGCTTTCCCGTCAGCAAGTGCAACACTGCGAGCGTGCATTTACGTTGACAATAACAAGTCGGACGTGAATCTTGCCTCGCTTCCCGCAAACTTCCATGGCACATGTTTCGAGAACTCATCCCTCATTGGAAATGGGAATAACTAAGTGCATTGGTTCTTGTTGTATGTAGTTCAATTCTAGCATTAGCTGTGAAATGTTACGTTGTCATGTTCATTTCCGACTCTGAAGTCCTAGTACTATGGAAAGTTTTGCTTGACAATAGGTACGCGTACGTAATAGGTAAACAAGTTATAGCTATGTATAGATTTCCCTTCTTACATAATGCCATGCCACCCTCATCAGACTCGCTAGGCGGGGACTGGAAGATAACATTGAACCGTTCGACGACGTCTGGACGTCAGTAGACAGTTTTGTAGGAAATATTTACGTCAATTGATGGGTGAATATGTATAGGTAATACCTTCTGTTTTGAATAAAACTTAATAGTTACGCGTCTGACTATGACATGATTCTCTTATTTACTAGATATGATTCATAGTTTTCATCATTCATGTTATTTAATACTGCACCTCTTATCGTGTCTATGTTGATTATAGATTATTAGTTTGGAACATGTGCTTCCCGAGGATTTAGTTTAAACGGTGCATGGTTATAAATAGCTTCGGGGCCTGTCATTACCCTAACCGTCGATAATAGCCGCTATTTATATCATATACCATGGGGAACGGGACATATCGCGGCTTTCCGAGCGATAAAACGCACCCAAATTACAGGGGTGGTTAATACGTGATGCATGCCTTTGACGGCATAGGCATCTTTCTATGTTACCTTATCGTATTGTTGGTTTCTATACTCGTCTTATGTATATTACTTAGGTACTAGGTAAGCAGTAGACTTAATCTGTTTTGACTAGGAGAAGTGAACAAAATATAAAAAATACGTCTAACGTGGATAAATCGTACAAGAGGGAGGATTGTTACAAATTGGTGCCGTGACCTTTTTATTTTTCATTTCTATTGTCCGGGTTTTACTGTAAAGGATAATCATATTGATTGTGCGTTTAATTAATGACTTCATAGTATTATCATCACGCCACGCGCTCTTATCACAGAATTAAGGTTAAGATAACCAATTTATAGTACAAAGATGTACTGCACAATGCGCTATGTATGAGTAATGATTTGTTGATGGAATATTTTGAATTTATTTTGTTCAGATATTGGGATTGGCAGGTAACCAACATTAACAACAATATCATTGCTGCAATATAAATAAATAATATTTCATCCAAAAATAAGCTTATCCTAAATTGTTTAAAAAATGTGTCACGCACAGTGCGAATCTGCGCCATATTAATTATGCCGTGGTGTAATTTTGTTGTTACAAACAACCGATGCCGGGTGAAAACATTGCTTTTGCTTTTGTTTGCTTATCACACTACCAATATACCTTATCAAATACTATCCTTCTTTAATTTTGTTGTTGTCGTTTTCTTGTTAGTGTATTTGTTTAGTGCGAAGTGATATAATGTGTCGATATATTCAGTGTCTTCGTTGTTAAAAAATGGGACTATAGAGTTGATGGCGACAGATAAATATTACACGTTCGATAATGTACAACTAGTTTTGGTTTATCTGGCTGTGTTCGGCTTTCACTGTGTACTAGGTTTGAGTTAATTTTAAGACGAGGTTCTAATCAATGCATATTTACAAAAAATACTTTTGGTGATACCTAATTGATTGATATAATTTACGGTACCTATGTTTACATGTTTATTTTATACCGTGTTATCGTCAAAGGGATAAACAGCAACAGTAACTAGTATTTTATTTTTAATTTCGTAATTAATGATTTTGACAACTTCTGATTATAGTTAACTATGAAAATTTAACTGTATAATTTAGGTACCTAGGTAAATACAAGAACATCTTAAGCTTGTTCGCATCAATCAACGCAAATGCATCCCATTTCCTCGAAGCAATTTAAAATGAAGCAACCTGCATTCTAACGTATTCGAGACGGTCGCATATTACAACTGATAGGCGTTGTCAAAGTGAATCATTATTAATGACCATCTTCTAGCCTGCTGGCCACATCTCTATCGATGTCGTAACTATTACCCGAGTCGTTAACCCGACACTCGCGACAGTCTGTCATTGCTCATTGACAGCCGGTTCCATCTCAATTATACATTTCACATGATTTTGCCTTCGAAATAGATATATTTGAGATCATGGGATTAATGTTATTCTTAGTTGCACTGCACGCTCCTGTCTTGTGGTATTGGTTTGGTTTGAAGATGTAGTTAACATACGCGATGTAAATCTTCTATGGTAGGTTATGTGAACATCTAATATGGCCAGTTTGTTTTGATTTGCCAGATCATGATATATTTAGCTGTGGAACGAGCATGAATCCACTAATCTAAATAATATGTACCATCTCCATTTCTCATCTTACATACCGATTACTGAGTGTTACTCACTATAGTCTTCTTATGGTTAGACTTGTATTCTGGGTATACATCGACTTTGAATTGCTGCACTAATTTGCTATTCGTATTTATTAATATCTACCAACATAACACAATCCGAATAAATCGAAAAATCATTATACCTACTTATCAATATCATGAATCAGATTGCATTGATTTGTAATCTACATACTTATATCTTGATCAACATATCGAATATTTGATATCAAATAAGTACCTAAGCAAATACTATACCAAATGCACATAACGTTAAAAAACATTCTCTAGTCAATAGATATTATTTAAATGAAAGCGCTTAACAACATACGAAAACATCAAATAACAACTAAAGTGATTCGATTGAATTACAGCATGGCGTTGATGCACTTTCAGAACCTACTCTCAACAACTTTTGTGTAGTTTTAAATTTATTAAATGTCCTGTTTTGTGATATAAGTATAGCGTTACGTGGACGATTTCTTGGTTTCGCTTGATAATCGATATTAATTATCTATAGAGTACTTTCTTTTGAGAATTGAATGTTAATTTCTTTTTAATCTTTTCTCTTCAATTTGCTACTAAAGGAATAAAATAATTAGTGCTGAATAATACAGAAGTATTACTTAAACGTCTCATTTAAGCAACAAAGTTCAGTAAACCCAAATTTAAAGAGTGAGGATTGGAATCAAATGATCATAAATATGTCAGTAACCATGGGCTATTAATTTCACATGTATTCTATCGACTCCTTTATCTGCCGGGCCATAAATTTGGCATTCATGGAGTCGGCATTCCGTTTCGTCGGTCCAGTTTGTAAATCGCATTTCCTGCAGACGGAAAGTGCTTCGTACTGTTACATATTTCGGCCCCTGCACGCGGTACATAAGCCTAGCATGTGAACTGCACTTTACTCGGCAGTTTTACTGCTACACTTGCTTACTCAAAAGCCCCTGGTCTCTTCTACGTAGAAGTCGTAGAAATCTTTTATCGACTGTCCTAAGAGAATGAGCTTGTCTCTCGGAAGCTACCAGAGCTGACTATCGTATTATTATCGTACCTGTATAAATAAAGGTACCATTTCAAAAGTGGTTTAGTTTCTTATTGCAAAATAATAAACCAACGGATGTGCTACGCCGTAGATCAATCTCGTAGCGTTCTTGCGATATACGTAGTAAACTAGGAAATAATACCGCAGTGAAACTGTTCCTCATTGAAAAAATAAGAATATCTTGACTGATATTTAATTTACTTTTGATTACACGTTACACGCGTCTCATCTCTTTTTTTTCCTCCTTTTATTATTTCGCTCGATTTTTACTATACAACGCAAGGGTAAACAAAACAACAACCAGGAAGCGGGGTCCTTAACCCCTAACTACATTAAAGTTGACGCAGATTAAATGCATTCAACCGTACACTAATTCATTAAACACATTACCCTAGCCTTTAGGTACGACGGCTAGACGGGCGATGTCCTGCACTTCCTATGTGTGCGCCTGAAAACTCCACCATTTCCTTAGTTGCGTTCGTGTGCGTGAGTTCACACGTAAAGCTCATGTTTCTCGTGTATATTGTTATTGCAAAAACAACTCTTCTGGTCTTATGTTAAGGTTGATTGTATGTTGACGACATTGTTGGAGATAGGTTGAAAAATTGATAATCGTATTCGTTGTATTGGCAATTACGTCGTATTGGTTATTGATAGCTCACCTGCAATGGTGTTTTATTAATGGCGTGGTTTGTTTGCTTTAAAATTGCTTATGGGGTGTTTTTTCTGGCACTATTTATTGTGTTAAGTCACGTTAGATAGTGGCTCACCCCTTAATGATCAAGTAAAGGATTTACCCAGTCACTAAGTTTCATGCATGTCTATAATCTTTGATACACAATATAGATACATTGAAAGGTCGTGAAGGGCCATACCATGCAATGATCCCGAGTCTGTTCCTGTGGGTGTGGGATATAAAATAGACAGATCGCCATGTTCAAGGAGTCCTGACCTAATTAACTGTATCTACACTCGGATTATTTTGATTACTATCGGTTTTTTTTTGTCAATTTTACACCACCCATCATTGTTTTTCTTTTCGCATTCTCCGCTTTCTTAAGGTTGACTGGAAGAGATTGCTGCTTTGCGATAAGTCTGCCTGCTGTTTACCCATTAACTGTGCATCCTTTCTGTATTTACTGTTTTTTGTATATGGTGTTCAATGAAGAGTATTGTTGTTGTTGTTGTTGTTGTTGTTGTTGTTGTTTTGATGTTAAGTTAAAGTATACTCTTACTGACTTTATCCTTCTATGGACTCAGGACTTTTCATATTCCTATTATTGTTTTTAATATCCCAGTACGTCTAGCTACATAAATGTACACTACTACAGGCAACTCTGTCCCGACGCTTGCCGTTGCAACGAGTTTGCAGACGCGCTCCCTTTGTTTGACAACAATACTGGCTGACTGTGCACCGCCGCGTTGAAGTGTACACCTAGACTGTAAAGGTTCAGCGAAGGTGTGAATTGTTATGAATTTAGTTACTTTTCAGTGGTTTAAAAAAAAGGATTGAAAATTAATTTTAAAATTGCTTATCACTCTTTTAGCGTGCCTGTTTAGTCCTGAAGGTTGGCCGCTAGCTTCTTGTATGCCTCTCGATTGATGATAGAATTGATATTTCTTGTCAACACTTTACCCGTAGAATACGGGTGGACCATTACCGATTATGTTGCGAAAATGTAGGGTAGCATACGTTCAGCAATGGACTTCTGGCGACATAATGATGATGTTTTTAGGGTTCCGAAGTCCACAAGGAACCCTTATAGTTTCGCCATGTCCGTCCGTCCGTCCGTCCGTCTGTCCGCACTATTGCTCGAAGATGCTTAGGTCTAGAAAGCTGTAATTTGGCATGAATATACATATTAGTTACGCTGACAAAGTGGTACAATAAAATTTTGAAATATTTTTTTTTATAGGGTACCTCCCCTACTCATAAAGTGGGGATGTAAATTTTTTTTCTTGCGTACCCCATGGTGCGGCATATTGTTGAATAGGTATTAAAAAAATATTGTAGGTTTGCTAAAACCATTTTTTGATTAAGTGATGCGTTTGTGAAATATTAAGCTTTAAAGTGCAATTTTTTGTTAGAGTCACGTGTCCCCCCCCCCCTGCCAGCTAAATGGTGGTATTTGGATGGCTGAAAAAAATCACAGTTATGGCATATATAACGTAGTTGAAAGGAAAACTATCACAGCTAAGTAGGCTGTACAAACTTACGAGTCATAGTCGACCAACTTATGAAATGATTAAAAAACCAATGATTTTTCTCGACCGGCAGGGGCGTCGGGCGGGCACGTCATACCACAGGCTAGCTAGATGCTAATAAGTCTTAGAAAGGTACTGTGGGCATCCTCAACTTCGGAACCCTATACTTTGCGCGTGGCCCGACACGCACTTGGCCGGTTTTTTAGGATATCATTACTAATACCATAGAAGAAGTAAGATAAACTTAGAACGACAACCTTCAGACAAATCAGCGTACGCTCGAAATAAGTATTAAATGCGATAATATATATCGCTGCCTAGGTAGCCTGCATACAAATTTGACCTCCATGAGCTACATCTAGATGGCGCTGTACAGGTGAAGTATGAAAATTTGAAGCTCCCTAGCTATTTCCGATGTACGCCGTAATGTAAGGAGATTGACAGTCTTATATAATAACATTGTCTATGATAATACTAAGTGCCTACGCAACTTAATAACTAAAGCATAGCATTTTAGGAATGATGAATCATTGCGAAACTTACTAAGTGAGCGTCCCACGTTAACACTTAGTCCTTGTACAGGCAATTTAACATAGCCCTCTGTACACTTAACCATATTTATGTTGTGCTAACGAGCCAAATGCTTGTTTGCAAACAACATTCGAACTGTACAATACTCGCTTGAAGCCCCGTGTTTGGATTCCCTTAGTTAAACGTTGCAAGCGTTGAAACCCTCACTGAAACCGTTCAAGAGAAAAGGAGCATAAAAGAAAACGTTATGCGTTCAAATTGAAATATTCGCAGTGCTAATGAAGTTCATTTTAATTTGATTTCTTTTTCAATTTTATGTTGACGAATTTGCCCATGAGTTAGAGCGAGGCAATTCGCTGAAACCTTCTTTTAAGTTTAACCTCTTTTCAATCGTAAGGTAGCTTCTTGCTGTAACTTGAATCAGAATTCAATCTTGTATCCTATCTCATTGCCTTATTTATATCTTAATTAAGAACAACTCCCAAACCCTCTCGTGATGAGAGGAGGCCTGTGCCCAGCAGTGGGACGCAAATAGGCTGTAGTAGTAAGAACAACTATCTGTGAATGTTCATTCATGTTCGGGCCTAAGAAATGTGATCTTGCGATTACCAATCGGTCTGTATTTATTTGTGGCAATATCTCCATATGAGAAGACAGAGACCGGTCTTCACAGTGAAACATTTTTTGGCCAATACAAAATCATAAAAAAATACAATCTTAGGAGGTAATGCTTGGATAGAAGCAAAGTGGCGATCTATGGTACCTAACCTAACTCCAACGGGAAATAGGCGTGAGTTTCATTGTTTTATGTAATTGGTAGGGAAACGAGCCCACAGTATGTTGTATGTAAGCTTTTTGGGACACCCGAATGAACCTTACCAACAACAAGGTGACCAACACAATATGACAAAATATCAAGTTACGCACCAATTTGAGCGCCAATTTTCATTTCCTACTGTAAAACGAGCTGTAATTAAAGTTACTGCCGTAACATAATACCGTATTACGAATATTGCGATTAATTGCACGGTAAACACGAAGCCGGGCAACGCTGCATTACCAGGCTTGCGTTCGCTAAACGATGCAGATGTCCTGTACCTTTACTTTTAGAAGTGTATTCATGTAAATTGTGTATTTTTTAGTAAAATAAAAGACGCCGAATTTTTTCGATATTTTTTATCATTTAGAATTAAAAATGGTAGTGTTGACCGGCGAATTTGGTACTTTCACTTGCCTATTCATTTCATATTATAAAGTTATTGAAAATCTGAAATGAGGACACGAGTAGCGAGTATTTTCTGCAGTCAAGCAGAACCCGTGACCCTTTTGCTTTTTTGTAGTAGGTATAATAACTACCTACTAAAGACAGAGAAAAACACATGTATAAGATATATAAATCGGCTCATAAGTTCAAAATTCAAAATGAATCTCTTCAAGCATCCCTTACTCCCCTGGTACTACAATCTTTCAAAGTCGAAAGCGCCTTCCAATCGAGTCGCCTTAGTAGCCGCTCGCCCGCCCGCCCTACAGTCGCGCCGCGGCCTCCGTAGAGCGCGCCCGCCCGCCCTGAAAGCCTCCACTTTAAGTCTACCCTTGTGGTTGAACGGTTGGTACCTCATTATTCTACCGCTCGAACGTGACTTGGTACACGATAATATAGGTACCTATATTAGGTACAGGATTTATTTAACGTCATCGTCATTTTTTAATAGTAATTTAGCACCACAGTTAGATTTAATATGGTAGGCTACCATATATGGCCTACCTGTGTACTACACAGGTAGGCCATATAAAGATAAATAAAACTTTTAAGAGTCCCCAGTAGGTACGCTCCTTTCTCCATACAAACGTAAGTTTCGTTTTATTTCGCAAAATACTTATAAGATTGGCACCAAATTTTACAAGTAATAGTGGAGTATTAGAGTCCAAAATACACTTTGATTGTAATAAATAGAAGAACAAAGAAACTAGGATCATTTTAGTTTCCTCGATACAATCTTCAAAACTCAAAGTTATTTGGCTGTATTTTAATTGTGTTTTATTTTACCACGACTTTTACTAATTTCGGACACTCACGATAATGATTTTATTGTGTGTACCTTCGTTTCGAGTCAATCTGTTTAGTAATTTGGGAATAAAAGTGAAACTTCGTTTGTATGAAAAGGTGAGTTACGCCGTGCGTACAGGGGACTCTTAATACATCGTTTCGCAATATTTCTAGGTTCAAAATTATGTAGCTACACATAATTTTGAACCTAAACAATACATTTTAAATACCATACTCCGTTGTATGCCGCCTTAAGGTACCTATTTTTAAGTTCAACCAACCAACCAGGAAATTATTATTCACAGAAAATTGGAGCAACACTGAGCAACAGGATAACAATACGTTCTATTTGCTGGTAAACATCAGTGGAATGTCGTTTATATTATAGTGAACCGAACGCATCCTAAATCGAACCTACGTACTGTCATTATCTGTCATTGTCAACCCATCCTGCGGGCCAAACGGTCGACAGTGAAATTATTCATACAAAATGTTTACAAAGTTTTTTTAAAGTGTCGTGTTATTTTAGAAGTTATTTAAGATATCGTGGCAAATCATGGAAATCATGGTGAACATACGTCCATTGGAGGAGAGGCTCTTTAATTTTAAGTCCATTAAAGATATGTTCGACAAACCAAGGTAAATTTTATAAACGTGCTGCTTGTTTTCCTTATTGAATTCTGTGATGATTTTATTTATAACTTTAAATTGAAGCTGTCGTGCCGTTAAACCTGGATTACCTAAATTATATTATGAATCAGAAATAATTTTTAGTAAGTATTCTGAAGTAGAGATGTAATTTTTGGGCGTGATTGTATTACGATCCTGTCGTTGTTTTTAGGCTCCCATTAGTTAGGTATTTCGAATCTAAAAATAAAAAATGAACTTATTGTAGACTCATTTCATTATAGACACTGTTGGTTTACTAAGAAACTATGCTCTCGTACTTTTTCTGCGAAATTTATCTCTAAATTTATTGACCGCTGACTGTAAATTCTGCTTTATTGTACTGAGTAAGTAATTACAGATCAAAGTTATTTTTTGAACACGATAAACAGTAGCGTGTCCTCAACAATGAGGTCTCTTTCCCTAAAAACATCGAATACCTACTAACTTACGCTTAAAATTAGATCCACTGTATTAAAAGTTAGTCGAAATTTAGAAAGTTAAAAAAATCAAATAAAATGTAAGTAAGCATATGAAAACTTAAAGCGCCACCTCGATGTTGTTCGCATTCAGAGCTTTTCCGATGTATATGTGGCAATTGTAAGGCGATTGTCAGTTTACATATACCTATACCAAATTACGTTGTCGCTGCTTTGACACATTGGCGTATCTGTATATACTAGTAATAAGTTTGTAGAAGTCACTTCACCGTTTTACTATGTATGTATGTACTGGATGTCCGGGTTTAACTCGGGAATTACTAGGTAGTTGGATTGCCACAAAATTTAGTATATAGGTAGATAGGTAGATAGTAGACACGAGTCAACATAAAGGCTGCTTTTTATCCCGGAAAACACATAGATTCCGCGAGAACGCTGTTATCGAATTCCACGCGGACGAAGTCTCGTATACAGAAGCTAGTTCCTCTTTATTTCTTACCTATTTTATTACATACATTTATTTAGGTCACTTTGTCTTATTGCGCGTGCTTTGTTTGCAGGCTCGGCGGGGGCGTGCAGCGGAGCGCCACGCACGCCGAGATGCCGCACCGGGGAGGCACCATTGCCGAAAGGTGAGGAAAACAACAAAATTCCTACCTACTAAAACCTACCTACCTGCTACACTAAAAGTATACAGATACTCATACCTCGGCGGATGTATAAATTTTCTGCCAATAGGCTATTCAAATTTTGCCGCTTCTATTCACCTTATAATACCATACATTGATAAGGTTTTTCTAAGCATTTCATTCCATCAACTAGAACAAATTAAGTGGCCCTCAAATAGAAAATTAGACATTAGATGCAAATGAGTCCTCTAATTTGTGAAAACAGATCGATAAAAAATGTGTTGCAATTTGCAATGACCTAAACTGTTAAGATAGGTAAGATAATCAAATCAAAGCTGTTTGGAGGGCCAATTTGCTTTTTGCAAACGGAACTCGAATCCGCTACCTACGGCAGCTAAAGCAAAAGTAAAGGACGAAGAGGTTACTTCGTTGCCGATGAAATGATAAGAGTAACTTTATTTTTCTTCTATCACGCTTTTTACTTATTATATAAGACTTACTTAATTGCTTAAAGATGTGGTGTAAACCTGAGCATTAAATTCATAATCAGCGACTTAAGCACATAACAAGCTTAGTCCCACTAAAGCTCAAACTGAAGGTAAAATTGCTAAGGATTCTCCGAACAAAAATCGTGACATAAATTATTACTATCGGCTTCCTTCTAGGAGCTCCCGGTCCCGTATCTATTTGAAAAGGTCATTCACTTATAAGTACCTAAACCACAGAATATTTAATAGTACCTACTACATACAGAATGGGCACGGAATCACCCGCCTGAATCTAGCCGGCGCGCAACTCGCGCTCAACTCGCCCTTACCGTCATTTGTTTCATCCGGAGATGGAGAGTGGATCATTGGCCCGTGTAGTGGTACACACACATTTACAAGTGTACAGACGTCCATGCACGCAAACATTGACACTTCATTCGAATTGTGTTCGAAATCGTGCTTTTATAGGCCATGTCCAACTATAAAGTTAGGATCACTTGTCCTTTTCAACTTGTAGGTACTTGTTTAAAGTAATTAAGATTTTCTTTCACAATGGTTGATACCTAGCGCACCTAAAAGTACTAAAGGCTCGAATAAGTTTTATAACTTTGGCGAGAGATCCGCCAATACACAAGTCTTTCACAAATCTACTTTAGAATCACAAGAAACTCAAGCTCATACAATAGAAACTTCCAAGTTCGAGAAACTTTCCCTTCCACTGATAAGGCTTCGGAACGCGATAAGAATAGATAACGGGAGCTTTTGTTAACCTTTGAAACAATTAACGAAAGTGATAACTAATGAACTGATAGAAGGGTTCAAAAACGTCACCCATTATGTATTAGGTTAGATAAATGAATTGTATAATTTGGATTAGGAATTGGAATAAGATAAGACCGTGTAGATAATACGCTTACCTACTTATGATGTCTTATACAGAAATTTAGCCTCCTAATCATAATGGCTTATGGAAATCATAAGCCATTATGATTTCCATTATTCTTATTATTAGGAGCCTAATTCCTGTACAATACAATACACTTAATTGAACACCACATATTCAAGGAACATTACAGATATAATGTCCTCTACCACCAACACTACAGCCTATTTTGCGTCCCACTGCTGGGCACAGGCTTCTCATCACGAGAGGTTTTGGGCTATAGTCCCCACGCGGGCCCAGTGCAGATTGGGGACTTCACACACATCTTTGAATTACTTCGCAGATGCGTGCAGGTTTCCACAATGTTTTCCATCACCGAAAAACTAAGTGGTAAATTCAAATTGAATTTCGCACATGAGTAAGAGGTGCCGGGATCGAACCCGGACCCTCTGGATGAGAGGCGGTAGGTCGAGCCACTAGGCCACCACGGCTTTTTAGACATAACGTAATTACACAAACAGTATGGCATACAGAAGGCAGGGTAATTTCTGTAATTATTTAAATACGAGCTTCTGCCCGCGACTTCGCCCTCGTGGAATTCGGTTATCGCGTTCCCGCGGGAACTACGCGTTTTTCCGGGATAAAAAGTAGCCTATGTCCTATCCCGGGATCTCAACTATCTCCATGCCAAATTTCATCTCAATCGGTCCAGCGGTTGAAGCGTGAAGTGGTAACAGACACACAGACAGACATAGTTACTTTCGCATTTGTAATATTAATATGGATATGTAAAATATTTAAAAACGACCTTGTCAATTTGAAGTACGAGTAGATCACAGGCACTTCAATGAAAGACTAGCCCTGGCGATCGAAGAGTACTTGATTCCCAAGCTTCAGACATAATCGATCTGCTCGTGTGTTCGTCCGTCTTGTAAACGTGTAAATTACTGAACTAGGAAGGTTTGAGACTGTCGACATCTGACATGGAATTTATATTTATTTGACAATGGAGGCCATCTCCATGTTTTTTTTTTCTGGACCCTTGGAGACTATACATCTCTAAGATCTTAGATTTAAGTTTAAGTTAGGGACTATACATCCCTTCAATGTAATTTTAGTACGTACCTATATGTATATTTTATACATGTAATGTAAATGTGAATTTTGTAATAAGGCCTTCTGCTTGAGTTTGTTGCGGCGCTTCTTCTCAAGCAATGGGGCTAGGAAGCGCCCCTATGTGGCCAATTTGCTGAATAAATGATTGAATTTGAATTTGGTAAATTTTCCTCTCGTTTGTTTACAGGCTGGCCGCTCTGCAAGCGGCCGGTGCCAACGACTGGCGAGCCCGAGTGTGTCGCCTGAGTCCAGAGAAGGAGGACTCCAAGGCGATAGAACGCGCCAAAAATAGGATAAACGTGAGTATTTCTTGATATCTGTTTAACCACATTGTCTCGAACTTTCGCGATACACACTCATATTAAACACACTATCACCGGAACTTAATCGCGTAAAAACTATTTATATTTTACCTCGACGTTTCGGTTTGTCTTCTCGTGACCACGGCCGTTGCATCGCGGCCGAAACGTCGAGGTAAAATATAAATAGTTTTTACGCGATTAAGTCCCGGTGATAGTGTGTTTAATATGTTAAACCATACCGTAGAAAAGTGGCCTAGTGGTTCGACCTACCGCCTCTCATGCAGAGGGTCGGTGTTCGATTCCGGCTCGCACCAAGTTTACTCATGTGTGAAATTCATTTGGAATTTACCACTGAGCTTTTCGGTGAAGGAAAACATCGTTAGGAAACCTGCACGCATCTGCGAAGTAATTCAAAGATGTGTGTGAAGCCCCCAATCCGGACTGGGCCCGCGTGGGGGGCGTATAGCCCAAACCTCTCGTGATGAGAGGTGGCCTGTGCCCAGCAGTGGGACGCAAATAGGCTGTAGTAGTAATAGTTAAATCGTACACGCATGACAGAAACTTTGACGCAACACTAATAAATAAAGAAAGCCGATATTACATCTACTCAATAATATAAAAAAATTGTACAGCTTATTATATAAGTAAATAACATTAAATAGAAATGAAACACCAGTCGCTTTATTAAAAAAATCGAGAGATTTATAAAATGATGTCACATCCATTTTGCAAACTCCATCATTATTTTCTAAAGCACCCGCAAAAGCCCTCTTTACTATGCCGACCTTGCACCTTTGACTGTGCCCCATCCAACAGAGTACCCCTTGAAAAACTATTCTCTCGCACTAAAGAGCATATTCTGTGAAAGCTTACGCCGAAGCCCTGTTGGGGATGAAAGGTGACATTCCGCTGAAATTGACAGAGTACTCCACTTCCCCTGAGGCTAAAACTGGGTACTTATTTCGCAAAATAGCTACAAACATAGACCAGTAGTGGGGAGGTCTTTACACTGAAATAAAAAACGTCGCTTCAAAGAGTTGATCGATAGTGTTAAGTAAGATGAAAAACCCAATTAAAACACGTTTAAAGATATAAAACTAAAAATTAGGCCGAAATATAGGTCTCGAAAAAATACTCAAATGTATTTTTTCGAGACCTATATTTGAATGCGCTCGATATGTGCTCTTCAAAAGTTGCGGTGAGTACGTGCACAAGCATCGTCCGCGCACGTACCCACCGCAACTCTTATGACGGAAATGGTAGTTATTTACGGTTTTTGACCAAAGTAATGATTATTTTACAATATCCATAGCTCTGTTATGAAAAACTGAAAAGTTTCATTTTCTGGACAGCCCGTGTAAAATCATGGTCTATATATTAAGCATTATCGATTTAAAAGGTTGAAAATGCCTTACCTTACAAGGATGACCTGGACGTATCACAATTTCCGCAGCCCAGATTAAAGAGGACATCAATTCTTCATTTTTTTTTTCGAGGCCTATATCTTGGGCCAATTTTTAGTTTTAGGGCTTTAAACGCGACTAAAATGTGTATTTCACCTTACTACGCGCCCTAATGTTGAGGAAAGTAGAGACCAAATAGCGTAACGTTACTCAGAGGTATACAATTTTGATTATTACCAAGGCAAGAGTCATTTATTTTAGGCCGTTGTTTGGCAGGTATTTCCATAAATATATTTGACGTAGCCCTCAAAATCAATAGCTATTGTCAAGGGCACCGTGTTTGGTGGAGATATCCCCGAGCTTTTGTCAAATCCTGCGTTAGGGGAACCCAGAGTTTAACTAACCAATGTCTGCTTTATTCGATGATAACTATTGGTACTTTAGTATTTTAGGCATTTCAATTTATGTCCAATTGTTATAATTCAGAAACGATTTCAGAAACCATCATTTTTCTTGGAAGTTGTTTTTCTACCATTGCATTCTTACTTTCGCTTATGAAATGACCATGATGTTAAGATTCCTATCGTATTTCCGCTACTTAATGCAAAGAGAAGTTTCAACAGAATGGGTATTGTAGGACGAAGACTTCTGCATTGGCTTAATTTCTATATTACATAAATAATTGATAAAAAAATACCTGATAAGGTCCACGCCCCAGTGATCAATGATTAGCCGTAATGTAGTGACATTCGTGGCTAATCTCGACTGGAACCGAGGTCGATGGTTATCTATCGCGTGACAGCTGGCAACACCTTGCCACAAAACAAAATCATTTGTCAACTTTCACACCGATAATCAGTGTCGTGTTGGAATATGTCTGTCAAATATATGTAAGTATAATCTAGTCTATTATGATTATTCGTCGAAATGTAATAGGGGCCCAAGTTAGTGTCAAATATCAATTTAATTGAACTCACTTGTGCAAAAGAGCTTTGAATCTCCCTCGTGTCTTGAATGCTACTGCAAGAAACATTGCCAATACAATAGGGATGACGACAGGGTGAAGAAATCGAAATTCTAATTAGTCCGTCAGTCAGGTAATAAAAAATAAGTACAGTAGACACGTATTTCTTGTTTTATCAAATTAACAAAGAATGACTAAGTTAAAACGCATTAAAGTTGGAGAGTGGGGGCTAACTACGTCACTGTTAGGTAGAAATCGTACCTAACCGTGACGTCACGCGACATTTCAACTCAATATATCTCCGTATAAGTTTGATTACGTGAAAAAAGAAAAAAACACGTGTCTAATACTTTTCAATAATCTTCCTGATAGACTAAGGAAAAAAAAGTTGTCGTCATCCCTATTTTGATGATATGATAACTAAAATAAAGATGAAGTGCTTCTAGATGTCCGAAATGACGATGAAAGGAGTGTTGACTATTATTAATTCATGTTTATCTTTTATTAAAAAGTCAAAGTGACAATGTTGCCGTCACTTCCGCCCGGTTTACTTCCGAGTTCATAACGATAATGAGTCGCTGACCTTTAACCTAAAAATGATGACATTTTAAACTCCGAAATAACGCCCATTTCATTAAGTAAATTGTGTTTATTATATTTTTACCAAAAACCTTTACTCAGTTTAATTATAAATTGTCGTTTTTCCGGCAGGGAGTGTCGTAATAATCACCCTTTACCACGCCTTTGTGCGAACTTTGACACCCAAAAAATACTTCACCTGATTTGCGTGAATTGTTGACATACATAAAACCTGTAGTTGTATGTTTAATTCAAGCTTTATCCCCTTTTCATTAACGTCTTATTTCAAACAATAAAGTTGACGTGCAAAGGAAATGTTAATATAGACAGGGGCTATATTCGAACTCTTAAAATAAGGATCTCCCTGTACCCTTTAGGATCGCTCACGCGTCGCGTGAACTTTAAGCAGCTAGATTTAAAGTTCAACTTGACGCGTGACGAGTGATCCTATAGCGACCAGTTTCCTACCCCTGGAGCCTGTTAACCTTAATCATCCTTTGTTTTACTCCATCCGTCACCAACCATTGGCATCCTAATTGAAAAGTGATTGATGTATATGATTGCTCTTTGTAAATGTCGTTGAAAGCTTTTTGTGTGTCGTCGACTTTTCTTTGAGAATTGTTTGAAGGTAATTTGAATCTCTTCCCTTTTCACTCGAAAACTTCTGATGGAGCATTATGCTTTTCCAGTTTGCTCTGAACGTTATGTAACTCCAACTCCATGAGCTTGATGATTTTTTTGTAAGTGGCGATCGTCTTATATGATTTGGCATTTACATCTGTAGGTACCTGAAGTTATCAAATAGATTTTAGACTAAATTTTTTGATGGTATAAATACTTGTTTTTAATGTCCAATTTCTCGACATCGCTGTATCCTCAAAAAATCTTAAACCGTTCCAATGCTCAACCTTTTATTTGAATATACTCAAATCGAAGTGAACCCCTCACTTTCACAAATGCAGCATTTTAAACCAATATCAGAGATTCCTCCCGCACATTTCATCTGTTACCTGTTCAGGGCCTTTACTGCTATGTCATCGTTACACGGGAACCGCAATTTTCGACCTACTTTCTTTGCGTTATGAGGGCCATTCGTGTGGTACAGGAATTACGAGCACCCTTGAAAATAGTCATATAGTGCGACCTCGATGTTAGGTGAAGTAACGAGGTGATAAAGAAACTATTGGACTGTTACTATGTTGACGGTGCCCATGCTCGTAAAGTTGGAAGAGATTTTTGGTTGACTTAATGCCAAATGAGATTTACGTTCTTTTCTTAGCGGATTGTAGCCACTAGTTGGTATTTGGCGCTCATTATTTAGATACCCAGTGGGTCGTAAATTATTGAGGAAATGCAACTGAAATACGTCCCCTTTCTTGCAGTTTTATCCATTTGGAAATTGGAGGTTAAAAAGGTGGATGACTTACAATCTTTCAACGGTAACCAAGGGACCGCGAATATCCCATACCCTTTGCAAAACAACGTTTTGCTATGTCATCGGTGAGCAAGGGCGTGCTGAGTTTGGGCTATTTTTACCCAAATGACAGCTATAAAAAGAACCTGAAAATGTCAAGCGCCTCGACCTTTCTCGTGCTTTTCACCATAGTGCATAGTAACACGAACTTTCCCTTTGACATCTACTCGCTGATGCTTTTAGCTGGAAATGTCAACTGCTGTGTTCCGTAAATAAGAATTAGCATTGCGTCAATTTTGTGTCCCTTCTGAACCTATTAGTTTTGTTAGAGCAAATGCCAATTGGCCGTGGTGGCCTAGCTGTTCGACCTACCGCCTCTCAAGCAGAGGGTCGGGAGTTCGATTCCGGCGCGTACCTCTAAGTTTACTTATGTGCGAAATTCAATTTGGATTTGCCACTGAGCTTTTCGGCGAAGGGTAACATATAAGGAAACCTGCACGCATCTGCGAAGTCATTCAAAGATGTGTGTGAAGTCCGCAATCCGCACTGGGCTCGCGTGGGGAACGCTCTCGTGATGAGAGGAGGCCTGCGCCCAGCAGTGGGACGCAAAATAGGCTGTAGTATTAGTAAATGCCAATTTATAAAATTACGTATTGATTCACGTTGAAATTGAAATTCGATTCTGGTTGCTAAAACAAAAACACTCAATGAAAACATCCAGTTTTTTCCTCCAAATTGCGCCAAATCTGTTCCATATTTATTCGTGCGAGAAATTGGATTTGCGCTTTTCCGGAGCAAACGTTTATTAGATCTGGTGACAGCGCCATCTATGTTTGACGGCGGAAATTAAATATACGCTGGTGGCGCCTTCGGCGGTAGCTTTTGGAGTTTGATTTGCGCGGGGTGGGATAATCGTCGCTTGATCTCATTTTAACATGAAATAAAATATTTAAAGTATGAAAATGCTTTTCCAACCAGTAATACCTAAATCTATAAAGTAAACAGCAGCATTCTTCAAACCTGATCTCATTTACAATTTTAACGCAGCCCAATTTGGTACCAAATAAATATCAACCATTTATTCAGCACAATGTCCATGTCTTGGCATCTTTACTCGTCAGTTTTGCATCTACAAAACTAGTTTACGAGCCCTATTTGCCCTTCCGTTTCCAATGCCCCATGCCTTACTCGGTTCAAATCCGAACCGTGCCTTATGCGGTCACGGAAGGAGGTCGCTACATGCACGCGCTTTATCCATAGCCTCCAACAAGTTAAAAGGTTGGCTCCATAGACGTAAATAATATAGACCCGGTCTAACGTACACGTAATATGTCCCCACTTCCACGGTGTCCAATCCAAAGTTCTGTCACCAAGCGTGCGTGACAATAAGCGTTTTTAAAAAACCTTTTTTCGAAACTGTTTCTCAGTATCTAAAAACTCGTCTCGTTGTTGGAAAAATGTGACCCAGCTTTAGTGTCACGATACAAGTTTAACTTTGGATTGGACACCAATGAAGTGGGGAAACATGACATGTATCTACGTTAGGCCGGGTCCATACGAAGTATTATTTATGTCTATGGTTGGCTCGCTAAAGGCTAGTTTAGTGGGAAACCGCTGCCTTGCAATGGGTTTGGTTGGCTTTTAAAATTGTTTCACACCCAGTGAAGTTTTCAATGTGAAAGTGTCTCTTTGATGCTGTGTTAACATAACTTTTGAGACACAAAGGTGTAAGAGTACCTACCTACTTCTCTAAAATCTGTAAATATCTTCGTAGTCAGAAAACGGACATTTTATGATTAAGTTCGAGTGACTTCGAAAATGTTCCTGTCGTTTATTAAGGTTCCGTTTGACATTCCTAGAAATTGATATTTTTTTAAAGGTGGACGATGGAATCAACAAATTGACCAAACAAAACAAAAATTATCGAATCCGTTTCAATAACATAACAGCAACAACAACAATACTCTATTGAACACCATATTATTATACAAAACACAGGAAGGATACGCAGTTAATAGGTAAACAGCAGGCGGACTCCGCGGTCTTATCGCTAAACAGCGATCGCTTCGAGAATACGAAAGGAAAAACAATGATGAGCGGTTTAAAATTAATTAAAATTAAGAATAAGTTGTTTATGAAACTTATTATTTTGTAAAGTGCAACGTGATTGTATTTATTTTTAAAATGTTCATCGTAGAACATGTAAATAAGTATATATTTATGGCGTGCGATACTTCAAGACCTCTTTATTCCTGTTACGAGTACTAGTAATTTAGATAAGATATAAAAACATTGCCATTTTTTTAGCCCCACTAGCTTCTGCCCGCGACTTCGCCCGCGTGGAATTCGGTTAATATGCGTTTTTACGGGAAAAAAGTAGCGTATGTCCTTTCCCGGGACCCCAACTATCTCCATGCCAAATTTCATCTCAATCGGTCCAGCGGTTGAAGCGTGAAGAGGTAACAGACAGATAGACAGACAGAGTTACTTTCGCATTTATAATATTAATATGGATTATAGCTTTCACTTGAACCGCTACACAGGATCCTATAAACAGACCGAGCATTAATCTTGATAGAAGCCATGCGCACGGGCAACATTGCAAGGAGAATGCAATAAGTACACCAGGGTAATGTTACCCATTGGTCAAACCTGTTTGCGGTCGTGACGCAACGCGGGATCGACTTATATGCGCTTGCGCATCGCTGGGATTCACAATCCATACTACTCTACGAGTATACTATACTAATAAGTTGTGGAAAAACTCTTGGTTTTTTTTCACTTCGACAGGACGATCCGCTCCCTGTGGTGAGCGTGATCGTAATAGGCAGTTGATGGCGATTGGTGGTTGGATTCCATATTTATTTATGTTTCCTCATGATTGGCGTGGTCTGTAATTTGCTTCAATAAATCTTGAGGAATTCATTACCAGACTATGCTATTAAATGTACTAATGTATCCATGTTCATGTGTGTAATGTGGATATGTGGGCTAGAAAGCTTTTTAGCCCTGTACTATACATTTTATATTTCTTTGGCACGCTCTGTAGCCTAAATGTAGGCTTGATGGATTTCATCTCGTGAAGTGTCCACAAATCATGTCTTCAATAATATTTTAATGGAGGTGTTGTTCGCCTTGTGAGAGTGACACTCTCTGGGAATGAATGCAGTTGGGTTTTTAATTTTTTTCAAAAATCGAGCCCTTACCGCGAAACCCTTAAATGGAACCTTATTATGATTGTGTTGCAATAATAAATTCATCTCTTCTGCGTTTTACATTCCACTGCCAGCGAACTAGAAAAGTATACGTTTAATAATCGCTTAAGAATTAATTTGGCGAAACGTTAATTTCCATTTAAACTATACTTTTTATGGCTTGTAATGTTATATTACAACTTAACTATTTATTTATTAGCCGTGGTGGCCTAGTGGTTCGACCTACCGCCTCTCATGCAGAGGGTCGGGGATTCGATTCCGGTTCGCACCTCTAAGTTTACTTATGTGCGAAATTCAATTTAAATTAACCACTGAGCTTTTCGGTGAAGGAAAACATCGTGAGGAAACCTGCACGCATCTGAGAAGTAATTCTAAGATGCGTGTGAAGTCCCCAATCCGCACTGGGCCCGCGTGGGGACTATAGACTATAGCCCAAACCTTCTCGTGATGAGAGGAGGCATGTGCCCAGCAGTGGGACGCAAATAGGCTGTAGTAGTAGTAGTAGTAGTAGATTTATTATAATAAAGTAATGGAATGCACCTATTCTATATCCAAAGGAAATTTCAGAAAAACATGTACTTTCTTTTCTTGTTACTTATTTCTTTACGGCTTCACGTTCCGAGACCATTTTATTTCTCTTTCTATTTTTTGGACAATTAAACCTCAATGAATAAAATTGATTGAATTTTCAAGAAGACTTACATCCTTACCTATCTCAACTGAAGTCAGTCGATTAAACAACCTGTGTTCATTATAATAATAAATGGCACTGAGCGAAAAAGTCAAACGCTGCCAGCGCGTTATGAAAGTGCCCCACATAAAGTTTGGCGTTGGTGCTATATCTAATTATAAAATTTGGCCCCCACTGTCTACGCTGGACAAGTGCTACTGACCAAAAACTAATGATGAGTTTCATACTAATCGCCGTCGCGGGAGTTGAATTATGAATTTGAATGAGTTTTATGTGCTTTTTATAGGCATTTACGGGTTAGGGAGTAGAACTGGCAGAACTGTAGTGTATGTATACTTGGTATTTATATATTTCAAAACAATACAAGGGACATATTTATAAATTCTAATAAATTGTATGTGTCGCGTACTTGAGTTGAAGGTTCGTTTCTCAATTTTAAAAGCTAAAAGCTTTCAAACGTGAATTGATTCGATAAGATAAACCAATCCTTTCAATTAAAACGAACATAAATTCGTGTGAACCCTCGACTATCAAGGAACAGATGCCAATTAAAAAGTAACTTTCGTTGCCATAATAATACTGAATTTCACACGACATCTAACACGGTATCGCTTTACTTCGTACACGGTATCATGCTACTAATTGAATGCGTAATACATTCACATTTTAAGTGCGAATTTTTAATCGCAATTACATTGCAAGCGTGTAGCGTGCTTTCTGTATTTGCATGAATTCATTACCACATGCGTATAAGTGCACTTGGTGCATCCTTCAGATCAGACCTTTGTTTACGCTACAATTTATGGGCACCCCAATACGTCTCGTGACTTCAAAGGGATTCAACGCCGACATTTTAATTCAATTCCCAAGCGAAACATTTTTATTGCACCCAAAAAGAAGATTATTTGCATTGCACCCGGCTGACCCAAGTGGTCAGCGAGACGCGGCGGCACCGTCAGTTGTTTTGGCAGGCTCGCCGAATGCGCCCGCGCCGCGCAACAGACGGCCGCACGCGAAATTATAATTCGAAAATTCGCTTTCACTAAAACTCACCCAAGTCTGGTATTGTGAAACGACTTTTGGAAACTGTATGTTATTTTCGACTAGAAGTTTAAAGTCCCGTTCAGTTAGGTTTGTTTTCACTATCGGACGTTTGCTTCGCTTTGTTTCATTATCGTCTCGTTGTGTTCAATAGATTCACTATTTACACAAGTGCGTGCTCTAATTTACTCTTCAATTGAAACTTACGATCCTTTTTGTTCGTGAACGTGAGATCTTACTGTACATTATCGTTTATTATCAAATTCGTTATCTTAAAACGGCCTTCCGTTACCGTCTTCCGAGAATCCACTTTCTTATGTCACATGCTGTTCAGCCTCATGACTATTTACGTTTACTATTAGTTAATCAATATGCATGGTGACAGCTGTGGGGTCATCGGCAATCAGGTCGACGTTTTCTAATGTGCACATGTTCCTTATGGCGAGCACGCTTCAATCTTCAACATGGCCGTGCTAACTGCTATTACAACAATGGATTCGTCCTATATTGCCCTTCTTATTCTCCATTGAAACTTATTACTTGTGACATGCTGAGATTGATTCGAACATCATATTGTGTTGGCAACTGTAGATTGGGAAGTATAATAGAACATAGTTGACTCAAACTTTAGGCGAATAATACAACTGGTAGGTAGAAGTTGTGATATTTTTTGAATTCTTCCAGTCTACCGCATTCTCCTGTGAAGAATTTAGAATATATATATTAAAAAAATATGTATTCAGAGTGGGATTTAAACATGATTCATCGGTGCTTTTTGTTTGTTTTTCTTATTATGCTCGCTTATTAGAGTTAATCGTGCCAGAATCTTCGCATGGCAATTTGAATAGCTCAAATTGGGGATGTCGAGTTTTTGCTCGTCCACGGTTTAGGCTCGAACAGGTTGACGTATATGGGGAACGCCGAACGTTAACAGCATTTATTGCGTATATTTCAAGTTGGAATGTCGTCAGTGCGAGGAAAACCGCTGTTTACCTATTCCCTTTACATGAGTTACAGCACAGTAAATGTAAAATTTGTAAATTTTGAAAAAAGGCCTTCTGCTTGAGTTTGTTGCGGCGCTTCTTCTCAAGCAATGGGTCTAGGAAGCGCTGGTAAATTCTTTTTCTGACGTGTAAAAGTGCCCCTATGTGGCCAATTTGCTGAATAAATGATTGAATTTTGAATTTTGTTGCTTTAACCAAAAAGGTGAAATCATTGAGTCGTCCTTCTTTTGAATTAATCAACGCAAGTGCAAAATTCAAGTATGGTCATCATTTAAAAGTATCAAGATAAATTTATATATTACTGCGTTGTTGTATTCGCGTCGTCGTTGTAACGCCGATCCTTGAATAGATCGATTACACGAGTCGTCTCGCAGTGACTATCAATAATTATTGCGTAGGTGTATGTGTAAAATCAGTGTGAATACCCACGTTGGGATCTTTTTTATCGTTTTATTTTAAACCAATTACGCTGCAAACGCTTAGAAGGTCTCTTGTATTTCCCGTCAAGGTTTGGTCCATCTCATCGACGCGCCTATACCTCCATAGATTGTATACAAGTCAGATGCGTCATGTGGTAGCTACCGTAACAATGTTTACACACTACACACGCTCTAGGATCTGCGCGTGAGTCACTCGTGCCAGCTGATAGCGCACTTGTTCAACCAGTGTGTATTTTACCAGCTGCACAGGCGCACGCTTTGTTATTGTTTTTTCGTTACGCTGATCAGTGTCTAATATTTACTCAATCTAATATTTAATTCATTCAAACTAGGTGTGGATCGCAAACGTGATACTCGTAGTGCAAAAAACGTTGATTGCTTCATCGCTACTAATGAAGCTTAGTGTGGATAAATAATGCTTTAAGCATTGTAACAGATCTAGTCAGTGATGTGATTTTAGTGGTTGCTCAAAATGTTTTACGAATTGTTAGCCGGACTCGGCTTGCTTGCTTACCTGATATGGAAATATTTGCTGTCGGCACAACCTGAAGGCATCAAAAATGCAAACTATACTAAAGTAATTAATCTAGATAAGGATACAAAACCAACATGCCCAGAAACTATCACTACCGACGTGGAACTGCCTCAAAATCTTCTTGAAATAATACCAGAAGAAATACAATATACCGAAGACAACAATAACGCTTTGAAACAGGTAGAAATTTCAAGCAAAGATTTACTTAAAGATGAAAATATAATCACGCCTAGCATATTATTGAAACAGCAAAAAGCAGCAGCGACAGAAGTTCAGGGTAGCATATTTAAGCGAGAGAGTCCGCCAAAGGAACGATTGACAGAATTCCTTGAGAAGACTATTTTAAACGATGACAAAATACAAACGATCATACAAAACCTGTCGTTGGACAAGTCAGAAACTGAGCATGAACCACAAATACTCGATTTTAAAATAAAACCCGTGGATTTGAAACCTGTTGCGCCCCAATCGCTAAGCGATAAAGCTTTAGAACTACAGCAATCTATTGACAAAATTTCGGATAGAGTTAAGAAATTAAATGACATTAACTTAAATAAAAAACCTGAATTAGTACAAGACGATAATATAGAAAGAGACGAATGTGACGATGGAAAAATACAGGAAGAAAAACCGCTTCTAAAGCGCCTGCAAAAACAGCCCGGCTTTCCAATTGGTCTTAATTTTGGATCGGTTATAGGCGAACTGAAGAATAAGACTAAAAATGGAGGATTGAAACCCGTATTTCGAAAATTCGATGCTGACATCGCCGAGGACGCTCAGGCATGTTTGTTATTAAAAAATATTATGTTGACTTTGCATATTTTTAAAGTTCCATCAGGGACGCAGGAAGTTGCAAATATTAATATAGAAATAAAAGTTTTAACGATTATACTTTCCGGTTGCGTTCATTTCCTCGGTTTTAAGGTTACCGGAATAATTGTTTGTTTGCTTATTATTTTGTCATCATGCACAGTCATTCATTAGCATAGTATCGCTAAAAGTTTTCTGCAAAGCTTGTTAGTCATATTACATTTTTTCATTCTTTACATGAAAAAATGTTCATTTTATAAACTACTTCTTCATTATTATATCTTGTCAACGTCCTATTGTAAGTAATATATAACGGGTTACGTAATGTAGCGTGACAATTATACCTCGAATGTGGATCAAATGTTCATACGCAACGTAACAATAGGTGTTAACGCATTGATAGCTAGGAAGAAATGCATCTAATTGTGATCTTTCACACTTTGATTTCACACCAAGATGGTTAGCTGTATCAGTTGTAATTATCTCCAACTTATTACGTGTTCTTTCTCTCTCATTATGTCTGGTTGCGCTAATGTAGATAGGTCGTATATAGTATTTACACTTACATGCAAAGCTGCGTAATTTTTTAAAGACTACATCAGACTCTTTCAAAATTGGATAAATGCCAGCGTCACTTTGAACTTCATCGTTGAGTTCAAGGTCCAATCGGCTGTTGTTTTTATGTTCTTTTCTTTGTTACAGGACTCCCTCAATGCTGCAGTAGATGAGAAGAAGAAGGTCCAAATCGACGACGAATTGGGCAACAATATACTCGCAGACAGGAGGAACAAACTAGAAACTGCTGCACAGGTAAATACTATAATATAATTATCCGTAGTAAAGCAGTGTTAAAAATAAGCATTGTTTAGCTCATTTTTAACACTACTCTTGTGACGCTTATGGGCCCTTGTCACACCGGTGTAAACAATCGCGCGGTTTCGATTTCGTAAAAACCACTTTACGGTTTTGCCTATTTATGTTGGTACACCGAAAACATTTCACATGATCGCGAGCGAATGCTATTTCCGTTCCTATTTAAAAAAAAACGGCACGCAATCGACTCAAGTTATAACGCTTAATCCATTTCAATTTACGCAGCAATTATGCAACAGTTTACCGCGAAACGGATAGGAATGCCGTATAAACTATCCGACCTTAGAAGCCTGCCTCTCAATGCGAAACCCGAGTATCCAGTTACCAAGGCACGTTCATGACTCGGTAAAGAGAATATCCTTCCGAACCACTTTATAAGGCGATTCTGAAAGTTCAAGGGACATGCTAATTAACGGTCGGTTTGGTTTGTACGCTGATGTCAATAAAGCAAAGGTTTACTGGTTTCTGTGAATTATGCTCGGAAGTGGAAACGTGTGAATAAAATGCGTGTTGCATGACCAGTTCGCAGTGATTCATTCACTTGGACATTTCGCATGAATTTTGCATTAATGTAGTGGGTTTTGTGTTTGAGAAATAATAAATACTTAGGTATTGATGTTTTATTTCATCTACTATGCCATGCCTGATACAAATAGCTTATTCACTTATTTGTGTCAAAAAAAAAAAGAAATGAGAATTTTTATGCAGATAGACGGACAAATAAATATTAGGGCTTTATAGTAAAGGTCTTCTACTATCTAAAGTCCCGAGATTCACATTTCAAAACGCTTCATTTTTTTATTTTATTTGTAAAGCACCACCAACACTCCCAACGCATAGTTGATGGCTGTCTCAGCACGCACACATGTGTTGAGAGTGTTGGTGGTGCTTTTTAATTACATTGAAGCGTTTTGAATTTTGGAGGGGCGGGACTTTAGATAGTAGAAGATCTCTACCTACTCTATTTCATTAATATTAGGGCTATATATTATTATTAGGTACTCTACTTATCGTAGGTCACATTGTATTGGCTGTGGCAAAACATCCTCAGATAATTAATTCTTAAGTAGCTTCTGCCCGCGACTTCGTCCGCGTGGAATTCGGTAAGAGCCTTCCCACGCGAACTATGCGTTTTTTCGGGATAAAAGTAATATAGGTTACTTGACCAGTGTTATAAACTATCCCCACACCAAATTTTGTTTCAATCCGTCCAGGAGGTTTCTAGTTAAATCCGAACATACATTACATACATATATTTCTAAAAATCGTTATTTTGTGTCCAGTATCGTTATATAGTCCCCTCGACTTGATAGTTTCTTTTAATTTTCAAGTTACAGACGCGACTTCTTCTACAGACTTATTATTAGTATAGATAACAAGTCATATATGCGTATCTTTCCAACGCCACTGTCCGTTTCATACCTCACAACTAAGAACAAAGCATCTTAACAAATTGTGTTTTTCAAATAGAGACCTTAAGTAGTACAACACATGTAAATTGATACTGCAAAGTTATCACTTAGAACCTTTTACTTCTAAGGTGACTTGGTGGACCTCCCTCGATAAGCGAGATAAAGACTACATATCATCTTTATGTAAACATGTTAATGTTATTTGTTTATAATTAAATATGCACATAAACATACTATTAAAACGGAATTTATGTAACTAATAATTGGGTGTTTGTTGGCGAGAAATCCTTATTATCATACATTATGTATTTTTATGGGTTTAGAGTTTTCCATAAGGTCCCTCTAACTTTGTGCATATATGTTTTATTACTCAAGATAGTTTAAAGCCGTGGTGGCCTAGTGGTTCGACCTACCGTCTCTCATGCTGAGGGTCGGGGATTCGATTCCGGCTCGCACCTCTAAATTTACTTACGTGCGAAATTCAAATTGAATTTACCATGAGCTTTTTGGTGAAGGAAAACATCGTGAGGAAACCTGCACGCATCTGCGAAGTAATTCAAAGATGGGTGTGAAGTCCCCAATCCGCACTGGGCTCGCGTGGGGACTATAGCCCAAACCCTCTCATGATGAGGGGAGGCATGTGCCCAGCAGTGGAAGTGGGACGCAAATAGGCTGTAGTAGTACGTAAGATAGTACTTAAAGCTCTTATAAATCTGGTGATAATGTCTATAGTAGAAGGTGACTACTTTCCAACAAGTGCCTGCTTTGACAGCCAGCAATAAAAAAGCTAGCCATCCTAACTGGTTTAGTACAAGTATTCCATAATACCACACCGACACACCATACAAGCAGAACCAAAACTACACACTAAATATCAAATAGGTACGTGCGCGTGCGTGCGTGATGCCCGTTCCGACCGAATATTCTGCCTGTCTACATTATAAGGTAAAATACTGTTAAAACTGTTCCTTATATATAAAATTGACAACTACGATTGTATTATGCAAATAAACTTTACTTACTTACTTAGTTAGTTACTTACTTACTTCTATATTCCAAATGCCCGTTCGCCGCGGACGGTGTGAGGTACCTAATCTGTTTTAGTGCGAGGCACGTGTCGCTACTGGTACGGTAGTAGGTACCAATTAACATCGAAGAAATAAGGTAAACTTAGAATGACAACCTTCAAAAATATCAGCGTACACCCAAAATAAGTGTTAATTGCGATAATAGATGGCGTTGCCTAGGTAGCCTGCATACAAATTTGAACTCCATGAGCCACACACATCTAGATGGCACTGTACAGGCGAAGTATGAAAATTTTAAGCTCCCTAGCTATTTCCGATGTACGCCTTAATGTAAGGGGATTGACAGTCTTATATAATTACACGAGCTATTACCCGCGACTTCGTCTCCAAAGACTTTCGTACCGAATTTACCCTCTAAATTAGATCAAAATGTGTACCCACACGCTGTCACACTCTCAAAAGTTAGTGCATTAAAAGCTAAAAAAGCGTAAAGGTCCAATGGTCACTCAGGTTGACAGATTGACTTAGACTGCGACACCGTGGCGCCATCTATACCGCCAAATCACGATAAAATAGAAAATAATTGCTTATAAATACTAAATATCACAATAAAAAGTAGTCTTTGCGTTATTCCAGGTTACAAACGATCTGTTTGCCACAAACTGTTTGTAACAAACATCCAAACGACGAATTAAACGAATCAGCTTTATTATATTAGTAAAATAAGATTGGCTCTGCTATTAGACATACTGTGACAAAATGTTTTTTTTTTTTTCTCCAGGGATGGCGCAAGCGTGTTCCTCAGACCGACGCGGCCCTGTTCACGGTAGCGGGCCGGTTAGAGCGAGACAAAGTCACGACGACGCCGCCGCTCACCCCGCCTCCCGCGCCCGCGCCCGCTCCCGCCACCCCCGCCTCGCCCGGGATACCCATCGCCAACAAGTTCAGGTAACATGGGTCTTCAGAAGAAGAAGAAGTAAATAAATAAATAAATATCTTGGGACATTTCACACATATTGACCTAGCTTATTAGGTTCAATGTTCTGTCGAAGAATCGACATGCAATTTTTTATACATTTACAAAGAAAATTACTTTTTATAATCAGCACCACAGACGGTTTAGAAACTTGCATCAACAGGACGAGCTTTGCTACTAGCCTAGGTACTTAAGTGGGCAAAGGTATTCTTTTTCCGTTGCCGCACATACATAATTCATACTAATATTATAAATGCGAAAGTAACTCTGTCTTTCTGTCTGTCTGTTCTGTTACCTCTTCACGCTTCAACCGCTGGGACCTATTTGGATGAAATTTTGCATGGAGATGATAGTTGGAGTGTCAAGAAATTGCGTAGGCTAGTTTTTGTCCCTGTAAAACGCATAGTTCCCGCGGGAACGCGATTACTGAATTCCACGCGGGCGACGTCACGGGCAGAAAAAGCTAGTGGAATCATGAAATCAAATAGAATTAGTCACCTTTAAGTATATGGAAAATAATAGTTTAAATTCTGTGTTAAAAGAAGAAAAGATAGGACTTTCACAAATTAAATTTGATCCACGAGAGGCACGAGAGTAAAATCCTGTCCCTGGAAAATAATAGCGATAAAAGTATTAAGTAGTCATTTATGAACGGAAATATGATAAAAAATGTTCGAGTTTTCATATCTCTCATCAAATGTAGTAGTGTACTTGGAGATACATTGTTTTAAGCAAGATTTTATAAACGTTATTATTACCGTCCTGAATTTCAATTGTACTAACAATGGTTTAATATTAATGAAAATATTATTGATTTAAGTTTCGATTCAATGGACCAATGTAAACATTGGGAATGTAATCGTTGATGCGTCCGCTATGAAAAACATTGACCACAATATTACCAGTTACCTTCAGTAATTTATAAGGTTCAACAAACTTGTTTTCTGAGTCATAAAATTAATTACCTATTCAATCAATCAATAAAGTGATTATTATAGTATTGTTATTACTTACTACCTTTCCGCCCCGGATTTGCTCGGGTGCACCTACTTCATATATAAACATTTAACAAACACGATAAGAAAATAATCATCCAATGTAGGGAGCACAGAATATTTAATAGTACTACATACAGAAAGGCCACGGAATCACCCGCCTGAATCTACCCGCGCGCAACTCGCGCCCAACTCGCCCTTACCGTCATTTGTTTCATCCGGAGATGGAGAGTGAATCATTGGCCCGCGTAGTGGTACACACACATTTACAAGTGTACAGACGTCCTCGCACGCACACAGACGTCCTCGCTCGCAAACATTGACACTTCATTCGAATTGTATTCGAAATCGTGTTTTTATAGGCCGTGTCCGCCGTGTGGTAGGAGGTCTCGAGAGATAAATAAGATAAATAAGACTTCTTAATTCTGATATACTCAATGCACTTGTAATGATAAGCACTAACATTATTCCCTTTATCAATTTTCGCTGGTAACCTCTAGCCAGGTTAACCTTTTATTTTATGTTAGTTCCTGACTGTATCTGTTTTTATTTTAGATCTCGAAAACAACCATCCTCACCAACGAACTGCACCAACGGGTTCGCTTCGGGCCCGCTCCGTTCGGCGTCGTGCGCGGTCGTCTGCGCGGACAAACCGAAGGAGGCTGTTCGAAATGACAGGGAGTCGTTCAAGCGAAGCCACAGCGTCAGCGAGAGCATCAGCAGTCGACTCGATGAGAGTAAGTGTCTACAACAGCCTTTTGACGTCAAACGTCAATAAAATCACAACGAAACATAGGTACCAGTATGGAGTGTGGAATGTGTCTTGGCTTAATACTGGGCACAGGCCACCTCTCATCTTGAGAGGATTTGGGCATGCGGGTTCATTTAGAATGAGAGTATTAATACCTACTTACTTAGCACGGCACCTCTATCACAGTACCTAATTTGAAAATATTGATTTATATCATTATTGTCAGCATTGCTAAGAGATCATTTAGAGATCAAGTTTGAATTTTACTACGAAGTGACGTTTACAATATTTTTAGAGTTATTTAAATCGAAGCACTTATTAAGAGGGTTTATCCAGAAAGTTGGCAACGTCGCATATAGCTGTCAAATATTTCGCTGTTTTTATTAATTTCTCAATATTTCTTTCATTTCATTTCTGAATTAAAAAAGAAGTTATCATACTATGGTTGAATGACGCGTCTCGTTTTATATTTGTTGGTTAGGCATTCAAATTATAAGATTACATTAAAATGCATGGAAAATGCGATGGAAAGTTTTCAAAAGATAGTAGTTCCATAATCCTAAAAATTCCGTGTTCCTATGATAATTGTTGCAATCCATACTCAATGTTTTATTCAACCATAGAGCGATAATTAATGTTTTCATTCAATAATATTCAGAAATTAATGAAAACAGCGAAATGCGACGGCTATTTGCGACGTTGCCAACTTTCGGAGTAAACGCTCTTAATCGCTATTAGTATCGTCTATTACTCAATATTTACAAAGCCGCGTCATCATGTCAGGGCAATACGTCCATGCTGGCAATAGGTCCCAAGGATCTCCCATTCAGACCAATATTGTACCACTGTCATCTGTATTAAAGTGTATAAAGCTGCATGACATAGTGTTTAAAGCTGAATTACCTAAAGAAATCACAAGAACTTTCTAGAACTATTTTGTTTTTCCCCAGAAGACGAATCTCCCGGTGCCGAAAAGTCTGGGTGCACGGTTCGAGTGCCGCGCGCTGATGACGAGACCTTCCAGGCTTTCTTCACTCCTGCCATGGAGAAGGAGAGGACAGCTGACCAGGTTGACGTAGACCTGGACGCTATCGACAGCAGCTCGCGGCAGATGTAAGTGGTTTGGAATGTTCTGGAGCTGATGAGACCTTCCAGGCTTTCTTCACTCCTGTCATGGAGAAGGAGAGGACAGCTGACCAGGTTGACGTAGACCTGGACGCTATCGACAGCAGCTCGCGGCAGATGTAAGTTGTTTGGAATGTTCTGGAGCTAATGAGACCTTCCAGGCTTTCTTCACTCCTGTAATGGAGAAGGAGAGGACAGCTGACCAGGTCAACGTAGACCTGGACGTTATCGACAGCAGCTTGCGGCAGATGTAAGTTGTTTGGAATGTTCTTCCAGGCTTAAAAATATAGAAAGCCTCTTTAAAGAAATCCTAGTAAATATTTCTGGAAATTGCACAAAATGCGGCAGGGACCTTACGTCGTTTGAAACGCTTGTAGAATCACCCAAATATAGGATATATCATCATCAACATTTCAACTGAAAGACGTCCACTGCTGGACATACGCCTCCCCCAAAATCAAGGCCCAAGGGTAGGATATATAGGGCCGAGAAAAGAAGCCCTGTTTTGCTGGTGGTAAGACCTCGTGCATGACCCGTCCGGATAGCTCCCATTGTTTTACTCCCTAACCTGCCGCCAAATGCCGCGAGTTTGTGCGAGCACTGTTGTGTTCCGGTAAGGGGGTAAGGCAGACGGTGGGGGGTCAATCAAAAATAAAGACAAAGAAATACATGTATTCCAGAGACCACAGTGTATTTGTACACTTGAGAAACGTGAATATGTAACGTGGGAAAAGTTAATGTAAACAAAGTAAAAGAAAGAGTGCTCAATGCCGAGAATAACAAAAAATAACATAAAATAATGGGCACTTCTCAGAAAATCTGGAAAAAAACGTGTATTTGGCTTTGCAAACATAAACAACACTCGAAACTTCGTTTAATTCAAAACATCTGGGCTAATATAGACTGATATATTTTCCGGTATAATTTTATTCATACAATCCAATCTTTTTTCTTTGAAACAAAGGACGACATTTTGTCTTTAATAAACATCTCTTTAAGGTTCAATGTTATCAAAATACTTTTTTTGTCGGAATACGACGGTACTCGTATACCTTTGTCATTCGTCGAAATTCCCAGCTGATTGCGTCGGTCGCGACGGAAATAAGCCAATTATTTCGGCGGCTTGCCAAGCGGCGCCGTGGCTTAGTTGGTTAAAGCGCCTGTCTAGTAAACAGGAGATCACGAGTTCGAATCTCGTCGGGGCCTGCCAGTGGAACCACTTTTTGTATCTTTTTTGTCTTTCAATTTTTTTTTGCTATCTAATCCGCTGCGTTTGTTATCTGCTAATCCGAAGTATTATAAAATTATCAATTATCATTGTTTACGTTTTTTTGACATTAAACTATAACGATAAAGTATCCGTGCCGTGGTGCCGTGGTGGCCTGGAAGCCGTGATGGCCTAGTGGTTCGATCTACCGCCTCTCATGCCGAGGGTCGGGGGTTCGATTCCGGCTCGCACCTCTAAGTTTACGTACGTAAGCACGCACGTAAGTGCGAAATTCAATTTGAATTTACCACTGAGCTTTTCGGTGAAGGAAAACATCGTGCGGAAACCTGCACGCATCTGCGAAGTAATTCAAAGATGTGTGTGAAGTCCCCAATCAGCACTGGGCCCGCGTGGGGACTATAGCCCAAACCCTCTCGTGATGAGAGGAGGCCTGTGCCCAGCAGTGGGACGCAAATAGGCTGTAGTAGTAGATAAAGTATCGTGTATTCAAAAACAGGTGCTCAAAAAGTAAACATTTCGATACCTGTTTAACGTACCAAAAGTTTTTGTTTTTTGAAAGCTAGTGAGCGTTAAGTTTTTTGAGCTTCATCCTGTTCGTTTAATTCTTTATTGTTTTTTTCGCAAATATAATAAAAAATGTCTTTTGATACACGTGCGAAATTGTCATTTTCAGTCGTCCCTAGTGTTAACGCTCGCTTTCGCTCGCGCCAATATAACTAGGGGTGCGTAATAAAATGACGAACCTTTCGCACTTGCATCAAAATATACTATTTTAGAAAGTTGCTCTCAAGCTTAGCCATCTTGTATGATCAGTTGACGGTTGATCGGTCACCAACAAATTGTACGGATGAGTACTCTAGTCTGACGATGGAGTCGTAGTAATACATACTGTTCTTTATGGTTATGACCATTTTGTCATCATTATCTCATTACTGGTGACTACATAACCTAATAATCATACTTTTTCCCCCCAGGTTAGCCAACGACTGGGCGCGCCGAGCGAAACGCGAACGGCGTCACGTCGCGTCCAGAAATCCGCTGAAGGCCCTCGCGGCGCGAACGGACCTCAGAGAGGAATACTCCCCTCCCCCTTCCACTAACATCCGCGACCAGTTGATCAAGGAGAAAGGTAAGTAACTTTACCACGACTCAGTTATTCTAACTCGATATATAAAAAAAAAACATAAACATAACCAATCTAACGATACTTCATTGACCGTTAGAGATAATCTACTATAGGAAGTCCCACGCCTCCACATTTCAAAACGCTTCAATTTATTTACTATTATTGGAAAAGCACCACCAATACTCGCAACGCATAGTTGATGGCTGTGTCAGCTGCGTTGAGAGTGTTGGTGGTGCTTTTTACATACTTCCTATAGTAGAATCTCTACAATGTCAATGTAATTTAAATGGAATTGCGCACATAATTAGATCCCGAGTGCGCAACCTGAGATTTGAATTCATAGATAACTGGGCGACCACGGCGTCTCTTCTTAATTTCATGATTAAATAACGGATTTTTTTATTACAGCTAAGGAAGTAAAGTTATTTTAATCGATGCCACACCTTTTGATCACAAAAAAATATTATGAACACGTATTTATTCTGTCGGATATAATTTCCTTGTCAGAAGATGATCATATTTTAACGAAGGGATATTTCCTTTATAAGCAATAATTATCACAAGTTGCTAGCAATTATCACACCTCTATCCGCTCATTTGATATTTTTGAAGGAAGATATGTATTAAAACGCTAATTTTAACTACATACACACGACTATAATTTCGTTTTGTTTTTCTGTCCGACTAGGGCAAAGCTAAAAGAAGGGTTATGATTTTAGTACTCTTTGTATGTATGGTCTTCTAGTGTTTAATCTACTCACCCGATTTTGGTTTAACGCATTCACTGCCATCGACGCATATGTGCGTTTTGCTGAATTTCCCGCAGTGCCTTGAACGCACATGTGAGTTGCAATGTTCCCTTAATGACAGATGTGGCACCTGGCGAAAGTTCGTAAAACAGAAGTGGCAGTGAATGCCTTGAGAGGTTTCCATCAAATCGTTATTATTGTCAGAGTGACATAGGTTACATTAAAAAAAAATGGCGGATTTTTATTAGTAGTCGAGTTTCAGGCAGTGCTAGAATCAGATGCTACTTTGCGGAAATCCATAACGAGATGACAACGAATTCAGTTCAGTAAAATACCTATTCAATATTGTTATACTGACAGCATTGTTGATATCGAAATTGCAGCGAAAAAGCAAAGTAATTCGTTGTCATCAGGTTTTAGTTGTCTACTTTTTCAATTGTTTAACATAAAAGTATATATATCCTTCCAGCGACAGCGAACTGCGGTTTAGCGGCCGAGGCGCTAGCGGCGTTGGCTACGAAAGAGGACTTCGCGAACGTCGCGCTGCGGAGTGCCAGCGCGGCCCCCGCGCCCGGCCCCGGCGCGCCGCCGCTCACGCTGCTGCACGTCAAGGGCCGCCGGCGGGTGCAGGTACTGTGGACGAGGAGCACTCTCGAACGTGACCATTAAAAAAATGGGTGGGGCTATGTCGGTACTGTCGGTACACACACGGCCTGGTTTTCACGATCCCGTCCGCTCATGACACTAAATAAAGGCCATAACTTCGAGCGGACTATATGAGTTAAATAAGGACACTACAGCCATGGTTCTAAGCCTACTTTTGTTCTTATTAAGGTAAGACGTGATAGACTAATCTCACGAAATGTGACATTCCACTTTTCTGCCGTGCGCCCGTATGTTTCGTTGTGATTTCACAGACGATTCGCGTGAAGAATTGTTTCACAAGCGATCAAAATTCTAAACTTGAATGTCGATGTCATATAGACATTATCTCAAAAGGATCTGCTGTGGTGCGTTGCGTGACTTTTTTTTCTTTTTTTTTCAGACGAGATTAGTAGAGCCCGTATACACGAACATAAATCGCGGCGACTGTTTCGTGCTCATCACGCCCGACCAACTCTTCCTTTACATCGGGCATTACGCCAATGTCATTGAAAGGTAACCTTAAACCTAATACTATAAGCTGTGATCATTATTGAAAAGTATATTAGTAATATTTTGTTGTTTTTGTTTCAAGGAATCGCAGCACGGACGTCGCTCAGCACATCCTAAACACCAAAGATCTCGGCTGCAAAAATTGCACCGGCATCATTAAAATAGACGAGCAGACCAAAACGTACTCCACCAAGCAGTGGAGTCAGTTCTGGTCGCTCCTTGGTCTATCTGACGCCGAGGGCTATAAACCTGTTGAAACAGGACACCCTGACGAAGACGAGATATTCGAGTCCTGCATCGTACAAACCAACATGTGCTATGAAGTCATGGATGACGAGTTAATTCCAATCAAGGAATACTGGGGGCAAATGCCAAAGATAGCCATGCTGAACCAATCTAAAGTCATCGTCTTCGACTTCGGCTCAGAAATGTACATCTGGTACGGAAAGAATGTACCCCTCGAAAGTCGAAGGCGCGCCGCGCAATTAGCACAAGAGCTTTACGATGAGGGATACAATTATGAAGAGTGTCATATCAATCCTTTGAACGCCGCCACGTATCAAGGCGGTAGGGAGGAAGCGGGAGTTCCCGAGAAAACAGCGAAAATCCGACCCGAATGGGCGATTCTCTCCAAAGTCACACAGCACATGGAAACCATTCTGTTTAAAGAGAAATTCCTCGACTGGCCCGACTATACTAGAGTAATTCAAGTCAAACCGCAAGAGAACAGATCTAACAGCACCGAAATCACCCCCTGCGACGCTGAAGAGATGTGGTCGAACGAGTACCAGGATCCAGATCTCATTTTAGAAGGATCCCACGTCGGCCGCGGCACGCAGTATTACGACAAAGAAAACATGCGACAGTACGAAATAAAAACCAAGTCTGTCAGTAAATGGCTGATCCAGGAATACGACTTCCAAAAAGTCGAGAATCAAGCTGAAATCGGAGATTTTTTCTCCGCAGACAGTTATATCATCAGATGGGAGTATCAGATCACTGTATCTGGAAGGGAACTTAACGGGAAACCATCGAAGCATAACGTAACTGGTAGAGATCGGTGTGCGTACTTCTGCTGGCAAGGCAAAGACGCGTCCTCGAACGAAAAAGGCGCCGCCGCGTTGTTGACTGTAGAATTAGACAAGGAGAAAGGACCGCAGTTAAGAGTGGCCCAAGGCACCGAACCGCCTGCATTCCTCAACTTGTTCCAAGGTAATCTAGTCGTGCATCAAGGCAAGAAGAACACAGATAAAAGCAGGTTCAAACTGTTCGTTACACGCGGAAATCTCCCCAACGAGGCGTATTTATTACAAGTCCCCTGTTCAGTACGACAGTTACGGAGCCGCGGGTCCTTATTGCTAGTCGATACTGAAAAAGGTTGCTTATACATCTGGCACGGCTCGCGGAGTCTCAAACACACTAAAAACATAGCCATAGAACTCGCCAACAAGCTGATAGCGAGAAAATCGAGCTACTTATTCGGTGCGAACGTATCCAACGTGAAAATAACCGAAGTTAAAGAAAGCGAGGAGCCGAAGGAAGTGTTAGAGGCGCTGGGTGTGGCTAACAAGCAGTATTATAACTCTGTTCTAAGTGGTGGAAAGGAGTCGGGTGGCGATGTGACCCCGAGGTTGTTCCATTTTACGGATTTGGGCGGCCAGTTCGAAGCCAACGAGGTGCTGTCTCCGCTGCGACACGAACGGCTGGTGACGCCCTTCCCTTTCGAACAAAAGGAATTGTACTCGGCTTCGCAACCTGGTGAGTACCTACTTTGTGTAATTTTGTAGAGTAACTCCCACTTGAACCAAGCCGCTAACCTCGGGTTAAGCTTTTTATTCAGGGTTAGTTGTATCAACTTAACCCGAGGTTAGTGGTGTTGGTGTCAGTCGGGATAAGAAATTAACGTTCGATTTTGGGCCGAGCTGTCATTCCATACAGAAATGTCATTTTCTTTTGTGATTTGGGAACTCGCGTTAAAATAACATAACGGACCTTAACATGCAACCCAAGCTTAGTAAGTATCGCGACACTACCAAAAACTCATTGAACAATCTGAACACGGTTTTGTTTAATTTTTCAAAATGGACATTTTGAAAAAAATCCAAAATCTGGATCAGCAAAAAGTCCTATTATTTTTTGAACCTGGCCATGAAATTTGTTATGTGAAATTTCGATATGTAACTCCAGGCATAAAATAAAATTAAACAAAACTGTGGTCCAAAAAATGAAAATTTATGATTTGAGCTGTGCAAAAATACTCTCTTCGTCTACAGTTCTCAGAGCCAATAGTTAAACGTAGATGTAAAGTGATGTTCTTCTACGATTCCAGCGCTGTTCCTGTTGGACGACGGCCAGTCGGTGTGGCTGTGGCAGGGCTGGTGGCCGCGCGGCGAGGACGGGGAGTTGGAGCCCGCGGAGAGAAACGCCGGTAAGTGGGGCTTACGCTTTCGTCAGCCCATCATAACACACCACAATTTTTATTTACAGAAAAAAAATCAAACCTTTTATATACTACAACACTACTACAACAGCCTATTTAGAGAACGCAACAAGATCGGGGCGTGAGAAGTATGCATGTTAATAAAGTCATAGTACCTAAACACAAGTCTAAAGGATTCAGAGGGTCATTTCGATTTTGGGCCTCAAAGATCTGGAACGATCTGCCACCCCCGTTACGGAATAAAGTATCACTCCCAACCTTCAAGGAAAAAGTACAGCTAACTCAGTTATTACCGATACCCAAATAGCTATATCAATTATCAGTAACAGTCAGCGGACACAGAAAATTACGCAGCCATCCAGCTCAAATAGGAAAATTGTGTTATAAAATGTCGTATTTTTTAATTTTTAAGTACTTTCTTTCTCTGATTGAAATGTAAAATGTATAAAGTAAAATTTAAATTCATATAGATACTTTACTTATAGTCGAATGTTAATCTGAATACTTATATGTACTTATACCTACCGGACTTGCACGTCAGCAGTGAGCAGGCGCGGGCTGTAAACCAGCGCTGGGTCACGTGACCGCAGCACACGCTGAGCCCAAGCCTTTTGCCACACTTTACCTATAATATATTATGTAACCTTTTATAAATTTAAGTAATTTTGTTTAATTTAAGAATCCTGTAAAGTTTTCCTAAACCTAAATGCGTGTTGTATTTTTTGTATTTTTTTTTTCTCTATCGTGGTGTGTGGCAATAAATGGATTTTTATTTTATTTTTTATTTTTAGTTTTTTACGGCCCACTGCTGGGCACAGGCCTCCTCTCATCACGAGAGGGTTTAGGCTATAGTCCCCACGCGGGCCCAGTGCGGATTGGGGACCTTTTATATAACTTCTCAAATAGCCCTCGTATTCCACTGTCTTTCTATGCTCTACCTGAACGGACCAAATAGATTTTCAATTTATTGACACTGTCATCATAACCACCATCGCTTTTTTCCCCAGGCGTGGGCGCATTCGCGGCTCGCTGGCAGTCGCTCCGCGCGGCCGCGCTGCAGACGGCGGAGGCCTACTGGGCCGTGTCTCGGAAGACCCGCTCCGACGTGAAGCTGGTCGCGGCAGGCCTCGAGCCGCAGGCCTTCACCGACCTGTTCGACACCTGGGCCGAGCACGACGAGGCCGCCGAGGCCAACATCGCGGTAAGGCCCCTCGCCCACGGCGACTTTGTAGCGATCCAGTAGCGATGCTGTCGCGCGTTCGCATCGATACAGTCGCTATGCGGTCGCTAGCTGTTTGCCCTCGCCCACTGTTACTAACGCGCGTTTCGCAAACGCGCTACTGCATCGCTACAAAAAGTCGCCGTAGGCAAGGGCTCTAAGACACACGCTTAATTGGTTACGGTTACTTGGTAACTAGACTTGGAAATGGAAAACTCACTTGTACGATCGATTCACGAATGCTGGCAATAAATAAATACCGTAGTTTAAGACAACCCCGTCATGTAACCGCTCAAATTTACAGAATACTAGCCGTTTCCCGCGCACTCCGTCCCGCGTAGACTTAGAATCTTGGAACACGATGATACTATACATATAGATGTTATACAAGTATTGAAAAAACTGTTTGACCAATAGAAAACCCGTTCCCGTAGAAATACCGGGACAAAAAGTATCCTGTGTTATTGTCCGGATGTCAAACTACCTCCATACCAAATTTCATCCGAATCGGTCCACTCGATGCGACGTGAAGGAAGCACAAAAAAAACGCACTTTTACATTTATAATATTAGTATGGACTAGCTTTTCCCCGCAACTTCGTATGCGCAGAAATATTAAAAAGTAAAATCCCGATTTTTCCTGTTCCCGTGGGAATTTTGCAAAATCCTTTCTTAGCAGATCATCGCGAAGCTGCCATTGCTTATAGAAACGTAGTAAAAATCTCCGTAGCTTTATTTAACGACAATGAAACCGTCAAATTTCTTGATGCAACCTAGGTTAGGAGGCAAAAAAGTTGCCAAGGAGAATTATTTGGTGATGGTATATTTTAAATTAAGATTGTACATTCGGTTTGTATAAAACTACTCACTGGTGAAGTTCTTTAAGGTCGCTTTGAATACACTGTATTATTTACACGATTTGTGATTTGAACGTGGTGGTATATAAAAAAAATCAATATGAAAAACTTTAAATTCAAGAAAACCAATAGTAAGATTCAAGTTTTTCTGAATTTCGTGGTGACATTGCTCGCATGACGGTAATGATGGTGTGTCTTTCGTCATCTCATTGCCTTAGTTTATTGTTCTTTTTGCAGGATAAAATAGTTTTGACATTTCATTTTACACAAAGTTCGATTTAAAACTAAACTAGTCCTTAATAAAGCCAACTAATGATAAAGACGCCCTACTCTCAAACCAGTCTTGTGCCATTCGCATCCACCGTATTCCCGCGACTTTCACGAGAGCGGCACTCTCTTGTCGGAAGCCTAACAATCGCTCGTCTTTCGAGAACTTTCTCGCTCCATTGGCCATCAGTCCTGCGAGCAATATACCCCGTACACTTCCACTTAAATACTCGAAACCACGTTCGCACAATCGCTGGCACGCACTGTACATTGCAGCACGGTTACAAAGCGGGCGAGACGCTCCGGGGCGCGTGCGAGCTGTCCCGGCTGTCCAGCTGTGACGCCAAGCTGCCGCTGCCGGCGCTCCAGCGGCGCCCGCTGCCCGAGCACGTGGACCCGCACCACCTGGAGCGCCACCTAGCCACGCCCGACTTCCTGGTGAGCCCCGTGCTGTCTCCAGCTGTGCCAAGCTGACACTGCCTGCCCACGACCACACTACCCACAATTCTCCAGGTCTAAACCTCAAGGTGACACCGACTAGTACAGTACCGTACCGTACAGACGTCATCAGACTCGATGATAAAAATGAAGGTTTTGTACAGCGTTGGTAAGGATCGAGGTAATATGTTGTACGTGGCTGAATTTATTAAGCAGATTAGCAGCTTCTAAGTGACATTTGAACTCGGTAGTCTCTCAATCTGTTGTGGTACGTATGGTGAAGGGAAATCTCACATTATATAGTCAGAGAATACCAAAGAGCACATGTAAAATTATTCAGTTTAGAAAACTATAGTCGATCCTGAATTATTAACTTTCACGGATGAATTGATCGATTGATTGGTGATGGTTGTAAATTATGTCTCTAAAACATTCCAAATCCTAAATTGGATTGGATAAGTCGTGAAAGTCTTGATCTAGATGTACTGATTGACGCAATAAACATAAGACTTATCTCATTATTCCTTACAGGAGGCATTTGGGATGACCAAAGAAGAATTTGCGGTGCTGCCGGCGTGGAAACAGACGAATCTTAAGAAAGACGTGGGTCTGTTTTGACCCGGCTGCCTCTGTAAGCTTTTGTACAACCACACAGTTTCCTACTTTTCTACCGTCAAAGGATTTGAACATTTGATACAATTAATCGTAAGGCACGCTTTAAATCTGTAGTAATCAAAACGAGTGTCGTAATTTTTGTACTAATGGAATGTAACTATGTATTCGTTCTCGTGATATTTTCATGTAACCGCGTAGACCGTAGCATAGGGCTCTGAAACAAGGATTTGGATGTGGGAATTGCTTAGTGACCGAGTGGATTCACACGACTTTGTTTTACTTGTAAATATTCGTTTTTAAATACTATATTTATTTTTAATTCGTCCCATTTTTAATGAATTATTATAACCGCAATATTCGCTATATTTTATCATGAATTTGTAATTTAAACAGTATTTTTAATTGAATCCCTTAATTAAATAAGCTTTTGCGTCGGAGTGCCAACATATGGACAAGGAGAGGCGAATCGTTGCCGTGATATTTAACGATGGGAGCGATATCAGTGCGTTCTGCCAAAGAGGGCCGGTCTCGCGGAGGAGGCAGTGTCTGGTCAAGTATGGTTATCGGTTATAAATCGCTAGGTATACACATATTTCTAATATTATACGCTTTAGGGTAGGCTTGTGAGCTGCGGCTGTGGAGGCGAGGTCTCTATTGTGATATTTACCTCGTATATTATACCGATCGCCGCGGGCGAACCTTGTTGATTGCGTACTCATCTCCACAGCCGCAGACCTATTATATTTTAATAACTACATCACATATCTAATCTACTCATTAGCTACTCTTTTATACCGTGCCGTTAGGTTGACCATTGTAAAGGTTTTAATATTACTAATCTTATAAATTCTTCATTTCCGTGTTTTATTTATTGCTTCAAAGCGAACAGACGTATTTATCCATCACGTTGAAACGCAATCATTTACTTCTCATTACTGTATCTAGAAGCGAAACATACGAATTTGTCAAAATATCATTCAAAACGAAGATTTGTAAGGTTTGTACTTTAATTTTAACGCTGTTGCTATGTTGTGTACAATTTTAGAAGTTTATTTTTATATGTTTAGCTTTATTGCGTACGTAAAATGTTTTCTACTGTAAACCAACTGGGCAGACCGCTTGTGATATATGCTGGGTCTCGACTGAACAATTTGCCAGTATTAGAAGTCGGTTAACTGCACTAGCAATCGAGTCATATCTTGGTCAAAAGCTGATCGGATGAGCATCGCTAATAAATGAGAAGTTGACTTTTTTGAAAAAGGCTTATCTCCTTTTTGGGTCTTACTTATTTAGGTATTACAAGTCCAAAATGGCTGTTAAGTAATGTAAATTCCTTTTGAGAAGTTATCTCCTAAAGCATTTACGATCGATCCCGCGGGCCTACCGTGACAGACGTATCTCAAATCCAATGTTTAATGTTTTGCTTTGGTTGTGTTACTTATAATATTATTATTGTATTTGAGATTTATTTTGTATAATAATGGTGTAATAAATTGATAAAAAATATATCTGTTTTATCTCATTGCATGCTACAAAATCCTATATCCTATGTTTTTTTCCTAGGCTGTCGGGACCAAATTCAAAATGGAAGTTAGCTAGTATAACTACTACTACTACTAGGTATAGCCTATGTGCGTCCCACTGCTGGGCACAGGCCTCCTCTCATCACGAGAGGGTTTGGGCTATAGTCCCCACGTGAATTACTTCGCAGATGCGTGCAGGTTTCCTCACGATGTTTTCCTTCACCGAAAAGCTCAGTGGTAAATTCGAATAGAATTTCGCACATAAGGTCGGCGAAACGATTCCGGCTCGCACCTCTAACCCTGTGCATGAGAGGCGGTAGGTCGAACCACTATGCCACCACAGCTACAAGCTAGTACTAGCTAGTATAACTAAAAAATAATGATTAGTCCATCAGTTGGAAGTTAAAAAAAATACGTGTCCCGTATTTTTCCTGTTTTGGGTACGTAAACCAAAATTTAAGAAGATACGACGCGTTAAAATTTAGGTACAATACATCACGTTTTAGCTAATTTTTTTTCTCAATTCTGACGTTTTGTCGCGTGTCCGTTATTTTTAAATACTCTAACCGAGGGGAGGGACTAAGACCCGGTTCCTATGTGCCATCTATATCCACAACAGTATGAAAAGTTGAAGCCACAGATTTATCATGTTCCTGTCGTGTTAAATCGATTAAAAATACCAAAGATCTTAAATCGTTTAGCCGCTTGATAATCGATGCTTTTGAATCGGGATCGCGCAGTTTTTGTGGCCCGTCACTAAATTACACTCGTGACGTCATCGTAGCGACGCAAAATGTTACACGCTTGGTCGGTTCCCATACAAATGGACGAACACGCGTAGTCTATAGAAGTCTGGTTGAACCTCCCTGGCTATTTCCGATGTACGCCGTAATGTAAAAAGGTTGACAGTCTTATATTTATTTATTTATTTATAATTACACTGTCCCTGATATTGTTTACCACATGTCAACCATATGCAAGTAACGGTATACTTGTTTCGAGTGACGTGAGTGTTGTGAAAATTACCAAGAATGTAATTTTTTGCCTATGGTTGACATGAACACTATTCAGAAACTTCATAGTTGTGTGCTTAATGTGTCGGGATTGTTATACGTTCCAAAACAGCCGTTGACTGTTTGGTACAATAGAAACAACAGATTGGTTGTCATAATTTATCACATTCACTACACGATATTTACAAAATTGCACAAAGTGATCTCGTTTACACACGACAAATTACTTAAATAGACTAATTAAATAACCTCCTTCAATATTTTTAAAGGGCATTCCCGAGGGAGATGCTATTGAATTCGCTAGCTTTTTAGAAAAACTTGAAGCGTTGGAAGAAACTATCTTGGCTATCTTCCTCAGAATTTTCTTCAATCTCATCTTGGTCTTCTTGAGAGCGATTGATTTCTTCATCTACATTTTGGTCACTTTCATCATCTTGTGTGTCGTTGGCTTCTTGCACAGCCCTTTTCCATTCTTCGGTGTCGTATTCCTCGTTTGTTTCTTGGAGAATGGATCGTTTTTTACGCCTTTCTTCCTCTACATTTTCATCTTCAGCCTCTTCTGCGTCCTCATCGTCATTCTCGTCTTCAGATTCTTCTTGAAGAGAGCGCTTCTTTCTGCTTTCTTCTTCGATAACTTCATTCTCATCTTCAGATTCTTGTTCTACTTCTTCTTCATTTTCGTCTTCAGATTCTTCTTGAAGTGAACGCTTTTTTCTGCTTTCTTCTACGACATCTTCATTCTCATTTTCAGATTCTTGTTCTACGTCTTCTTCATTTTCGTCTTCAGATTCTTCTTGAAGAGAACGCTTCTTCCGGTCTTCTTCAGTATCATCATCATCATCATCATTCTCCTCCTCATCTTTTTCAGCATTTTCATTATCGAGCTCTTCTTGGAATTTGTACGCGTGATGATGTCCATCTCCTAAAGCCAAAGTGGCAATAGGTTTGATAAAACGATGACGGTGGACCAATTTCTGAAGTTCTTCTATAAGCTCTATATTGTCAATGCTTTCCTCTTGTCTGGATTTAAGCAATCTGATGACAGTGTCCTTTTCGCCTTCTCCGGAACCTTCTTCAATTTCGCTGACGTGATCGTGATCATGATCGTGACCGTTATGATGATCGTGATCATGGTCGTGATCGTGGTCATGATCGTGATCGTGATCGTGATCATGGTCGTGATCGTGGTCATGATCGTGATCATGGTCGTGATCGTGATCATGGTCGTGATCGTGATCATGGTCGTGATCGTGGTCATGATCGTGATCGTGATCGTGATCATGGTTGTGATCATGGTCGTTATCGCGGTCGTGATCGTGATCATGGTCGTGACCATGGTCATGATCGTGATCGTGATCGTGGTCGTGATCGTGATCATGCTCGTAATCATGATTATGCTCATCGTCACCGTGATCATGATCGTGATCGTGATCGTGATCGTGATCATGCTCGTGATCGTGATCATGATCATCCTCATCGTGATCATGGTTGTGATGGTCGTGATCGTGATCACCAACTATCTCATGGAGTTCAGAGGTGAGCCTGGATTCATCGTCGTCCAAATCATCATTCTCTTCGCCGCCAACTTCACCATCTTCTTCTTCCACTAAGTCTTCAGATTCCGCTTCTTGATCTTGTTCCAGCTCTGGCAATGGCTCTGGTACGTGTTCGGTCTCTGTCTCGGGCTCCAATTCTGGTTCAGGCTCTTCAGTACGGCATCGTGCAGGGGGATCCGACCAATCGCACACCTGAAATTAACAATCCATATTATTCGATCCATACCTATTTAATTTAATATTATAAATGCGAATGTAACTGTCTGTCTGTCTGTTACCTCTTCACGCTTAAACCGCTGGACAGATTTGGATGAGATTTGGTATGGAGATAGTTGGAGTCCCGGGAAAGGAATACCACTTACATAGGACACTACTACTACTTTTTATCGCGGAAAAAAGCATAGTTTTCGCGGGAACGCGATAACCGAATTACACGAGGGCGAAGTCGCGGGCAGAAGCTAGTAAATTATAACTTTGTATGCAGGCATGACATAAAGTTATCTGGATTGCACGTTGTCATAGTTTGTAAAGTTATATAAGCAACCGGAGCCTGTTCCTATCCTTCTATCCCATCTTCCCTTATCCCGGATCCCCTATCCACCCTTATCCCATACGCCCTATCCTCCTGCACCTTTCGAGATCGGCAACGCATTGGTGACGCCTCTGGTGTTACAAATGTCTATAAGCGGCGGTGACTACTTCCCACCAGGTGGGCTGTCTGCTTGTTTGTCAATTCATTTTACATAAAAAGAGCACTTGTTACGCGCTGCAAGCGACGACCAGAACTGGGGCGCTATATTCGAAGTCTTAAAATAGGGATCTCCCTGTTCCCTATAGGATCGCTTATGCGTCGCGTGAACTTTAATCAGCTAGATTTAAATTTCAACCCCCTGAGTGCACGTTCCCGCCACACGTTCGCCGCGGTCGGGGTGAAGTAACCTGGCGTTGGTGCGAGCTCGTACCAACGGGTAGGTACGTGTCGCTACTGTACGCAGTAGGTATCTATTAGAAATACTGTGATATTAGGTAAGTAATCTGAATTGATCTAGCTTTGGGTGACCTGTGGCGGTGAAAGGTCTCTACCTTTGCTAAGCATAGATTACTTAATGTCGGCATTTCAGCTTAAATAATACATAACATGATCCGACAAACTGCTGTTCTATATTATGTAACCTGAGTTCAACGTCTAAGGATTAAATAATGCATATGTGATAAGAATTAGAGAGACCTACGTCGAGAGGTCAAATTAAGCTTCCACAAGCTTTTCCAACAGGTGAGATCCGTGCTGCCAACGTGAATAGGATCGAGAGCCACTCATCGTGGTAGACCTCTCTGATGGGATCCAATTCCTTGTTATCACGGATTCTCTATGCTCATATCTATCTGCGGGACCCGCAGGTCCCTGGAGGGTCCTCCACCCTCCCTATAGACCTTCCCATTCCACCGTCACTAACGTCTCTTACTTAACCTCGCAACGTATTTCTCTCGTATAGGAAACATAAGCACTCACCAGGGGCTCTTCTAATGTCCTCTTTCTAGCCTCTCATACACTCATACCAGGAAAACAATTTCTTTTACTTAGCTTAGTAAGTATAGACTTCTAAGACACGTTCCCTCCGTGCCTGTCAAGAATCATCGAGTTTTCCCGCCCAAGTCTCGTCATTCGTAATACCAGTACAAAAAATCGTTAAGTCTCGTTTACACTTACCTCGATATAGAAATCGCTATAATTAGCGACATTAGGTAAGTACTCTCCAATCTGAATTGTTCTCGCTTTGGGTGACCTGCTTGTGATGAAAGACCTTTGGTAAGCATAGATTAGTTAATAGGCTGTTGTAGTGGAATTAGTTACCTGTTCGTCTTCATTGAACCACGTCTCGAGCGGGCACTCCATGCGGTAGGAGCGCCCGGCGTAGCACTGGTAGTACGCCACGCAGTTCTCCGCGCTGGCAATACGAAGGAAGTTCTCCTGGCCCGCGCATAGTGTCTCCGATTTTTTTCTCAAGGAAATTGAGAGAGAGGAGGCGCCGACGAGCGCCGCCGCGCAGAAGAGCAGTCTTAGGGATACTGGAAGATAAATTACAAAAATAATGGCAAATGCCTGGATTTATATTAGAGGTAGCTTCTTAGTTTAGGTTGTAGTCATTTTAAGGTTTGATAATGCAAAAGCGCCTAGAGTACTATTTTCGTTAATTAAATATGTCTAAAATTCTACCTCATATAATATACTTTAGTACGAAGATGAATTTTAGAATGTATCTCATAAAGACACCATCTTAATATACCTATTAGGTAGGTAAATGCTGTGGGTAAATGAAGATCTTTAACACAAGGCTTTTTTTCTTATACCATTCCGGATGCGAAAGGGATTTCTTTGAGTAATCTAGAACGTCAAAACGTCACGGCGCTCAAATTGAACTTTAAATCTAGCGACTTAAACTTCGATTTCAACGCCGTAACGCTTTGACGGAAGGATATGGACATTCCCTTTCCCTATGTACCTCACGCCTATGTTTCCCTATGTATGTTGTTTCGAATAGAGCCCCTGCAACTCAATTAACACGATCACTGCGGCTCAAAATGTGTTGTCGTTACTTTCAACTATTTTCACTGTACCATTTTACTTTTCAGTTACGTTAGGGGCTTTGAGATCATGCAAGGAGCAGGATACTTTAAATTGCATTCTTCACAATAACTTATGAAATAGTAAATTGCTAATTGCCTTCCGTTTTGTTTTGGCTTCGCTCACAGCACTGATGTCACAATGCGACACGGCAGTAAGATTTAATCATTTTTACTTTATACTGGCTTTCTGACAGCATAGAGTAGTGCGCAGACTTACTTGTATATTTACAAATTTTCATCACTGATCAACCGAGACACTAAACACCATTGACACTTATATTATTAGTATAATCTTAGTTTGACTCACTGGCAAATACAATAGGTACCTACATTACGTGCATTGCTTATAGACGCGTGCACATCACTGACTATTACAATTATCATAGACAAAAACAGGTGCGGGAGGAGGTCGATAGGCCGAAACTAAAATACCTAGGTATAGGTAGTATTTAAGAGTTCTTTTTTGGACCCCATTTCAGCACTGAACGCTCACTTTTCGCTCCGAGTGTGATTAGGGCCTATAAACTCTCTTGCAGGTTGAAAGATTAAAAAAAAGCAAAGTTTAAATAGAAATCGAACCATATAGTGGTCTCTTTTATACCTATAGACGTCTACAAAGCTACGTGCTCTGAACCAGACCGAAACCACAATATTTTCAACCGCACCGTCCGAAAAGTCTATTAATGCCCGCGGTCCCTAAATATATGCAAAAAAACGCCTCGTTTTGGCGTATAGACAATCTGTCAAATTTTAACCATCTGTAGCCAAAACGCGGCGTTTTTTGGATATAGAAACCGGGCCTTAAACATGTTCATTCCTGTTCCGTTCATTTATTATTGAGTTTAGTAATTTTCTATACTAATGATAAGTCTGTAGAAGAAGTCGCGTCTGAAACTGGAAAATTAAAAGAAACTATCAAGTCGAGGGGACTATCCTATATGTATAAACGATATTGAACACACAATAACGATTTTTAGAAAATATGTATGTATGTCCGGATTTAACTCAAAAACTACTGGACGGATTGCAAAAAAAATTGTATGGGGGTAGTTTATAACACTGGTCAACATATAGGTTACATTTTATCCCGAAAAAATGCATAGTTCCCGCGGGAATATTAGCGAATTCCACGCGGCCGAAGTCGCGGGCAGAAGCTAGTTACATATTCAATAAAATTCATTATTTTTTTACTAAACATTATTCAGAAATGTGTGATTTAGGTAGGTACCTGCCGAGGTCTACGTAATGAAATGTTGAAACGTTTATTAATCACGTTGTTGAATTTTAAATCGCACGCGCCAAGTTTAGAAAATATCTAGAAGTTTTCACGTGATCTTTCTGACAGACATTATCGCTTGTCTTTCGACATCCTATCCGATAACAATGCACAATGGCCGCTTCAGAAAGACAAATAATACAGTAACATTAAAGTACCTATTTCAATTTGAATTTACCACTGAGCTTTTCGGTGAAGGAAAACATTGTGAGGAAACCTGCACGCATCTGCGAAGTAATTTAAAGATGCGTGTGAAGTCCCCAATCCGCACTGGGCCCGCGTGGGGACTATAGCCCAAACCCTCTCGTGATAGAGGAGGCCTGTGCCCAGCAGTGGGACGCAAATAGGCTATAGCAGTAAAGTACCTATTTACCACACATCATACCCTACATAACTTTAAAAGAGACACACACACGGAGACCCACGCGCACACACTCACACTGGGTCCTCTGAAAACCAGCGTCGGAACGTCTTGGCGTTTTTCGATCAAAACTGAGAGGATACCTTTTTCAAAATTTTCCGCATGTTCATTAGGTATAAGATATAATTTGGAATAGTTTTAATATCATGTGGAATTTTGAAATAGATATATCTCATTTTCATTCTCATTCTAAAAGTGTATAAAATACCTATTATGTTAACTTTTTTCGGATTCAGTGGTGGCCTAGTGGTTCGAGGGTCAGGTCAGGTGTTCGAATCTGGCTCGCACCTCTGAGTTTAGGTACTAAACTTGTGTGCAAAATTCAATTTGAATTTACCACTGAGCTCTTCGGTGACCAGCAGGGGGACCTAAATAGGCTGTCGTGGTTCGGAAACACGTAGAAATATTTTTATATTATTGATTTTTTTGTTCTGTTGTACTTAGCTAAAGACGATGAACAAGAAGAAAAACATTTACTCACACCACCACACGCAAACCTGAGCAGTCACGAAACTGATTTTAGCCGATGAATTAAAGGTTAAATGTAAGATGAAGAAAATTTCAACTCTAATTCGAGACTCGATTATTCCGAATAGGTAACTTTTTTTTCCAATGGGCTAAGTCTGAAAAGAAAATTGAACTAGAGACTGGCAATGATTGCCCGAGCGAGCGAAGGCGCCGTTTCAACTTGGTCAAAAGTGCCTTCTATGTCCGGATGTAGGTACCCTCTGCAGGTCGCATTTCTCAACCGATTGTCGTGAAATCATGACATACCTAACATGAACTCTAACAGTGAAAATATAATTTAGACGCAATCAGCGAATTGCTGCCTGTCTAAAATTAAATAAATAAATAAATTTTGTGCCCAGATTCGAAATTTATATTTTTTTTATTCATTCAGTTATTGGATTTTTTCTAAATGAGGGAGCTATAGGGTACAAAGTAATATACCTATAAAAAAAACTGTTTAAAGAAAGAGTCTCTAGTTTAAATATTAAGTAAACATGTAGGCTCATCAATTAAAGGTAATTTATTTTTATTAAAAGTCACCCAAATATCTCACTATAGGTGAACATTAACACGGTTTTTTTACTTTTTTTAGGTACGTAACGAGCCTCTTCCGCTTGAAAAAAAAGTTCGCTGTCATGGTGAAAGAAGTTGCAAAATATTTGTATGTAATTACATAATATATTATTGACCCAAATATCCTTAACGCTATGTGTTCACCTAATTTTAATGATTGTGAAATTAGCTTGTACAAAAAAAAAGGCCATTTTAATAAGAACCTAATTTTAAAAAAGAAAAAAGAACTTACAGCTCATTTCCATCGCAATGCACCCACGATTTGCGATCCGCGGCAGAAATAATCCTAACTCCCGGAGCCGGTGAATTTTATCGAGATCGTATTATGCGCCGAGATGAGATAACGTCAGATACCGATACCGTCGATCACGGCTATCTTAGCCCCGGGTTCCACTGGAACGATTGGAATACCGAAACAATAGTTGATATTTTATTTAAAAAGCCGCCATGGTAAATATTTACCTATTACAATATCATAATTACAATTCTTGAAGAAACAAATTAAAATTAATGCATGAATACCTTGGGCTATATTCGAAGTCTTAAATATGGATCTCCCTGTTCCCTATAGTTAGTTAGTGGTAGGACCTGATGCTGGGTCCGTCCGGGGAGGTAGCACCGTCTATCCCCGCTAACCTGCCGCCAAATAGCAGTGCTCGCACTGTTGTGTTCCGGTAGGGGGTTAAGGCAGCCGGTGAAATATCTGGCACAGCTGCATTTCATCTTAGAAATTAGGGTAGGCAACGCATTCGAGATCTTATGATTTCTTAATGGGGGATCATAGGATGTCGGTGTCCATGGGCCGCAGTGACCACTTACCATCAGGTGGGCTGTGCGCCCGTTTGTCTATACCATTGGTATAAAAAAAAATAGGATCTCTGACGCGTCAAGTTGAACTTGAAATCCAGCTGCTTAAAGTTCACGCGACGCGTAAGCGATCCTATAGGGAACAGGGAGATCCCTATTTTTAAGTCTTCGAATATAGCAGCTTATCACTTTTTGTTACTTTGCGCTGAAGGATATTGTGTTAATGTGTAGTCCTCAATCTTCACTGGGCCCGCGTGGCGACTAGGTATACCCCAAATGATAAGAAACCTGGAGGTGCATTGTAGAAATTACTTTTGATTTGCGCTTTTGAGAAAAAAGAGATCTCTGCAACTACACTTAACATGAATTCAGAAAATCCGATCTCAAAATTCAAGCCTTTATTGTTTTTCTTTATATTTTTCTTCCAAAAAAAAAACTAGTGAAGATTGGCAGCGTTCTGAAACAGGAACGTTTTAAATGTAAAACGTCTTTGATCAGTTCAGATCATGACAAGGAAAATAATGCCGAAATTCGTAATTTGTGGAAAACATCGAGAAACATTGTAAAAAAAGAGGTTTTCAAATAAGATTTTCGCGAGGCGAAAGGAATACCTACATAATTTTTTTTGTTAAATAGGGAATAATAATATTTTTGAATGTATAATTTCCGATTTAATTGCGTCCCACTGCTGGGCACAGGCCTCCTTTCATCACGAGAGGGTTTGGATTATTGTCCCCACGAGGGCCCAGTGCGGATTGGGGACTTCACGCACATCTATGAATTACTTCGCAGATGCGTGCAGGTTTCCTCACGATGTTTTTCTTCACCGAAAAAAAAACAGTGGTTTAATTTCGCTAAGTAAACTTAGAGGTGTGAGCCGGAATTGAACCCCCGACTCTCTGCATTAGATGCGGTCTGTCGAACTACTAGGCTACCACACGGCTTACTACGGCACTGTTTCACTCGTCATAAATTGACCTTTCATCAACATCACCAAGGCATCATCAAGACGAAATAGAAATCAACTAGGTACCGTCCTCTTCGTATGGTTCGTCTTTTGAATGAGCTCCCTTCCGCGGTGTTTGCGAACAATTTTGATAGTGGGGCCTTCAAGAGAAGGACAGGTACGTTCTTTTTTTTTTAAATGTCGGCAACACACTGTTGAATTCACTGGAACAGCTAAGTTTTAATGGACGGCGTTGATTGCTTATCACCACGTAAGTAACGCGCCTATTCGTTTGTCTACCTATTTATTAAAAAAATCCTCTAGTAGTGGGTCAATGACAATTTTACGTAAAACTAATTATAATAAGACATACGAAATGTAAATAATTAAAATTAAAGAAAACTATAGAAAAAACACCCCTTCCAAAAGTTCATTTTGCGGCATGGTGCCCATAACGCTGGCGGCGTTACCTCTCTGGATTGTTAACGAAATCCTTTGCGAGAGGTAAGCGCCAGCCCTTGATAATCGTATTAGTGAAACGGCAACCTAAGCCAATTTCAGTAGGCACACATCATGCGGGTAATAGCTGTAGTTTTGTGACCTTGGAGCAATCATATTCATGACATGTAGGTACATGCGCAAGATTCGGCCGATAGGTCTAGTCTAGTACGTCAGCCATCTAACGGGTTGCTATCTATACGAGGACATACCTATAGGGTATCTATGTTAGCTTTATCAACCGACGAAAAAAAAGAGGAGGTTCTCAAGTCAACGCGTATATATATTATATTTTTTTTTTAAGTATGACCACGCATAATTTCTTCAATTATAAACCGATTTCAATGATTCTATTTTTAATCGAAAGGTGATCCGAATTGGTCCCATTTGAATTTGGTTTAGTTCTGATGATGGGATCCATGGAAAAATGAGGGAACCCCTCGAAATTTGTTAGCATGTGTAGGTATGATTTTGGCATCAATTTCAAAGACTACTACAGTGAGACTTACGTCCCATCGTACACATGTTTGGATACTGTAGCAGAAAAAATTAAAAAAATAGAACCGACTTCAAATTCCGACAGCCTGTGAAGTCGGTGTCAAGTGAACCGCCCCAAAGCTATGATAGTGAATTCTTATAGTGAATTTGACACCAACTTCACAGGCTGTCGGAGATTGAAGTCGGTTCTATCTTTTTATTAAAAAAATTGTATGGGTTATACGAGTCGTGATGAAGAAGTGGTAGTAGTTACTTAGCTTGCCTTTTTTCATGCAAGGATTCATCGGGCTAGCACCTCTGAGGTTACTTAGAGTCCGAGTTGTAGATTAGTTATATTCAAAATGAAATGTTTTACCATTGAGCTTTTCGGTCAATAAAATATCGTGAGGTTACCTGCACTTGCCTTTAGGTATACGTATGGCTTATTTAGTTTATCGACTAGAAATGTCGCATTAGGTGAGGTAAAATACCTTACCCAATCTATTTGTATATTGTATTCTATATCTCTTACCTACTCAGAAGTTCCACCTTGATATAAAGGTAAATATTTAAACTGATACCTCTGCAATCAAAACAGTCATTTTGAATTTATTATAGATTAGCTTCTGCCCGCGACTTGCATCCGCGTGGAATTCGATTAGTGCGTTCCCGCGGGTACTATACGTTTTTCCAGGATAAGAATTAAGAAGTAGCCTATATGTTGACCCGTGTTATAATCTACTCCCATACTATGTAAATTTTATGGCCATTCGAATAGTAGTTCTCGAGTTACTTATAAAACTGCAGGGCATACAGACATACGGTCACGTGATTTCTACAGACTTATTAGAAGTAGGTAGGTACAGGTAGTATAGATACTTGGCTGGTTTAGTATTACAGTCGCCATGAAATATATCGTGGCGCGCGAGTTATCATATATGTGAATATTGCATTCTAAAGTCTTGGCAATAAGATCGTACATCAGATGTATGGAAACGAACAAGGTGATATATTTGACGGCGATTGTTCCTAGTGGATATACCTTTATCAACACGCGTTCATAAGTGGACAATTGGATATACATCCTCTTATCACTCGAGGTTGCATACATGTATGAAAACACCCGTCCAACACGCGCTTAGATAATACAGAGACTGTAATCCTTCTAGATTTCCTGTGACTGCGAATCTTATCAAGATCGTTACAGCCGTTATTTGAGAGCACGATTAGATACAAACATAGTTCGCATACATTTTAAGATAGATGGCTATTTTGTTTAGATATGTAAGCAAGTAAAGTAAGTAACACTTTATTGTACAGAATAAAAACACACAAATACAATTTTCATACAGAGAAGAGACACATGTACAAAGGCTAACCCTATCCCTAGAAGGAATTTGTATCTATCTGAGTTATAGAAGAGGATTAAAAAAATTTTTTAACTAAAAAAATAATAACCGCCTTCAAACTCCGACAGACTGCGATGTCAATGTCAAGTTCACTATATGATTATCATTTCTTTGGGTTGGTTCACTTGACACCGACTTCGCAGTCTGTCGGAGTTTGAAGGCGGTTATTATTTTTTTATTTAAAAATTTTTTTCGGCTACAGTTTCCAAACATTACTATAGAAGTACATAAGTAACTCTGAAGTCTTCGAAATTGACACCAAAATCATCTATGCGCTAGCAAATTTCGAGGAGTTCCCTCATTTTCTCATGGATCCCATCATCAGAACTGAACCAAATTAATATGGGACCAACTTGGAAGTACCACCTTTCGAACAAAAAAAGAATAATCGAAATCGGTTCACGTTTACTATTTATTTTTGGTGAACATACATAAAAAAAAAGAAGATTCCGACGAATTGAGAACCTCCTCCTTTTTTTGAAGTCGGTTAATAAAAAGGGTCATCAGCCTAAGTCATCAGCATAAAATACCTAAATCTTTTTTGCAATACTTTTTTGGCGATTTGTTAATTTCTTTTTGAATTACCGAGAAGTCCACATTATTCAACCGTGAACAACAAAAAGTAACTGTCTAGACGATACTATGAGGCTTTAAACTTACAAAAGGAAGCCAAAATATTTTTTCGGTTTTTTTTCTCTTTCATAATTTATAATTTTTCACCCGCCTTAAAACGCTGAGCACAATAGACGTTTTTCCCAAATTAAAGCTTCTCTCGAAAGTGTTCTCCTTCTACATTTTTAATACATTACTCATAATAAGTAAAAAGCTGTAAAACGCATTCTGTGATTAATACTTTTTAGTCGCTAAAATATTATGAGCGCACCTCGGGAAATATTTTTGTAGGATGGAAATGATTACCTATTCACTAAGATGTACTTCAACATGCTAGATACCGTGTTACGTTTTTCGTCATCACCATTATTTCAGCCGAAAGACGTCCACTGATGCGTGCGTGCGCCTTTTTCCCCACAATCTCCACAAGGTTCCATCTTATTGCAGGCCTACCGACAGCTCGTCTCCCGGCTCGCTCTTTCTTCGGAGAAATTTCTGGCCCCATCGGCCATCAGTCCTGCGAGAAATGTGTGTAATGATGATGATGAAAGCTAAGAACATGGACTTCAGTAACCTCATTCGGGACGCAAAGGGATTTCATAGGGATATAGGGAACGCAAAACTTCACGGCGCTCAAATTGGATTTCAAATCTGCGGTGACATTTTGAAGTTCCCTATAGAACCCGTATAAAATGTATTTGCGTCCGAAATGAGACTGCAGACCTTACCATATTGCAGCTTAAATAATTAACTAGATGCTTAGGTATAACTGGATTTTTGAAAAATCAAGAAATGCCTTATTTACTACTTAAGTACTTACCTATTTTTTTATTTACCTACCCAGTGTCACTCTCACAATAAATATGAATCTACACCTCAAAGCTAAAATCCATCAAATCATTTAGGCTACAGAGCGTGCCTCGAAAACATAACCCTCCTTCTGGGCAGTCGGGTAAAAAGTAAGCATATAACTTTTTTATTTAAAAGGTACATAATACAGACAGTAATCATTTACAAAAAAAAGCAGAGTACGTACAGCAGATACCTATAGTCTATAGATTACAGTAGGTATGTACAATTATTTTAATGTAGGTACAGAACATGATCAGAGCAGTTATTCCCTGAAGTTAACAGAAGAAAAACGTAGAATGTATTTACTTGAATTTAAAAAAAAAATAACATAATTATTCGATGTAGATTAAGTATAGATTATAATTATGGATGTTTGACACTTGTTTACGGTTCCGCATTAAATTGCAGATACACCTTCTAAAATACCTCCCTCATCGACAGGTATGCCTTGGTTCTGATCAAGTTTTAAGTACTTTTTGTTAGTATTTTGTTGAAAAGTGACTTAGATGAAAGTGATTTTATTTAGAATTCGCGGTGACACACTAAGTAGTTGCGAGTAAGTGCGCGAGTGAGTGTTTCTCGCAATCAGCTTTTAGTTATTCGAATCGATCGATGTTAACGAGCTCTTGACAATTGGTGAGTTAGCCGGCCAACTTCTATTGTCAACGTGAACAGCCGTCGGTATGGTAATGAAGTGGAATGGTGGATCTCGAAACTTAGTCTTTGATAGAGACGATTAGGTACAGACTCTTATTTGCGACTTGGCCCACGTGGAATTCGATTATGACGTTACCGCGGGATCTAAGTATGCGTTTTCGCGATAAAGACCCTTCCTCGGGACTCCAACTATCTCCATGCCAAATTTTATCTAAATCGGTCCAGCGGTTGAAGCGTGAAGAGGTAACAGACAGACAGAGTTAACTACATTATCATTGAAAGATTACAACTTCATTGATATCGTATGTATTTTCGAATAGGTAGCGCTCTTACATGAATGTATCAACAGTTAGGTACTTGTAACTATGTGTTCTGCAAGGCTGCAAAGTTGTCATTTGCAGCTAGTGCTCGTATTGAGAGCTGAGAAAGCGAAAATAAAAGTAATAAGGTATGAAAGTTTTACCAAAATTGATTTGTCATCACTAATGACGGGCGCTATAATGTAGATAATTATGATGTATGACCGGAACGTCTCAAACCTCAAAGTATTATAAAGAATATAAAAGGTTCAGTTCAGTGCAGATTACCGGCGATTTTCTCGTTTGATAGAGAGCTATTTTAGAAAACTAGTGGGAAGTTGGGAATTTTAAATTAAAAATAATGAAAGAATTCCATTATTGAATCACGAGAGAAGCGAGCACGACGTGAGATACTAATTTTGTCTGACGAGCGTTATTACACACGATTTTTCACCTGACTACTGGCACAGTCTTACTTAATTCTTGATACTTTGCTACCAGCAAAAAGATAACTGTTGTCTCAGACCACATTTTGGGTCGTTCAAATTTTACTCGTAAGACTGTCACATGTCGGACCAATAAAGTTAACCCATTACCTACATTTTTAAGTTAACCATTTACATTTTGTTGTATCTCATGTGTGGTATTAAATAAAGAATAGGCGACCGAGCTTTGCTCGGGTGAAAATAGCTAAAACCGATAGTTTTCTCAGATTTAGATTTGTCACCCCCGTAAACCCCTGTACTTTACCTATTCCAAATTTCGTCCAAATCGTTAGACCCGTTTCTGGATCGCTTGGATAAATAAAATAAACAGAGAAATACCTACAAGGTTGTGTAATATTGTATTGTAGTAAGTACTGCAGTCGTCGTTCGAAGTTCAAATACACTTTACAAAATAGAATATAAAAACCAATTTTGGGTGCAGAAATTTAAAGAATGCCAAGGTGAACATAGTGAGGTGTTAAAAAAATTATCGCCTTTGGGCCCTTTGGGTAACTTTCCGGTCCCAACCTAACTCAGCAACTAAGACTAAACCACAGAATATATAATAGTACCTACTACATACAGAATGGCCACGGAATCCTCCGCTTGAATCTAGTCGGCGCGCAACTCACCCTTACCGTCATTTGTTTCATCCGGAGATGGACAGGAGGAATCATTGGCCCGCGTAGGGCATACACACACATTTACAAGTGTACAGACGTCCTCGCATGCACACAGACGTCCTCAAACATTGACACTTCATTCGAATTGTGTTCGAAATCGTGCTTTTATAGGCCGTGTCCGCCCTGCGCGTGCGTCTAAACACTATGCAATAACCTACCTATCTAACAATGACAGATAATCGAATGGAAGCTTTGGTAACGCGTAGGCCTGTAGCTGTAATAATGCGTAACACGTTAATTAACCGTCTAATTGACTATTACTAATTTCGTAGTTACTACTTATTAGTATTAGTAATATGGCCACGTGTAACTGATTAATTGGTAGATACAAATAATTATCCCTCACCTATAATCAATGACTAAAACTACACTGATTATACGTGAAACTCAAACTTTGGTACAGCAAAACACAACTTAGGAGGCGCGTGGATTAAGAGGGTTTATCCCGAAAGTTGGCAACGTCGTATATAGTTGTCAAAGGTTTCACTGTTTTTATTAATTTCTCAATATTGCATAATTAAAAAGGAAGATATCATTCTATGGTTGAATGACTCGTCTCGTTTTATATTTGTTGGTGAGGCATGTAAATGATAATAAATAAGATTACATTAAAATGCATAGAATCTGCGATGGAAAGTTTTCAAAAGATCCTTATTACTTCCGTAATACTAAAAATTTATTGTTCCTATGATAACTGCTGCAATCCATACTTAATGTTTTATTCAACCATAGAGCGATAATTCATGTTTTAATTTAGTGCCTAATATTTAGAAATTAATGAAAACAGCATAATATTTGACAGCTATTTGCGACGTTACCAACTTTCGGAGTAAACCCTCTTAAGCAATAATAGACTCTTCGTCAACGACTTAAGTACTTCGCGGCGCGCCTTCTAAGTTGTGTCGTGCTATACAGCAAGACTGCACGATACAAGTAGCTCTAGTTCCACTCGGGATTCTATTCTGAAATCTTTCGCGTCGCTATGGATTCAATCCATTATCCGCGGTAAAATATATAATTTTGCTCCCTAGTCATACAAACTACTATTGAATCCGAGTCCCCTTTGCTCGCTTACATTTATTGTTGTCATACATCGGCCCGGTGAACTTCGTATCAGCAAAGTGAATAGTCTTTTTTTAGCTGTTCCTTTAGATTTTTCTCGTTTTTTTTTCTTTTCAAACCTTATCTGAAACATAGGGAATAAAACAAAAAAAAAGATTGAGCTAAATCGGCCCAGCCGTTCTCGAGTTTTAGCGAGACAAACGAACATCAATTGATTTTTGTATATATGAATAGATAGATGATTCGTCCTAATTTGCTTCAGTGAAATAATTGTTGTATATGTTGGTTACTTTCTTTACCATCAATATATTATATCAATAGAAAAACTTCTCTGTGGCTAAAAATAAGGAACCTCCTTTATGAATCCCACCCAACTTTATGACATTTCGTCACGATCGCTGCTTTGAGCCTATCGGATTTTTTACAACTTCAAAACCTTTACGTTGCGTTGGAACGACCTATCTGCGTAACATTGTTTTTATACATAGTGTGGGGTTTTTAAGGAATATTAAAAGCCCGTTTTGGCAGGTTTATTACAAAAGTTTTTCTTTGAAAGTGAAGGTAAGCTGATCCGCCAAGACTTCGTCGATATTTTCTATGTCAAAGTTAGAGTTGCCTCGGCACAATGAATTTAAGTAATCTAAACTATCACGACTAAGTATTCATGCCAAACCGTTATGTAATACCTATAACGTATCAATTTTTAAAACGCTAAAAAAAACAATTAGGTATGTCCCCTGATTTTAATTAGGTACTTATCGCCCATTTAGTGTTCATAATATATCTATTGTGTCTACATTGAAGCAGTCCTTGAAGAACATGATATGTGAAAGTTTAGAATCACTTAAAATGAAAAATGTATGTGATTAGACAGTTCTTATATTACGCCAGGCGAACGGTAGGTATGCAAAAATGGCAGTTTTCCTCCTATCTTGAAATATCGTCACTAAGATTACTCATCCAGCGGCAACAGTTCCGTTTCCGGAGCTGTGATGAAACTTACATAAGGAACAAAGAACATTAAGTATTTGAACTTTTTTAATTAACACCGCCTTCATTTTATGAGCAGGTATAAAAAGGGTTCAAAGCTATTTGCTTACTCGTTTATCAACCCTTCATTCTTATACTGACTTATCAAATTAGCTGTAGATGTTTCGGAGGATTTAAATCTTATAAAATTTGAAGCCGTGGTGGTCTAGTGGTTCGCACCTACCGCCTCTCATGCAGAGGGTCGGGCGTTCGATTCCGGCTCGCACCTCTAAGCTTACTTATGTGCGGAATTCAATTTCAATTTCAATTTACCACTGAGCTTTTCGATGAAGGAAAACATCGTGAGGAAAGCTGCACGCATCTGCGAAGTAATTAAAAGATGTCTGTGAAGTCCCCAACTGGGCCCGCGTGGGGACTAATAGCCCAAAACCCTCTCGCGATGAAATGAGGCCTGTGCCCAGCAGTGGGACGCAAATAGACTGTAGTAGCAGATCTTGTAATTTAATACGTAATTTCGTTTTCTTCAAAGCTGTCTAAACTTGCGTGCCTCTTCGGTTAATGAAGTTTAGCAGCTTGCATTTCTTATTTTTTTAACGAAAATAAGTAGGCAAGTTAAACATACCTAATTTGAAATAAAAAAACCTAGGCTTCCTACAATAAATTTCGTTTTCCAAGCGACAAATACGATTCGTCAAAAGTACCTAATCGTAACAACAACGATACGTCATTCAGTTTCAGTTTTTTGTTTGGAAACGGGCGTTGTTTTAGAAAAAATAATTGGATAAATTACTCTGACGAGTTGGGATGTACGGATCAATTAATTTAATCTTTTAATCCGTACAAGACAGATCGGATTAAACTTCGGGCTAAAATCACAAAACACCTAGGAGCAGAATATAAAATAAACAACTTATATTTAAAGTTCTTACTCACGTAACGAAATTTGTAAGAGTTAGGAGCGTAGTTAAACAGCAAATAGGTTTAAAAAGGTGAACATTTCAGAACAGTAGAATAGAATAAGTAGCCTGTATTTTTCTTTGCGCTCTTCTTTCTTATAAATTAACGATGAAATAAATGACTCATGCAGCAAAAGTGCATAATAAGTACTTTTCGCAACATTCACTATAATTTACCATACTACTACTAATACTACTACAGCCTATTTACGGCCCACTGCTGAGCGCAGGCCTCCTCTCATCACGAGCGGGTTTACCATAATAACCATATAATTTACCATATTGCCACATAAATGTAAAGAGGGCGGAAGTTCAGTCTATGAAAAAATTTAAGTTTCTTGAGTAATTTGTATTGTTTTAAAGTTGGATCATTTTTTCTGGATCTAAACTCCTACTAACATTGTAAAGCAAAAAGATTTGTTTCTTTGTTATGGATGAACTCAGAAACAACTAAACCGATTAAAAGAAAGTTTTACCAGCAGAAAGCTACGTACGTACCTTTCTTACTTACTCATGAGTGGTTATATTTTATCCCAGTTATTGGGATCGACCTATACTTTTCCGACTTTGAATATGCTTAGGTTAAGAAACAATGTATGTGTCCTTTTTTATCCTCCCTTGGGTTTCAATACTACTATTACTACTAAATATGGGAAATGGCGCGTAGGGCTGCGAGAGACAGTCACAGCCACACTATTTATTTTATCTACACCCAATCATAAACCCTAAAATATATAAAATAGGCTGTAGTAGTAGTAGTAGTAGTAGTAGTAGTAGTAGTAGTAGTAGTAGTAGTAGTAGTAGTAGTAGTAGTAGACTACTACTACTACAGCCTATTTGTGTCCCACTGCTTGGCACAGGCCTCCTCTAATCACGAGAGGATTTGGGCTATAGTCACCACACGGGCCCAGTGCGGATTTGGGAGATTCTATTCAATTAAGTAATTTAGTTGTGAAAGAGGAACAGACGAGACAGACAAAGAACTTCTACGTGTATTAATAATGTTCATAGTTTTATGGATTTATTATTTACCAGCTTATGCCCGCGACTTCGCCCGCGTGGAATTCGTTTATCGCGTTCCCGCAGGAACTATTCATTTTTTTGGGATAAAAAGTAGCCTATGTCCTTTCCCGGGACCCCAAGTATCTCCATGCCAAATTTCTTCTCAATCTGCCCAGCCGTTTAAGCGTGACCGCAACCGTGCGCATTTATAATATTAATATGGATGCTAATACTTCAATTCGACCGCAATACTTCAATTAAAACTACGCGCAGTTAAATAAGTTAGAGCGGTATAGTGGCCAACTGGCCAACCACAACTTACTCGAGGCACATTAAAATAACACTTCTATTTGCACCACCCTACAGTAGGTTAAGTATCCACGTTTCCCAAAATAGCAGCTTCGTGTGAATATTACTAGCCTTATTAAAAACGTGTTTTTACACAAAAACTTGAAAGTAAGTAGTTTCAAGTAAGTACAGCGGTCTCCTCCTCGCTGTCATAAACGAGAGGAATTTGGGCTACTCCCTGCAACTACGTCCACGCAAAGTACGTAGGCACTTCACTTTCCAAGGTACACTTAATTGCTTTGTAACCTAAACAAATATGTGTTTAAGTAAGTAATTAATGTATCCATTCGTTTCTAAATTCAATCGTGTAAAATGTAAACCCGAACTCCGTTGCCTCCGTTTTTGCTTGAAACAATAAGGACGTTATTAAAACACAATACTGAAACTGTTAATTTATCGCACACCCCTTAACTCATTAACGATGTAAAAACAAGCCCTCGATAAGAAATGACCGTTTCACTCGCAACCGTTAAATTAAAAGACTATGAACGTACCTAGCCGCTTCTTAAAGTATTGTAGAGAGTAAAATTTTAATTTCAAGCTCTTTGTACTACTTATTTAATGTACCTATAAAAACAAGAGATCTAAAGGCCGGTCCCTGACCCAGCATCGTCAAATTGCTCATGTAAGATCATACTTTTCTAAGAAATGTTACAAGTAAAAAATATGAGAAAAACATATGTTATGTTTGATTATACGAGTATCAGTATCATCCTTACATCGACAGCTTTCGTTACACGTTTCACGAAACATCGTGACGGAACGTCACGATGTTTTCATACACTGAAAAGCTCAATGGTAAATTCGAATTGAATTATTTTTAAGATACAGATCTAGTTAAACTATCAAGTAATTTAAAATCATCTTCAATATTATAATAATATTCAAGGGTACAATTTCCATATTACTGAACGAGATAAGATAAGATAGAGACGTCAACGTCAAATGAAAACGACAACGGCTGAAAATTCCGGTAACGGACGACGCTTGGATTTTATATCCACAAGACGCATCGTTTTGGCTACGGATGGTTTAAATTTGACATTAGGAATCTGTCAAAAACTTAAACGTTACTATAACGACGCGTTCCTAATGGCAGTGTGTACGATCACAGCTCCAACTAGCGGATTGGAAGTCGGCGGCGCAATATGCAACTATACAATTCAATTCAATCATTTATTCAGCAAATTATTGCCACATAGGGGCACTTTCACACGTCAGAAAAAGAATTTATCATACTCTTTGGTCGACGGACTATGGACCATTCTAATAAGTGGAATTACCACTGACGAAAATTTATGGCGAAAAGATGTTTCTTTATCTAACCTCATAATGAGATATAAAGACAAAAGAAGCCTCGGATCGGATGACGTTACTCGCTCCAGATGTACTTAATGCAATACGCAACAGTGACAGTCACTTCACTGGTGTCCGTCAGAGTTTTATTATTTGGCTATGTCACACGCCGCGATCGTGTTCGTATCTCCCACCACTGACTTTGCAGCACACAGCGAATATCCACAAAACGAGGCGTTTTTTGGATAATGCATCATAAACCGGTGGAAGCGAGTGGCACAGGACAGGTCTGAGTGGCGAGCCTTGCCTACCCGGCCTAAGTCCAGCAGTGGGGACGTCTTTCGGCTGAAATGATGATGATGATGATGGTCACAAGGCTTTGAATGCATTACCAACCCTGAGGCCCAAGATTGAACGCCTCTATGCTATGCTGATTTCACCGGCTCTCTTAGGGGGTAAGAAAGAAGTAACGGAACACAATAGTCCGAGGATTGCTGATTGACGGCAGGTTAGCGGGTAAGACGGCGGTACCTATCCATCCCAATGGATCCCACATCAGGTCCAAAAGTATGAAAAAATAGGTGGGGCGGTGCACACAGCCATTGGTTTTCATTTTCAACCGACGACAAAACGGTGGAGATTCTCAATTCGACGATATACGCGTTTTTTTTTTTGTTTATGTAAGACCACGCATAATTTCTTCAGTTGTTAACCGATTTCGATGATTCTTTTTTATTCGAAAGGTGGTACTTCCAAAGGTGGTCCCATTTTAATTTGGTTCAGTTTTGATGAGTTGGGATCCATAAAAAAAGGAGGGAATTCCTCAAAATTTGTTATCAGTTATCACGTGTATGATTTTGGCATCAGTTTCAAAGACTACGTTGATATTTACGTCCCGTAGTATACATGTTTAGACAACGTAGCCGAAAAAAAAAAATGATCGCTTAATTCTTGACGAACTATTGGCAATCCATTTTTCTGACTGACACGTAGGGTCTGTGATATTAGGGGTGCGAGTCGGGTTCCTCCTCGTGTGCCCAAGTGCTGCCAGTCCTTTCGGATTCGTCTGGGGGAACGGGAGTGCTTGGTGCCGGTGCACCCTGGGCATCGGTCTACAATTGGTAGCATAAGTAGGATTCACAATCAGCCGGAGAATAATGGCCCCGTCAAAACGGGTGTCCGAACAGCTCGCGCACCCGTTTGGCCTTCGTTATAAAGAGGCGTTATAGCATATTGGAACGTATTTTCTAATGTCAGTTTGCTCAATATATTTTGACATATTCTGTTAGGCACTTTTGGTCTAATGGTACCAACCATTGGACAAACAGTGACCCTGCTCACTGTTCCGACGGTCGTGGATTCTAATCCCGCTAGGGGTAAACTTTGTGTGATGAGCACGAATGTTTGCAGATTATGTATTTCTGTATATAAGTATTTATATCGTTGTCTAGCACCCATAGTACAAGGTTTGCTTAATTTGGGGCTAGGTCAATTTGTGTGAAATGTCCCAAGATAAAAAAAAAAACAGATCGGATTTGATCAAGTACCTACTTACTCCACTTGGTGGTCAAGTCCCTCCCGCCTTGTAGGTTATAATAGGTAATTACCGGGTCAGGATCCAGTTATGGTCTGCTTTACCGCTTTGTCTGCGTCTCGCCACGTGCCGTTTTTATTGCACCTATTGCCGGTATACGTACGAAATGCACAGCGAATAAAGATGAGTTCACTGAGGTTTGAACCGATACAAAAAGGAGGGACTATCTGTGTCACTGTCTGTGGCCTCAGTTCCGCAACTGAAGAATCAATTTCGTTTTTTTAGATTGACAGGTACGTTAATCGACTTTAATCGAGATTTTTCTTAATAAAAGCTTATACTTATTCCATACTTCCATATAATATTATAAATGAAAGTATGGTTGTTTGTTTGTTTTAGACGAACAGGCAGTGCCTACAACAAGATGGAGCGCCAATCTGGTGAAGATCGCAGAAATACCTACGGTGGATGCGGATAGCAAAAGAACGATCTGAATGGCGAGCCTGGGGGAAGTATGATAAACTACCTTAACAATAATCTTATCCTTTAAGGCATTCACTGCCACTTCTGTTTTACGAACTTTCGCCAGGTGCCACATCTGTCATTAAGGAAACATTGCAACGCACATGTGCGTTCAAGGCACTGCGGGAAAGTCAGCAAAACGCACATATGCGAGCGCGTCGCGTCGGTGGCAGTGAATTAGTTTTTTTAATTAGGTCGCGAGAACTGGATCTTTTTAAGCTACCTAAGTACTAAACCCTGTAACAAAGTAGAACCGGTTAGACCATTATTTGGTCAGACCGAACAAACGAGACTCACGAGCACAATCTTAAAACGTTAGAAATACTGACAATGCATACCTAAGTACTACCACAGGGCGAACACGGCCTATACACTAAACACGATTTCGAACACAATTCGAATGAAGTGTCAATGTTGCGTGAAAGGACGTCTGTGTGCGTGCGAGGACGACTGTACACTTGTAAAATATGTGTGTGTACCAGCTACGCGGGCCAGTGATCCACTCTCTATCTCCGCATGAAACAAATGACGGTGAGGGCGAGTGGGGCGAAAGTTGCGCGCGGGCTAGATTCAGGCGGGTCATTCCGTGGCCATTCTGTATGTAGTACTATTAAATATTCTGTACTACTTTGGTTATTACCCGACTGCGCCAGTAGGAGCGTTATATTTTTCGAGTGTAGGTAATATATAGGTATGTATGTATTGTATGTATCTCGATATTTCTTTGGCACGCTCGTGGGAGTAAAACTGGGTAGGTACGAAAATAATCAGAGGTTTTTTTATCGAGTTATTCTACATTCGGGATGAACTAGACTCCTATTTAAAGGACTGGTCAGATGACGCTCAAGATCGAGAACGGTGGAAAAAGTGGGGGGAGCTCTTTGCCCAGCAGTGGGACACAGCAGGCTCTTAATAATAATATTTTACAGTCGCTTCATCGCTGCCTGTACAGTCAGCAGCAGAAGTAGATAAGCTGTCCAGGTGTTCAAAATGACCTACACACGACCTTATTCTTAAGGGCGTGTGTAGGTCATTTTGAACACCTGGACAGCTTATCTACTTTTGCTGCTGACTGTACATCTGTTCACAGTATTCTGCGCAGGTGGATAGCGGAACGCAATTACCCGCCGCTCGATAAACACGAATGGGCCCGATTAGCTCGATGGAGATATCATAAATATAATAAGGATCCTGGTTCACATAGAATAATAAAAATCTTGGCAAAATCATATTGACAGTTGTCCTTAACTTTAAAGATTTATGTTACTTCTTCGTACAAACTATACTCGGCCGGTTCCTAGTACTCCACAATACGCCTGGTTTTGGCTACTGGAGGTAAAATAACTCGATTTTTGCAAAAATATGAAACCCGACTGCAAACAAACTTTTGATTTCACATATGTTACATATATATTAACCCTCTCGTGATGAGAGGAGGCCTGTGCCCAGCAGTGGGACGCAAATAGGCTGTAGTAGTAGTAGTAGTAGTAGTACATATATATTGTGATCCATTCATTCAGCCCTTCATTTTAATGCCCCACTCGATAGGCCATGACAAAAAAAAAATTTGGAAGCGTTTATAATGCCTCCTAAAGTCAGCCATTTTGTTTTTTGCAATTTTGATATACCCAGTGTCACTCTCACGATTAAGACGAATCTAACGACAACTCGCAAGCTAAAATACATCCTGCCATTTAGGCTACACAGCGTGCCAAAGAAATATACGTACCTACATACATTTACTCACCGTCTCTCACCATCAGGTGATATCGTGGTCACATGCTTGCTTATAATAATAAAAAAAAACCGAAAAACCTAACCCTCTTTCTGGCGCAGTCGGGTAAAAAGGGACTTTCTCCATAAAGAATACTACTACTACAGCCTATTTGCGTCCCACTGCTGGGCACAGACCTCCTCTCATCACGAGAGGGTTTGGGCTATAGTCCCCACGCGGGCCCAGTGCGGATTGGGGACTTCACACACATCTTTGAATTACTTCGCAGAAGCGTGCAGGTTTCCTCACGATGTTTTCCTTCACCGAAAAGCGCAGTGGTCAATTCCAATTGAATTTCGCACATAAGTAAACTTAGAGGTGCGAGCCGGAATCGATCCCCGACCCTCTGCATGAGAGGCGGTAGGTCGAACCACTAGGCCACCACGGCTACATAAAGAATACATATGACACTAAAACTTGACATAGGTATTCGGTTTCTAATGAGGCGTATTGTGGATACAGGAACCCAGCTTCAAATCATTATTCGATATGGAATAGATAATTATGGAAACTTTGTCATTTCTAAAAGTCAAAATACCCTTTCAGACTCAATCTAAAGCCACCTAAACTATTTTACTGGAAAAAAATGCTTTAATTTTTTTTCTTAATCCAAGTACTTAAGTATATTGTCTTACTAGATTTTGCCCGCGACTTCGTCCGCGTGGAATCCGGTTATAGCGTTCCCGCGAGAATAGAGCGTTAAACTATAACAAATTATATATGAAAACCTTCCTCTTGAAACACTCTATCTATTAAAAAAACCGCATCAAAATCCGTTACGTAGTTTTAAAGATCTAAGCATAGGTACATAGGGACAGACAGCCAGCGAAGCGACTTTGTTTTATACTATATGTAGGTAGTGATATATAAGTACTTTCCCAAATTTCAACAAACTGCTGCCATAAACTTCCTATATGAAAAAAATGCTACTTAACACTACGAAATAGGAAAAAGACATTTAAAAATATTCATTTAAAAAGAAGACTCCAATTTTGCTTTCAACTTGTAAAATTTTTAACTAACAAGATAATACAAACTCGGCAACCAAGTCCAGGGGACGGAAACCTTTTCCACTATATCTAAAAAGAATTAAAGTTAAATGCTGGATCAAATGGGCTAAATGAGGCGTCCGGGAGGCGCCGAGCCAATCTACTTAGGTTTATTAGCGGACCCAGTGCTTTTTTACGATCGCTGCACATCGCTCATAAAAACACAGATTTGCATAGATCGCTGTGGTTTTATTCTTAGACAAGGCTCTATTATTGTAAACAGCTGGAAGCAATTAGACAACAAAAGCGGTGGCTCTGAATATAAATCGATGAGCTGTTTTTTTTGCGAAATAAATTTTCATTGGAAAGTATTCTGGAATATGATTTTTATCAAGCCTTCTTTTTACTCAAAAATCCTTTCTTAGCGGAGCGGATGTCTACGTAAAAAAAAAGTATGGCCCAGTATGGGATTGATGGCGTGAGCGATGCCTGAATCAACCGCGAAAAGCGATACCAAACCAACTTAAAAAAATACCTAAAAAGTTGCTTAGAATCTGAAGCTGTAGGTAAAATATCGTAACAACGTTTTGCTTGACCGCGTAGGTATACCTACATGTTTAGATAGTCGCATAAACGACGAAGAAGTAATCGTGTTATGTATGTTAGTCTTTAAGGTATATGTAATATGGACCTAGATGCCTGAAATACATTTTATTATTATTATAAATGTTAAAACAATATTATTACTTCGTCACATATAAGAGCACGATATATCTCCATGGAACTTGCCGCTTTTAAATTAGAATAAGTACTAAACCATTCTAAAATGTGTCAGTTCATTTAAAAACAAAGCTCGCGATCGCATTAAGTACATTTAAGATGTAACGATCATCTCAAAGGTGAAGAAATTCCGCAATCAGCCCGTCGCGGCCAGCTGCCACTTGATCGATTGTTCTTTCACCTCAAAGGAAAGTGTGGATTCTGACCTATGTGCTGTGACCTTTTTGTTGCATTATTTATACCGTGCAATGGTAAGATCAAAGGTTTTCTACGATATCTGAGCGCGCTTGTACATTCAATAGAGTCGAGAGGATATAGATTATACTTAGTGTTGGTCGTACCAAGGGTAGGGGACCACTGACTTTTGCTTAAAGTCTATGAAATGAAAGAAAGAAAGAAATAAACATTTATTCATGTCAGGACAACAAATTAAAAAAGAAATAACAAATTACAATACAGGACCAATAAAGTGTTGAGGCTTAATTGTCACGAAATGGTCCTAACTCAGCATGTGCTAGGTAGCATTGCTGCCAGCGCTGGAGACCACGAAAAGGTAATACACATAATGGATGTATCATTTTAAAACTTTATTCAAAAAGTATCAGTTATGGTTACTTACTTAGAATCGAAAAATAATGTGTAGTAAGTACCTAACTGACCAAATATCTACCAAAATCTTTACAATCTTAGAATGTTGTATAAAAGCATTTAAATAAATTGTTTCATGCAAATACCGCGTAAATCAAAAAGTTCATGAATAACAGGCCCTTACTTTTGTGCTGGGAAAAATAACTTTATTCAAATCGAATCCACTCATTTATTCCGCAAATTGACCAGGCAACTCTTTTGCATATTACAGTCGCATAATATCTACCGAAAAACTCTATGAATTAAAAAAAAAAGAATTATATCTTGGGACATGTCACACATACTGACCTAGCCACAAATTAAGCAACGCTTGTATTATGGGTGCTAAATTCAAAAGCATGACTCCTAAATATATATAACTGGCTTCAGCCCACGACTTCCCCTGCGTGGAATTCAGTTATAAGGTGTCTGTGGGAGCTACGCCTTTTCCGGGATATTTAATCTAAATCGGTCCAGCGGAGAGTAATGTAACAGACAGACTTTCGCATTTATAATATTAGTAGGGATTCAATGTCTATTTTTTTAAACTAAAAACATAATAACGATTGATTTTCAATGCCTGCTGAAATTTCTTAAACTACAATTGAGTAAAAAAAATGGTAAAATGGGGTCTCAACTTCTCAAGCAGGATTCGAACTTGCACCTCCAATGGCTATCTGGGCCAGAGGGCGTGCAACCAACTACACCATCGAGACCTTACTCGAGCCATTTTGAGTTCACAAAAAAAAAATCCTTTCATTTCTCGTCTCAGAATAATCTCCGTACCTATTTATTCCCCAATTAACAGAGCACATGGGCCACTTGTTGCGTAGGTGACAAGATTTATGGCTGACATTTGGCAAATTAATCGACCTGTGCTCGCATTTCTTACCATTAGGCGAGATTATATTCTGGTTATTAATCTACGTAAGTTATCTGGATTAGGATAGTGGGTAAGTATATTGTTTTACGTCACCCATGACCGTAAAGTGTGATTTTCTGCCCGCTACGCGGAGTGAAAATCTCACTTTCTGGCCAAGGCAAGACGTAAAACTTTTGACAAACCACGGGCGGTAATTCGTAAAGCCCCAGATCGCATATTTATGGCCCTCACCTTCGGTTCGGGTCACAAACACCTGCGATCTGGGACATTAACGAATTCACCGCCCTAAGTCTGTAATGTACTATTAATAGCGGAAGTTTCGCTATAGTCTGAGTTCTGACCGTGTTTTATGAGGAGTGAAGTGTGTCTTGTGAGCATTATGGTTCATCAAATTTAAGACATTCATGTCCTATAAGTTAGTTAAGCTACCTATGGTAGATAATGCTTAATTGTGTGTTAAGTGTTTTTTTTTTCAGTACATTCATATGAATGTACTGAAAAAAATCGCTTACGTATTGCAAAATATTGGTAAAATATTGCAATACGTGTATATACACGTATTGCAATATTTTACCAATATTTTTAAATCTAAATTAATAGTAGGTGGATACTTTTTGATTATAGGTAATGATAATAATTATTATACGTAAGATAAAATAGTATACAAACAAGAATTACCTACAGATGCTAATCGTCATAACAATCAATGAAGTGATCAGTCATTAAAATTATCCAAGTATCACAGTATAGGTACCTAATTGACTTGTCAAGGAGCTTGAACATGTGTATTGTTAAAAGTGTCTGTCACATTGACTTTTCGTAGATATTAATGATTCGGTCGATTTTATTTCGTAAGGGGCATGTAAGGGGGGGGGGGGGGTGATTCAGGTCGTTTTGTTGACCTCACTTGTCTGTTGTTGTCACTAATTGTCACTTTTCATCTTGTTGATGTCATGCCAAAATTCTTGTTACATTCTATCGATGAAAAATGTGAAAAAGAAATTGTGAGAATGTTGTTGAGAACGTTGTTAAGAGTAAGTAACAGATGAAAAGTGTCAAGACACATAATGCCGAGAAAACCCCGTGTTGCAACTTTTATCGACGTTTGGAAATTGAAGATATAGCCCCCCTGAGGGTGTTCCCGCTGCGTTCGCGCCACTACGTACACTTCAGCTCTTTTGTGGTGCGCGTGCCGCGGCCGCTGCTGGAGAACATCGAGAGTGCTGACTTCTGGCCGAAGGGTGTCGTGTTTCGACGGTTCCGGGGCAACCTATACCGAATCCTACACCGGAGATGACGATGCAGCGGAGCCACGCCGTTTCGTCGCCTAAATAGTTTTATTTGGTTTCATGACACATAGGTGTTAGCTGTAAGGTCATGTTAAACTTTTATAAATAAATAAATAAATAAATAGGTAAATAATAAAAACGAATTCAATTATGGTCGTTCCTGAACTAAAAGCACGCTCACTAGACAGTCTCCCTGTTCTCTATAGGATCGCTCACGCGTCAAGTTGAACTTTAAATCTAGCTGCTTAAAGTTCACGCATTGCTTTCCATCTAAGAAAATAAGTAGGTATAGTTTGTTTAAGTTGCAAACCAAAGAAATGGCTTACAAAGGGAATTAAAACATCAAGCCTTAAAAAAAACTACATCTAAGATCTTGAAACGAAAACAGAGACAGTTTTAGCAATTATTTTAGAAATTACAAATGCACTTTTAGGTCGGTACTGACACACGCCAAACGAATTCATATACGAAGAGTTATTAATAAGACGAAGAAGAAATCCAAAACTATATAGAACTTTATAAAGGAGAGTAATGGTAAGGGGAGGAAAAATCTGACCAGCTTAATATTAAAATCGGTGATAAGGTAACAGGCAACCTAAAAGAAATAGCTAACGGCTTCAATAAATATTTTTTAGATGTAGGTAAATCTTCCTCCAAGACACAGAATAGACACTATATGAAAATCCTGCATTAGGTCAAAATGCCAACCAGTAAATGTCGATGTTCTTAGGTTCAATTATTGAGCCAGAAATAATTAGAAGAAGAAGTAGAAGAAGAAAGACATTTATTCGCTGCTCTGTGCAGCGAATAAATGTCTTACACAGACACAGACACAGTTTACAGCAAAAAAAAATACACAAAAAATTCACAAAAATAATAGTACAAACACGACAACACAAAAAAAAAGAAAAACATAGGAACAAGTGTGTGTGTGTGTCTTCACGGCAGCGGAGAGGTTGCTGGCTCAGCATAAATGCTGAGGTGTCAAACACCTGCAGCGCTGATTTTCAGCCAACACCTAGGTGACCCACGGAGCGCTATACAAAAACTAAAATGTAATAAATAAATAAATTGAATAATTATTGGTATTGGTAAATAATATAAATAGTAATAATAATAATAATATAGCCAGTAAAATATGTCATATAAATATTTTTTAAACATTTAGAATAGTAAAGAAGCGGAAATCGCGAGCATTGTAATACTGTTTCCACCGGATCATGCAAAAAGCCGGTCCTACAATAAATCGGATGTCCCGTGTGAACGGGCTGTTTCGGAGACAAATTCAAGTTTCCAACATACTTAAATATGTCACGGAATACCACATTAAGAAACTTTTAGATCTCAAGCTACTTTATTTTCTTTATTTATTTATGTTAGATAATGCCTTTTTTGTTCATTCGAATCCCATGACCTTACATTTACGAAAGAAAATAACCTTAACATGCATTGTAGATACAAGGGTATATTATTTAAATCACTGAAGCGAAAGAGGAAAATAATTTAAAGTTGTCTCTTAAAAAGAGAAATTTGCATTGAAATAATTTAAAACGAGCGCGTGGCGCGGCTGAATTTATACATATTTTAAAAAGCCTTATGGCTCGAGCTCGAACTGCTCTTGATCGCTGCTCGTTTTGTGAAATGTAAACATTATGCCATTTTATGTCTTAGAGAGCTATAATCACGCCTAGTTAGGTAATTTTTTCCTTTATTATATTTTACTACACCTACCTGGGCGTGCGAGGTTTAGCTCGAGTAATAGATCGATTTTTAAGTTAAGCGCCCCGTAAGCCCCTAAGTATATATTCCAATCGAAACCTGAAGTTGAAAGTTGAAGAACCTGAGTTCAAAATTATAGGTTAGCTTGTACCTAACCATGTTTATCTGTCTGTTTATTGTTTGTGAACGCTTAACCCGCTATGGAGATAAAGTCCCAGGTAAGGACACAGGTTATTTTTATCCCGAAAAAAAAAACACAGTTTTTTAAATATGGGATACTTTTGGAATATTTTCGGTAGACAGAACCTTCATATAAGCGAGACTCGCTCTTGGCCGGTGTTTTGACGTGATGACGTCTTATAAATCGATGAACGCAGGCTGCGCGCAAGAAAAAACATGACGCAATAGTAACGTTACGGTGCAAGCGAGAGCGCGGAACAAGCGATAGAGAGGCACGATCAGCCTAAGCGTGACGTTATCAAGTAATATTATCGTCCGTTAACAGACTTTATAGACAGCCAATTTTTATATACCAACTAGGTTCTGCCCGCGACTTCACCCGCGTGGAATTCGGTTATCGCGTTCCCGCGGGGACTATGCGTTTCTCCGGGATAAAAAGTATAGCCTATGTCCTTTCCCGGGACCCCACCCATCTCCATACCAAATTTCATCTCAATGGGTTCAGCGGTTGAAGCGTGAAGTTGTAGCGTAAAGAGGTAACAGACAGGCAGACAGAGTTACTTTCGTATTTATAGTATTAGTATGGATATGGAAATGTGGATAATAATAAATAATATGGATGTACAGTGATTCATCTCCCCATCTTTTTTATATCTAAGAAAAATCGCAGTCCCCTTAGCGTCAACTTTATAACAAAGTTAAAAACACCGCCAAGTCCGTAAGCAATATCCGAGTTTCTCAACTGGCGCCCTTTGACACCGGAGCCGCTTTGAGTCGCGGCAGTTTCATAAAAATAAAAATAACGACAATGCATAGCTCAGAACTCAGTGTTAATATGAATATTGCATTTGAAAGTGATCTAACTATGCGTTTGACGAATGAGGAATGAGCGCAGAAAATAACTGTGACTGAATTAGAAATGACATTCAAAATAGAACTAAAAGTGCAGTTATTTGAGCTGTCGGCGACATAGCTCAAATAACTGCGCAACTGGAGTGATTAATAAATTCCTAACTGAAGTGAGAAATGGATCAATGGATCAACGGATCAACTACAATACTGTCAAACATCACAAAACTATTCTATCTAACTTTGGGGTCAGACAATTCATTAAATGAGAATTCCCTACGTAGATGATGTCAAAGAATATTCAGCCGTCTGTGATAATTGTATCATAGACCTCTTTGTGGTGGCCGATGCATTAACACCTAATTCGAAGACCTGGATAGACGCCTCACAAAGTGATTACAACTGTGAAAACTAATCTAAACTCTGTCTGTCTGTTACCTCTTCACACTTAAACCGCTGGACCGATTTAGTGAAATTTGGTTTGAAGATAGTTGTAGTCCCGGTATAATTCCACGTGGGCGAAGTCACGGGCAGAAGTTCGCCAAAAATTTCATAGATTTTGCTGTGTTCGCATTGTTGCTTTCCGGTAAGAGGGTAAGGAGCCGATGAAATACCAGCATAAAAACTTCCATGTAAATCTGTGTTATTTTAAACTGTTATGATTCCTTGTTGTTTTTGCTTTTTCGGGTGACCTTTTTGCTTGCCAAACAACTGTATTGAAAAAAAGTTGAGGAAATGCTCTTGAATGCAGGTAGCGGATACTGGCCACTCTGCTAGTGTGATCACAGTTCGAGTGATCAACAGAAAACTTTTATACTGCAAATTCACTTTTTAATAAAGTTAACTGTGACAAAGTCACTGAGATATGTGATTGGCCGTATATGTGATGCAAGTAGAACAAAGAGCGACATAGTGGCACAACAATGGACGCATTAACGGCTATTTGCGGAGAGCTCATCTTTGTCATACTTAGCGATGAAGTGTTTTGCTGGGGACACTGGTAGGTACTTCAGTTAATTCCAGGGACTATCTACTAACCTTGTGTTTAAAATACAAATATTTAGTAGGTATTACTATAAAGTCTGCCGGGGTCGTGCTTCGGCAAGGTCCCGGAGTCTCCAAAGCATTGATGGAGCCACCGAGGGGGTTTTAGTGGATTAAAATCCCACATCGTAAATCTTGATACAGAAGATTTCCCCCTCGAAAAAAAAGGTAGGTGTTTATAAAGATCGATTTAGTTAGGTATTATGAGAAAATCGTAGAAACGATAGCGAAAATCATTGTAAATTTTTTTGGAAATGAAGAGGTATTTGTAAAAACTTGAAACTGTACAATTCTTCTTATATTGTTTCAAGGGTTAATGCATTATAAAATTAATCGTTCTTACTTTACAATACAAATGTTTGATTAGTGAAACTTCTACATCAACTCTTATTGGAATAGGACATAAGGTTGTGTATGAGGTTCCCAGGATAAGAGCTTAATTCTTCACTACTTTTGTCTCTTGAACTGGGTATTTGTAGTTATTTAAATTCATTTTGAATTTAATCATAGAATCATCATTTAATTTATCTTGCTGTGTCTATTTCCGCTGTTGACCGTATAAAAAAACAAATTTAAAAAATTGCAGCAACAATCAATACATCCGTAGTTTTCCAACGGAGCGTGTGAGGGCGGACTGAAGCTATGACGTGTGTTAAGACCTTTCCATTCCAGACCTACGACAACCGGCGTAGGAGGCCCTTTATTTTAAACTAGCTTCAGCGCCTTCAGCCCGCGACTTCGTCCGTGTGGAATTCGTTAGAAGAAGAAGAAGAAAAACATTTATTCACTACGTACATTAAAGACACATACTTACATAACATACATAAAAGACACAATACATATTACAAGAAATAGCGTTAATTATAGCATTCCTGCGGGAACTATGCATTCTTCCGGGATAAAAAGTAGCCTTTATTTTAACCAGTGTTATAAACTACCTCCATACCACCCATACCAAATTTTGTTGCATTCCGTCGTAAGTTTCAGACCCGACTTCTTCTACAGACTTATTAGGTATAAGTAGTATCCCACCAAAAACTTAATGTTGTGTGACTTGGCCGTTTGTACCCACTAACGTATAAAGAATGTTCAACGGCCAAGTCACACAACATTAACTATAATAATAAAGAAATCGCAGTAAGGAACCTTAAACTTGGCACGACTTTGTCTAGATTTCATTACCTAGTTTTTATAGTTTTACCTTTATGTGGCCATTAAACCCTAACTCTGTACCAAATTTCAGCTCTCTGAGTTTATGGGAAGTACCAGCTCTTTTCCGATGATCATGAGTGAGTGAGTGAGTGAGTGAGTGTCATAAATGCGAAACTAAATGACCTACAGACTTGAAATTTTGGATTTTAAGTATGTGATTATAGCTTACTGGATGACGAAAATTTCTGCGTTCTGGTCTTATCCAGAGGTTCTCAAATAGGGGCCTGAAAATGCGGCGAAATGGTTCCAGTAAAGGATGGTACGGCAGTGTTTGCGCTCGACTTGGCGGGCAATTTTGAACACAACTACATAGAACAGATCATTTACTTAAGTTTTTCACCTATACCTATTTATCGTAATTTCCAAGGGCATCTACGGTCAGACATGCACAAATAGGCCTAATTCAGATTCAAACAATTAAAAGCCTTTTAGTGGTGCCGGCCGTTTGAAGTAAGGACTCAAAGGGGACCAATTACGCCGACTTTCTTAGCTGGTAGGCTAGAGATAGGCCGAACTATTCCAGCTAACTACCTCATTGTAATGACGGCGTAGATCTTAAATGCCTACATTTAAGACAACAAGTTACAGACTTGAGCAATACACTCAACCGCAATGGAAAATCCTATACAAAGTGACCCGATTTCATTGCGGTTGAGTGTAGTTTATGTCTAAAGTACAGATTTAGGTACTTGTTGTATTTATGTGCTCTTGACAAAGTGACCTTTCTGTCAATTTTTTGTTAATCATCTTTTCGGTTTAGTAGGTACTTAAAGAGTGACAGCGTAACAATAACATACTTACATACTTTTGTATTAAAAGTTATACTTTTATCGTTCACATGATGTTCATTTAAATAAATATGACAAAGACGTATTCATTATTCTTTCCAAGTGATGAGGATAGTACACCCACTCACTTTTAACGATGTAATTAAACATGCGATCACATAACAAATATAGAAAATATCAGATTCCTGACCTATGAAAAGGTTTTTATTTGTCATTAAAGTTGCAACCTTAAAAGATTCTAAATAAGATTAAAATTTTAATAACACGATAAATCACAGACATCGTTTATTCGTAGGTTTCGTATCATAAAAGGCTTTAAACAGAGAATCGAAAAGGTATCAACTGTGGACATTTTGCAATCAGAAACTGTCTCGATGGTCAGCTTTAGCCATTTATTCATATTTTCTTCATTTGTAATGAAAGTTACATGAAAGTTAAAAGAATGGATCTCTTTTAACTCCCGACTCAAAAAAGAGGGTTGTTATAAGTCTGTTTTGTCTGTTTATCTGTCAGTGGCATAACGAATAAACCTGTTTACAATACCTTTTTTCCTTTGTTAGATATAAATATAGGTAAGTAGCTTACTTGATCGAGTGTTGTTACATATTATATTTTAGCTACATCGGATCAGCAGTTTGAAAATGATTGCCTCTTTTCTAGGCTTCTATTAGAGTTTACGAAGTATTCTATAGCGAACGGAAAGGAATCTCCCTATCACTTCGCGTGTAAACCTGCTATTCGGGACGTCAAAAGTGACCGCTAAGTGAATCAGTGAATCCCCTCGTTCGGCGCATAAGTGAGATAGCTGATTCAGCTAAGCTGACCCCGCCCGCCCAGTCCAATCGTGAACGTGTTTAGGTGAGACTCTCGTATGGATAACCTTCCGCTCCTTATAATTGTATTGTACGAGTAATTTGCTCTCTCACAAACATTGGGAAACTGTGTATGCTTATTTGGAATATGGGAAATCCTAAACCCCTATTTATGAACTCGAACGAGGTCCCTGATCTCGTATGTCATCGATGTACGTCGGTTTTAAAAAAATGTTCAATTTGGATTGGAGTTCATCGTCATCATGCTGCCGGCACGTCTAATTCAAGAATGAAACCAGCAAAACATATTTTTAGTTCGTATTGAAGGACTTCAAGTCATTTCCGGCACCACCACAAACTAAAGTGTTAACAAACGCTAAATTTAATAATTTGAAGACGGAAAGTTTTAATTACTCTCTAAATTTTCCGCAATTTGATTGTTTCGTAACAAGATTAAGCTTAAATTTTCCCAAAACACTTGAATCTCCGACAATGCGCGATACAATGAACCCATGTTTAGCGTGTGCGTGCGTGAGTGCGTCCCTGTGCGCTAGGGATGTTACGGAGCTCCGGATACGTTTCCGTTAAGTCGGAACTTCCGTTTGGTATTAAACATTCGTTTCTGTTCCGGTTCCGTTAATTTTGAAACTAAGGAAGTTATAACGGATGTCAATGCTTTTCGCGGCCGCGGGACGTTAGCGGCGTACCTACCTCAAAAACAAACAGGTTTAAACCATTAATTCGCTCTTCGCCTATTAATATTCGGAATTTTATTTTTAATATACCTACCCTTGAAAAAAGCCGTGGTGGCCTCGTGGTTCGGCCCACCGCCTCTCATGCGGAGGGTCGGGGGTTCGATTCCTGCTCACACCTCTAAGTTTACTTATGTGCGAAATTCAATTTGAATTTACCACTGAGCTTTTGGGTGAAGGAAAACATCGTGAGGAGGTTTCCTCACGATGTTTTCCTTCACCCAAAAGCTTCCGCATCTGCGAATTCAAATATGTGTGTGAAGTCCCCAATCCGCACTGGGTCCGCGTGGGGACTATAGCCCAAACCCTCTCGCGATGAGAGGAGGTCAGTGCCCAGCAGTAGGACGCAAATAGGCTGTAGTAGTAGTAGTAGACCTACCCTTAAAATCGCGTCCACCTATCACACAGGCTCCGTTTCTGGTTCCGATTCCGATAAACTAAATTGAAAACATCTGGTTCCGCTTTCGGTTCCGATAAAACCACATCCGTTACATCCCTGCTGTGGGTTGCCAGCTTTATGCGTGCGGTTGGTCACGAAATGATCCCAACTCAGCATATGCTGCCGTTTTTTGCGCCAGCGCTGATCTTCCGTTGGGACCATTAGATGATTCCGCGGGAAACTACACAAATTCAATTGAAATAATAATAATAGAGAATAATCAAATAACAAAACGAACTGAATTAATTAAAAAAAACTTAAGGTATCTTGTAAATCTTGTAATTATGATAGCTCTAACACTTTAGGTCGAACCACTATTCATACATACCTAACTACAAAAACTAAAATGGAAGTGCGAAAATGATTTAGCGATCTAATATCGGAATATTGACGCATTAATTAATCCTCGCTGGCTCGTATTTACGACTTTCTATTTAGAACTAGTGCTGTATAGATTTTCAGTAGTTGCTTGTTACGTGTTATTGTTCATATCCTGAATGTCATGCGATCTCTATGTCTGAACTGGGAAAAGCACCAGGTACGTATCCTTTTGTCTCCGTTGTCTGACGTAGCGCTCACGGTAACAGAATCTAGGTGTAGACGCTTTGTTTTAAATACCTAATTAGGTCAAAGTTCATAGGCACTTGAAAACTTTAGAATGCATTTTTTTTATTCAGATTAAATAAGGCATTAAAATGGTTGCAGATAAAATCTGAGAAGATATTCATGAAACTTTGCATTTGTGAATACAAGCGACCAGGATTGGTAACAATTTGGTGGTACCCGAAATGAAAACGAGACTATACGGCAGGAACACCTACTGTATGTCGATAAGCATCTATAACCGGTTGCATAATGACATAAAAGAACTGCCACTAAATCAGTTCAGAAGCGCACTTAAAAAGTGGCTTATAAACCAATGCTTCTACTCGATTGAAGAATATTTTAGGTTTTTTGATAAGTAAGGTATTCTATTGTTTCAGTTTTCTTTTTTAAGTTTATTTATTTATTTGTGTTTCTTTTTTGCATGCCAGATGCTGGCGAAATGTATGGAACCACCCAAACCAATCCACCTTGTACACTACATTTTAAGCTAAATAAAATTTTATTCTATTCTAACCCAGTCAATGTTGATCTTATTTGTCAGTAAATGGCACGCTTTAGTATTTGAAAGGAGCGGACCCAATATATTATAATATCGATGTTTCATGTCGGGTCAAGCGAAAACTAAAAGGCAAACCCGTATCATTCGTAAACAGGATTTATCAATAGGGTATCTTTGAATTAAAAACACATTGATATAAATGTGAAACTACATTTTGACGGTGTACCTACCTATACCTTAAGGTACAAATACAACAAATACGACGGGAAAGACGTCGGATATCTCCTTTTCATATTTAGTTCTCGCTTGCTTTCTTTGGATTACTCTTTGGCGTTTTGTATGGATGAAATATACAATTTAATGGAAGACGACTTGAACTAATCATTGCCATAAGATAAAAAGTCATGATCCAAATATCAAGGTAAGAAACAAAAACCAAAGCTTGCAACCCGCAAAAAACCTTTCGTTACCGCGAAGCTCGTCTCGTTTTACGTCTACAAATCACTGAAAATTGAGATTGTAAGGTGACGCTGACAATTTACACGTTCGGAAACCGGGCGGCGTTGTCTTTGGAAATGGTAAGTAATACGGGGTGCAACTTTGCGTGCCGCCTTGTTATTTTTGTATTACCTAAAGGTGGCCTGTCACTCCCTCCGATTGATAGCAGCCGCATGCGGCCGACAAGAGTTTTATCGATATTTTTTGTCTTTAGTTGCTATTTATAATTACCATATTAATTTTGGCCTACCTGATGGAAACAATAGTACCTATTTAGTACCTTATTATAAATAGAAAAAAAATTGCGATCAGAAAGTGAGGTGCGCCAGGTGCGCGGGGCCCCCAAAGGCACGGGGCCCGTAGCATTTGCTACTCCTGCTATATATGGTTAATCCGGCACTGGATTCTACTGTTAATATTCTCTATTAAACATTCTACTCATTCAAGAACAAAACAAGCACTTTCATTGCTTAAGTTAATCCTTAATGATTCCCTTGGTGACTTCTAGAAACAGAAGTTGACCATTAGTAGGAAGGAACGTTACTTTGCTGTCGAAACAAGCGAACTACGACCATGAAGTTGACTCGGATGTATACTTAATTTCATACGTGTTGTGGTATATTATATGTGCTTTGAAGTCGGTGTAAATAATTTAAAAAAAATGTGATATAATGCGTAGACACTATAACTAGGACTAAACTGAACGAAACCTACAGTGAAATGGAAATTGGAATACCTACACTTATTAGTTAGTTAATGTAACCTTTTAACATGATTATGTAATTTACAGTACATCGGTGTTTAGGTTCACGCAAATAACCTAAATTACAGAAAAAGCAGTACGGTTTTCGGTGTCTAGTACCTACCAGCACGGAATCACCCGCCTGAATCTAGCCGGCGCGCAACTCGCGCCCAACTCGCCCTTATCATCATTTGTTTCATCCGGAGATGGAGAGTGAAACAAAGGCCCGCGTAGTGGTACACACACACATTTACAAGTGTACAGACATCCTTGCACGCACACAGACGTCATTTCACGCAAACATTGACACTTCATTCGAATTGTGTTCGAAAGCATTTATAGGCCGTGTCCGCCCTGTGTTAAACACAAAACCTTTTAACATAATGATGTAATTTATTAATTATGTAATCGGTGTTTGTTCACGCAAATAACCTAAATTACAGAAAAAGCAGTACGGTTTTCGGGGTCAAGTACCAGCCTCATTGAACGAATGAAACATACCGTTTACTACTACTACTACTACTACTACAGCCTATTTGCGTCCCACTGCTGGGCACAGGCCTCCTCTCATCACGAGAGGGTTTGGGCTATAGTCCCCGCGCGGGCCCAGTGCGGATTGGGGACTTCACACACATCTTTGAATTACTTCGCCGATGCGTGCAGGTTTCCTCACGATGTTTTCCTTCAACGAAAAGCTCAGTGGTAAATTCAAATTGAATTTCGCACATAAGTAAACTTAGAGGTGCGAGCCGGAATCGAACCCCCAACCCTCGGCATGAAGCCGCGGTGGCCTAGTGGTTCGACCTACCGCCTCTCATACGGTTTGGCCGTCCCTTAAATATAAACGATTCATGACACGACTAGCCCGACAGCCTGATGTTGTGTACAAACGATGGATGACCCTGTTCTCTGTACACGAAACACCACTTGATGGTAAATCGGGCCGATTTTGAGGGTCAAAGCTACACGGTAGCGCTTTTAAGGCTTTATATACGCCATTATAAGGCAATCATAGGATTCATTTGCCGAAGGATACAATATGTGTCTATAGATGATGAAATAAACAAAACTGATATTTTGAATAACTGTTTCCCGCGACTTCGTACGCGCGTAAACATTAAAATGTAAATATCCCATTTTTATCCCGTTTCCTTGGGAATTTCGGGAAAACCTCTCTTAGTGCTCCTCTACACTCCCCAAGGAACCTACATGCCAAATTTCAGCTCTCTACGATCGGTGGTTTGACCTGTGATCACTCTTGCCTTTTATATAATAGATATGGCACCAGATCAGTTCTTTTAATTCTTTATTGATTTCCTTTAGTGAAGGAAATTGTATCTAAGTAACCTATACTAAACTAAGCGAACGCTTATGAAACTCATCTGGGTTAATAATGCGGTTACCACCTATAGTAACTGTCACCATTATTTTGCTTATTAGATGATAAAGGTGCTTTATGTCTGCTTACTTAAGTCGATGGAATATAAACCTCTTAAGCCCTTTATGTAGTGGCTCGTAAATAAATTGTAATTATTTTCATATAAGTACTGATTAAGACAATAATCAGCTGTCACTGAACCTTTTCGTCAGGGGCTCTATGCGAAGTCTTAAATAGGGATCTCCCTTTTCCCCATAGGATCGCACACGCGTCAAGTTGAACTTTAAATCTAGCTCCTTAAAATTCACGCGACGCATGAGCGATCCTGTAGGGAAGAGCGAGGTCCTTTTTTGAAGACTTCGAATATAGGCCCAGGCAAACGAGAGTTGTGGCATACCTATATGCCACTGCCACAACTCTCGTTTCCTCACAGACACAGGTAAGTACAGTCGACGTCAAAGAGATATTTACACTTTTGGACCTTAATACAACGGAATAGGGTGAAAAAGTGTAAACATCTCTTTGGTGTCGACCCTACAAGACGTAAACCTTTAAGCACAGTACACAAACTGTGGTATAACAGAATACCTCGGCGAACTAACTCATCACTAAACTCCTTAAATAGGTCATCGACAAGTTTGAAGTGAAGTGAACGCTTGCTTCATCAATCTCCCCCGTTTCTAGTAAATCTTAATTTCCTGTCTCATACAACGTCAACAAGCCTATCATTTAGTCTAAATTGGGACTTCCTGTTCTTTGTCAAAGATTTCCTGTAAAGCAAGACTGAAGAAAAATACAACCTTAACACCCCCGTCCCCATCACACTAATCTGTAACAACAGGGGAAAGAAAATTCTATTTCAAATGGTTTCATCGGTTTCTTTTCACCTTAGACACTTTTGTTTGAATTTCCCGAAAATGAAAACCAATTCCTTGAAATATTACGTTGGTGATTGCTTAATTTCGTTCTGAATGTTTTCTTTTCTGGCAACTTTTGTAAATGGTTCGTTTTTAATACGCTTTTTTTTTCAGGGAATTATGGTAGCCTGCTGAATCTAGTTTGGTTTTTAAACTTAACTGTATTTGTGCACGATGCATTCAAAATAAAGTATCCCTTTCACAGGAAAAGATTTGATCGGATTAAAAGTTATTTACGTAGTCTCAATAGTCTACAGTCTTCTGTTTCAGTGAACCAGGCTCTTTGAAATAAAAAATATGAATCATTAAACATCGTTCCTTTTTACACCCACGCATAACAATTGTTGTAAGAAAGAGAAAAACTCTAATTTTAAAGCCAAATCTCCACTGAGAACCGTTTCAAAATGCAGACGACGTTAAACAATTTACCAATATCTTAACTTTACGAACTGTGGTCTGGTTAACTAGATTCAGCTTTATGATTGGTTGATAATTGCATTAATTAATGACTTTCCTTGAGTCTTCGAGCGGGGCTATATTTGAAGTATTAAATAGTGAGATTCCCTCAGAAATGAGGATATCCGCAGTAGAAGTAGGGTCACCGACATAGCCCGAAGAATTGCGAACCTTAAGTGGCAGTGGGCGGGGCACATTGCTCGCAGGACTGATGGCTGATGGGGCCAGAAAGTCCTGGAGTGGCGTCCGCGAACCGGTAGACGAGCTGTCGGTAGGCCTAGAACAAGATGGAGTAACGACCTTGTAAAGGTCGCGGGAACGCGGTGGTTGCGAGTGGCACAGGACCGGTCTAAGTGGCGCGCCTCGGGGAGGCCTATATCCAGCAGTGGACGTCTATCGGCTGAAATGATGATGATGATGATGATGATGAGTAAGATTCCCTATAGGATCGCTCACGCGTCGCGGCGTTGCGACCGAACTTTAAGCAGCTAGATTTAAAATTCAACAATCCTATAGAGAAGCCGTGGTGGCCTATTGGTTTGACCTACCGCCTCTCATGCAGAGGGTCGGGGGTTCGATTCCGGCTCGCACCTCTAAGTTTACTAAATGTGCGAAATTCAATTTGAATTTACCACAGAGCTTTTCGGTGAAGGAAAACATCGTGAGGAAACCTGCACGCATCTGCGAAGTAATTCAAAGGTGTGTGAAGTCCCCAATCCGCACTGGGCCCGCGTGGGGACTATAGCCCAAACCCTCTCGTGATGAGAGGAGGCCTGTGCCCAGCAGTGGGACGCAATACGCTGCAGTAGTAGTAGTAGTAGTAAACGGTATTTCATTCTTTCAATGAGGCTGGTACTTGATCCCGAAAACCGTACTGCTTTTTCTGTAATTTAGGTTATTTGCGTGAACCTAAACACCGATTACATAATTAATAAATTACTATAATTATAAAGTAGTAATCCTATAGGGAATCTCACTGTCCCTATTTAAGACTGCGAATATAGCCCCTGAATAGTCTATGATACTATTAAACTTTAGTGTGATTGATCGTGAGGTGGGAAATTGGATTATAACTACAAACATGGTTATTATTATGGAAGTGTATTGTAATAGAGAAGTTTAATAAGTAAAGTTTATGCATCATTGAAATTAGTTATTTATTAACACATATACCTAGGAGTATGTATAGAATACGACATAGTCCCGATTTTGGAGGAGTTTTCTAACATGCTATCGGAGGTTTTTGAAAGATGGATTTTTTTGTTTATAGTTAATATCAAGTTGGCAAATTTGAGAACTTTGTGGTACGGTGGGGCCCATCCTCAACTCCAGGTTTTGGTCGAGCCCCTAATGTTTTATCATGATGGTAACTCATACTGGAATAAAGGTAAGTTTTGTCAGGTTTTGTGCAGGTGGTGCTGAATTTTTATATCTTTAAAGTAACACCTGACCTTTCATTTTTAAAAAGAAGATTTATGCACTTTACGCTGGAAAAAGACAAAGGTATTTTTCACGTTTACTCAGAGCGCCTCTTTCAGGGACATACTTACATATTTAAGAAAAATTGAGCCATTTATATGTACTTAAAACTCTTTTTTGTGTATCTATCTTTTATTTATAACTATTTAAATTACACCATTTCATAATTAAATAAGATAATCTATTGGAAATACGAATAAAACTACATAATTTAGTAATTAAATAAAACACCTAACCAATTGGATACTTATACGAAGTAACATTATTTGTTTAAACAAACATGGTGAGAGATATATCTACTTTGTAGACTTGTAAGACCAATCAAATAAAAGGGTACCTAACTTGGACTTCTAGCTAGAGCCTTCTAAGTAAGCAGCTATACCTAAGTATCTACTTTGGTTTTAGAGCTCCAGAGTAGATTGCCTGCACTTGTATTTAATTTAACAAAATAAAAACTTATGTGCACTCCCTTGCCCAGTAAAGCCAGGAAATATGTTCTAAGTAGTCGTAATTTTAGGCACGTTATTAGGAATATATCAGTGCTCGCATTGTTGTGTTCCGGTAGGGGAGTAATAGGGCATTGGCACAGGGCGGACACGGCATATTAAAAGCACGATTTCGAACACAATTCGAATGAAGTGTCAATGTTTGTATGCGAGGACGTCTGTGTGCGTGCGAGGACGTCTGTACACTTGTAAATGTGTGTGTACAGTCGAGTTCGCCAATATATACACACTTTTGCACCTTACCACGTTGTAATAAGGTCCAAAAGTGTACACATATTAATGAGCTCGACTGTACCAACTACGTGGGCCAGAGATCTACTCTCCATCTCCGGATGAAACAAATGACGGTAAGGTCGAATTGGGCGCGAGTTGCGCGCCGGCTAGAGTCAGGCGGTTGATTCCTGGGGCCATTCTGTATGTAGTACTATTAAATATTCTGTGCCACTGGTGAATACGGAGAAGAAGTAAGAATTTTAAGAAAAACAGACATCCGGATATATCTACGAAATCATTTTTGGCCAAGTTGATACGGAAGTTGATACTTCGCTCGCTCAGTCACTCCATTGCGCTTTTACATGTACCACGCACCAAAAACACCGCAACCAACAAGTTGGCGCAATCAGAAACTCTTGAAACGGCTGCCTACTCCTTTCAAGTATTTGCGGCTATGTTGTACCATCGGATCTTTTGTGGGGCATCTTTTACAAAACTCCTGGATTTATTTCTGTATTCATGAAACTTAAACAATAAAACGGTAAAATTATTTGTAAACCATTTTTCAGTGGAATTTCATCTATAGAATATTTTTTTACATTTATTTAAAATATTTTTTAATTCGCAAAGTTCAAACTTTGTTCGTTAAGACTTCAAATGAAGAAAAAGTCTAACACTTATATGATTACTTCGCTGTCATTCTATCTAAAGGGCCTCACCCACGACGACTTTTTGTAGCGATGCTACTCATATCGCTATCTTTTTTTTACATCCCCTTAGTCTCATCGATAAACTCAACTGTCAATAAATTTTCAGGGTACTGTCACTTCTTAAAATCGCTATTTTTTCTCCTCCAGTTCTGACTCTTAATAATATAAGGATCTTTCAACAGGTCCTGCTCAAATTCACTTCGTCCCGCGTATATTTAGTACTAGCTTCTGCCATGCGTTTTTCCGGGATAAAAAGTAGCCTATATGTTGACCAGTGTTATAAACTACCCCCATACCAAATTTTGTTGCAATCTGTCCAGTGCTTTTCGAGTTAAATCCGAACATACATCATACAGACAAATTTTCTAAAAATCGTTATTTTGTGTTCAGTATCGTTTTATATACATATAGTCCCCTCGACTTGATAGTTTCTTTTAATTTTCAAGCAACAGACGCGACTTCTTCAACAGACTTATTATTAGTACAGACAGATTAGGTAGGTAATTAACAAAATTAAAATTTTACTTAATAATTTGGAGTATGTTGTATTTCTATATAAATAATTGAGGTAAGTAACTGACATAATTATATTTGGATAGGATTTTTTATAAATATTTGTTTCTGTATTCATTTGCCTATTTGTTTTATAAAGATACAGATACCTATGTTACTTATTCTATTGTACAGGTTTACACAAATTAGAAGGCGCGCGGATTTAGCAATAATAGTCTCTGCGTCAACGGCTTAAGTGCTTCGTCACGCGCCTTCTAAGTTGTGTCGTGCTATAACTGCATTTAAAACGGACTCACTGACTTATCTGAGAAATACCAAATTGAAAGTTGTGTGTGAAGTCCCCAATCCGCTCTAAGCCATCATGAAGATTAAAGCCCAAACAGTCTTCTCCGGGGTTGTCTATCTTACTTTATAGGCCGAAGGAGGCTTGGGATTTACAGACTCACTTAGCTGTCACTTCTGACGTCTCGAATAACAGATTTTACCGAGAAGCAATAGGGAGTTTCCTTTTCCATGCACTATATAGAATCACCTTGTGAACTCAAATACACGACCTGTTGTTTCTAGATTTGATCGGGAATGATTTTGAAATAAAAATGCTGTTTTTGGTACCCGATAAATTTATTTCATCCATAACGTCGATAGTGTTATTAACAACAAACTAAGTAAACATTGGGTATCCAAACTTACATTGATTCTCGAATATGTATTTACCAACTAGCCTATAAAATATCGTAGTCATTATATAACATCATGTATGTATGTAGAGCAGAGGTAATAAAAAACTATATCTAAGTAAAACATCTTTATAGTAGTACACTTTTTCCCAGCCTAAATAAATCTGTTCAGAAATAATTGCCTTTCCCCTTTTTTTGGTAAGTAATTGTACAAATCTCATTAGAAATAAGAACTAATGATAAATACTAACATTAAAATATACTTTAGTCTTTTACCTCTTATATTTAACGTTTTGATTTTGAATTTCTAATTTAAATTTATCTATGCATGTACGTCACGATGGCAGGACCTATTGACAAAGTTTCTTGAACATAAATAAGTCCAGTATTTACGTTTTATTATACCGTGTACCTATTTGTAAACCAAAAAGAGTGCTGTGCTATTGTAACATCCAATTCCAACGTTATAGTTTCTATTCTGAATCCACAGCACCTTTATATTGTCACTTCATTCGATAGCAATAAAATGTTAAGAACTAATCAGGTCAGGTTAAAAGATCATTAATTTGCGTGGAAAGGTGGCCGCGCTAGGGTGACGCACATCGAAAGAGAGAAAAAAAACTGAAGACACACACACCCAAGTTAGCAAGTCACTACATTTACCTACAAAGAGATAATAAGGAATTATTTTATGGACAAATTCTTATGCCATTGACATCGTATTTAATTTTAGAAACTATTTACATTAATAATTCAACATTTTCCGTATAATATCCGTTTTATTTATCTATAAAGACTATGATAGAAAAATCAATTTCGGTATTTATTTTGAAAATTAGTTAGCTCATATCACAGCATCTATCGTAAGGTTAGACGGTTTGTGACTGTGGTATTCAAAGTTGAGGTTGTTCGTGGAAAAAGTTCTACGGTATTAGCTACTGAACTCAGGAGTTGTTTAAACCACGTTCCGGAGAAGTTCGTCTGATGACAGCAGTCCATCCTGTAACAAACACGAATAATAATTAATTCAGCCATTTTCAGAGCACCCAATTACCGTGGCCCTCTCAAATTTAGTTAAATAACCAAATAAGACATAAATTATCATTCAAGTCGGTCGAGTGCAGAATTTACTTACGAATATCGAAATCGATATATCATATTTAGTCCGGTTTGGCGAAAAAAAATCGGAAAAACAGTGGAAACTGGTGGTAATTATTTTGATGCTCTGAGAATTACCGAATCATCAATAATAAACTCACAATCTAAATATATAAAACTCAAAGGTGACTGACTGACTGACTGACTGACTGACTGACTGATATAGTGATCTATCAACGCACAGCCGAAACCACTAGACGGATCGGGCTGAAATTTGGCATGCAGGTAGATGTTGTGACGTAGGCATCCGCTAAGAAAGGATTTTGCAAAATTCCTACGGGAACGGGAAAAATCGGGATTTTACTTTTTAATATTTCTGCGCATACGAAGTTGCGGGGAAAAGCTAGTATATTATAAAAGTCCATTGGCCACAGTGACTCAATCAGGAATGAATCAGGTGGCCTAGTACAGTCAGCAGCAGAAGTAGATAAGCTGACCAGGTGTTCAAAATGACCTACACACGACCTTATTCTTAAGACGTTAAGGGCGTGTGTAGGTCATTTTGAACACCTGGACAGCTTATCTACTTCTGCTGCTGACTGTACACTCGTTTACCAAACAATACCATAAAAAGTTGGATATTTATCCTGGATGGATACCTCTCTTACATCAATAAGGATATTCCTTTAGGACGGGGCTTCAATTCTGGTTTAAGAATACTACTACTACAGCCTATTTGTGTCCAGCTGCTGGGCACAGGCCTCCTCTCATCACGAGAGGGTTTGGGCTATAGTCCCCACGCGGGCCGAGCGCGGATTGGGGACTTCACACACATCTTTGAATTACTTCGCGATGTTTTCCTTCACCGAAAAGCTCAGTGAAAAAATTCAAATTTAATTTCGCACATAAGTAAGTAAACTTAGAGCTGCGTGCCGGAATCGAACCCCCGACCCTCTGCATGAGAGGCGGTAGGTCGAACCACTAGGCCACCACGGCTACCAACACCACGGTTACACGGTACATTTACGGTATATTTAGAGCCTTAAGAGGAAGAGTTAGGTTAAGTAAAGCCTAAAATGATTATTACCTGGTTGATGTCTATGAACTTGCGCACGACGGACCGCGTGAAGTCGGGGTTGTTCACCATCTCATTCACGAACCAGTCCATCGGGATGCTGTGGAATATTCATTCCTATTAATAAAGGCTAAAGATTCAAAATAAATTAGGGAAACAGCTTTATTTTCTGTGTCATCAAAAATTATCAAAAGAAAAAAAAGGTCATCGTTAAAAGTATCTTAGAGCCCTGCCACAGTAGAGATATACTCGTATATGTATTATAGTGGTTTAGCGCAAGTGGGCCTGAGTGACATACCAGAATATCGTTAGGATCTTCTACTATCTAAAGTCCCGCGCCTTCACATTTCAAAACGCTTCAATGTATTTAAAAAGCACCACCAATACTCTCAACACATGTGTGCGTGCTGAGATAGCCATCAACTATGCGTTGAGAGTGTTGGTGGTGCTTTTTAAATAATAATAAAAAATGAAGCGTTTTGAAAACTGAAGGCGCGGGACTTTAGATAGTAGAAGATCCTAACGATATTCTGGTATGTCACTCAGGCCCACATGCGCCAAACCACTATAATATAATCGGTTTGCTAATTCGAGATAAAAAAATCTACGTTTTGTATTTTTATAACAATGTATAGGCAATTTGCTTATGTAAAAAGTAAGTTTTAAAAATACCAAGAAATAAATCATCACAGCGAGCGTGAGTTTTTATTATGGAAATAATTGCTAAGTTAAATTACATTTATTTTATTGACCGCCCGTTTTGATCTCGAATTAGCGTTTGCTTTCGTTTGTTCCTATTAGTTTCCTTTTGTTGGAACATCCGTTATAATCTGTTAAAGAATACATGGACTTAGATTGTACCATATTAATCCTATTACTTGTTAACATTATTTTTTATTTTGGTATAAAAAGACGATCCTAACGGTGAGACATTTTATTCCTGATTCTAATTTTATTTTAATTTTGTATTCTTTCTGACGATCTCAATGTGAAATTCTCTTATTTTGACATGTAAAATATGCTGTAATTTGATATTGAGAAATAAATGTCTATGTCTATTTCTATGTCTATAACCTCTGGATTAACAGTCATAAACACTTTCATATTTTTCATGACGTAATAAGACGTGTCACTCTATGGAACCTGGGGGACCGAGATTTGCTCGGATGAAAATAGCTAAAACCGAGTGTTCTCCTCAGATATGACACCTAGCTAGATCGTTTTTTCGCTACCGTAAACCCCTATATTCCAAATTTCGTCCAAATCGTTAGAGCCGTTTCTGGGATCACTTGGATAAATAAATAAAGAAATAAACAGACAAAAAAAAAGATCAGCGCGTTTAAAGTATAAGATACGAGAGAGATGATGCCTCTTATTTCTTTACAATGCAATAAATTTTACTTTTACTACGGCTGACCAAGCGAAAATATGCGAATGACGTCATGAAAAGGGGCCAATAAAATATATGTACCTATGTACAGTAAAATGTCAATTACTTTTTTGACAAAGGTGGAGTTGACGGATGAGTAACGAAGATACAAAGGACATTAGAAAGAAACGATAGTTTCACTAGACACTATTACACCGTAAGTGGACCGTCCGGATGGCTACCACCGTCTCACTCGCTAATCTGCCGCCAAATAGAAGTGCTCGCACTATTGTGGGCAAGGCCGCCGGTGAAATCAGTGGCATAGAGTTACGTCTTAGACGTCAGGGTTGGCAAATCAATCGAAATTGGTACCATTGGGGCTTTTTCCTATGATTTCTTAAGTATGTCCATGGGCAACTAATAATGACCGCTTACCATCTTGATTGCTCTTACATGACAAAAACAGCTTAATCTACCAGTAATGAACTGGATAAATAAATGTGCGTGTTTGTTTGTTTGTCCTTCCTTCACGTCGAAACGACTGGACGGATTTGAATGAAATTTGGTATGGAGATAGTTTGGACCCTGGGAATAACGTGGGCTATCCCGGGAAGCGCAAAGTTCCCGCGTGAACGGGAGAACGGAATTCTACGCGGGCGAAGCCGCGGGCAGAAGCTAGTTGACTTATAAGGAACTAGCCGATGCCCGCGAACTTCGTCCGGCGTAGACTTAGAATTTGCGTACCCGATGATACTATACATATAGACAGATATACTTAGTTATAGAAGTATTGAAAAATTGGTTTGACCCGTGGAAAACCCTTTCCCGCGGAAATATCGCGGAAATATCCTATTTATTGTATCTCCATACCAAATTTCATCCAAATCGGTCCACTCGTTGCGACGTGAAGAAAGGACAAACAAACAAACACACTTTCACATTTATAATATTAGTACGGAGTACGGATGTTTAGTAGCCCCTACGCATATCTCGGTCCTCAAAGGTCTAAACATACACCATCGACAATAAAGAGCGTCTCGGGTAAGCCTATCCGAATAAGCGGATCTTGCCGACTGGAAGTGTTTGTGGACATCCCCCTAATCGGTTTAGCGTGATTAAATCTGCACGAGTCGGTAGAATCACGTTTCGAATGAGATTTTCGTATGGTATCGTTTTGTGGGCGAAAAGGAACGGTTTCGAAATATCACTGCGTTTCAGCGAGCCGGCGTATCGTCAGTCTTCAGATTACGAAAGCCTTTTTTTGGTCTTAAAAGCGTAGAGTTAAAATTTTGGTTTTCCTTTTTTTCTTTGAAACAATAATTATCAATAGTGATGGCGGTCAAAAACTAACATTTTTTAAAAACTATTTCATGCCTATATCCTTTTACCTTACTATATCATCACAAATTCGTTTTTTTTCTTTTCGTCACTCTTTGCCCAAGGCAAGACGTAAAACAAGACAAACCACGGGCGGTGAATTCGTTAATGTCCCAGATCGCAGGTGTTTTGGGAACGTTCCGAAGGTGAGGGGCATAAATATGCGATCTGGGTCTGCAATGTACTATTAAAAATCTAGTTTTTGAAATATAGATTTATAGAGAGGTACTTTATTTAATTCACATGCTTAAAGATCTGTTAAGTTGTTAACATTTTGGCAATGTGTTGAAATAGAGGTCTAAATATTCAAACTCGGATTATCCTCGGGTGAGCGTCCCAATTGTGTAAATAATATATATCAGCAGCTTGAACATTTCAACGGCCATAAATAATCTGTTTAATACGGGTGTTAAAACTATCCCGAATTTAAGGGGCTAAAGCGGTCCTCCATTACAATTAATTATGTATCTCTTGAATTAACTAATTGCGGACAGTTAATTTAGAATGCACGCTATCCATAGAGAATATTGTACTTTATCGGAAACCAATAAAATTCCTTAATTACGTCACTGCAATTTGTTATGATATACTTCTATTATCATATGGCGTAGGCATGAAGATAAGCTACACTTTTATTATCACTGTTTACAAATACTAATTTGAACGTCTATGATTGACCATTTTTTGGACGCCATTTGGCTGGCAACCGAGCAAAGAACAAAGGCCAAATCGTGATGAATGGTGCTGCCAATGGACATAATAAGAAATTATAAGATTTCGGATGCGTTTGCTAATCATGAGGCCTATGATGGAATGCTAGTAAATTCACCGGCTCCTTCGCCGAAACACAACACTGCGAACGCTGATATTAAGCGGCAGGTTAGTGGGTTGGGTAAGGTGGATGATAGACACTTGAACGGACGTCGCATTAGATTAAAAAATTAGGTGCAAAAAAATATTGAAGAAAATTTCGTAAAATTAAAATATACGTGTCTATATTTCCAATCATACAAATAGGTAATAAATAATTACATCATGTAATCAAACAAAATTGAAAGTCGTTGGGTCAGTCATGAATGCTTCTTTCTGTTTCCTTTAGGTATATTATTTGACTGAACCATAATAAACGTATGACTGAATTAGCCTGGTTTTATGTTACTTACACAACTACACAAAACAGCAATGAAAACGGGTCACTTTATGTGGAAAATCCTATACAACGTGACCCGTTTTCATTACTGTTGAGTGTATGTAGTTAAATATCATGGGGTAGATTTATTTATTTGGTTTAATTACCTCTCAAGAGTTTTGTCGTCGTTTAATTCCTGTCCTTCTTTCTCCGGCGAACCCTCCAGCGTTTCCCAGAAGTTGTCCAGCCCGTACACTGTAACGGTCACCAGTTTTATTCACCACCCTTAAATTATTACTAAACCATTGCTTTATGAACACATCTTTCTCCCTCTTTATTATCTTTCTCATTGTAAGCTACGTTGCTGACCATATCCACCAATGGGATTAAGTCTTTTTGTTTATTTATATATCCTTTTATAAGAAGCTGTATATTCCTTGCCAACTGTTCTGCAGCATTTCAAACGAATATAGAGCTCTCAGGAGTCAGAAAAACGTAGTGATATGCAGTGAAATAAAGATGTGTTCAGTAACTACAGGCAGTAAAATCTTGCACACGTTTCATGTGTTTCAAAACAGCTCAATTTAAAACATTCAAAGTTCACTTGAAGTACGTCCCTACTAGCTAGATAGTCAAAGCTTTCATATAATCTCAAGTTCGTACTGAGATTTGGGTACCTTAAGCAGAAAGACTGGCTGAATTCTGCAATAAGGAAGTAGAAAATAATATGTATTCTGTTGAGCTCCTCTCCGACTGCAGGTAATCAGCGAGTCTCACAAATGCGACTATTATTTGTGATTGACGTAGAATAATCTATATACATAAAACAAGAAACTGACTGACTGACTCACTCAAAACGCTCACTAGCAGTTGAAGAGGTAAGTACTTCATTAATTAACTGCGAGCATATCACAATAGCTTACTCGAGAAATATCTCTTATAAATATATAAGAAAGAACTCCTTACACAAAAGGAGCTTAGACACAATGAAAGCTGATATCTGAGCAAGCACACTCATGTCGTTAAGTATAACATTGTAAATAGGTTCTTCGGAAATGTTCCAGAGTACAAACCATACTAAGGAATCAGGCCACAAAAAATTCAAATGTCATCTTTGTCATTCGTGCAAGTTTGTTACGAAACGAATGTAACCTGCACTCGCGTTACTTTATGGCCTGAGTCGTTATTTTGTTAGCGCATACTATAAGATAATTGTACGTTGTACCTTTACTGCGGTTGCTTCGGTTCGCAATAAGATGGCAAATTAATTGGAGTGAAACTTCTGGACAGAGCAAAGTTTTCTGTGCCAGGTATTTCTGCTCTAGGTATCTGCACTGAACAGAAGCTTTACTTAATTATTTTAATAGTTTACAATATAAAAGGACAAAAATCTCTTCCACGACGTGTGTTTGTCGAAATAGTAGATTTTAATTTAAATAGGTAATAATAATTTATAATGTGAAGGAAAAGCGATTACTTAAATATATACGACACTGATTTTATTTTGTACATTATTTCTTAAGCACAAAAAAAGTCAGAGCCTGAGATACATTTCAGGATTTCGTTATTTTCTTACGTAAATTTATTGTATTGTAGACAAAAGCAAGTGTCTCGCAGCGAATAAGAAAAAAAATGAATCGGTGCCGTTTTATCGCGGATTTCCCCAAAAATATAACAATAAGCCGAAAAAATTTAGTTTTGATACGTGAGTGTATCTCATATCGGCGTATTACCTCGCTCCCCGGACACTTTCCGCTTGCCGTAGCCGCGAGCGACGAGCACCCTCGAATGTGGCCTGAAGCCCCGGATAACTCTCATTTCTTCTGTCAGATCATCAATTTTTACTTACAAATAAAGCCCATTGAAAGTTCTTATTCTTTAGAAAGAGTTTAAATAGGATTTTCGTAATAACTCTTTAATGAGTGACCGCCGCGTTGTTGACTCGCAAGTTGATTTTAGATTGTAAAGGATTTAATAGGTTTAACTAAATTACACATTTATAGATAAGCTGAAATAAAGCCGAACGCGTCATAAACACTCAGATGTCTTGCATCTTGTAAGCCTAAGCAGCACAGCTTATACACTTGTCTCGGTGTACCTTCTTCAGCGGTTTCGTCATTACCACCGCGTTTGCCGAAGTCAGTAGCGACCATCATGGAGCTCTTGGGGTTAAACCGCCTGTAGGATTCTGTCAAAGAGATTTTTACTGAAACTACCCGTTCAGAATGTGAGAAAATCGCGAGGAAGAAGACCAGTCACAATGGTATTGGGTTTGCCGCTTAACTATTTGTACAAGCATTTAACCTCGATTTCCCTTGATTTAGCTTAAACAGATCTTTATATTTAACCTTCAGATAAAGTGCGAGTTCGAAGATAACCAAGTCCCCTAAGAAATAATAGAAACCTCGATTATTTTCGAATTCAATTCAATTGTTTGTCACTAGAGTCCGCTTGACGGGGTGAAAGATTCGTTTAAGCCAATCCAAATCAAGGGAAATATAACAGAGCACAAACTCGGTCACCGTGGTGTTATCATAAGGCTGCACTAGACCCAGTTTTACTACTTACATAAACATCGTTTGACCCAGCAGAAGTTTTCAACCTTGGAGTCAGAACTCACAATTCATTTTGTGTTTGAAAAGAATTAAGTTACTTTAACAGTTTCCAGGACAAGTACAGTAAGAACAAGACTCTATTCTACTATTTTAAGAAACTGTTTCTCTCGTTGTAACTCCAAAGTCTCTAAAAACTTTTCAGGTCGGTCCATAGATGGCGCTTGCACACCGAAGATCCAACGCCAACTGTATCTATAAGCATGACATCTATTAGACCAGTATCGTCAATAGGTTAGGTTTCTTTCAACAAGCCGGAGTAAGTACTCTTCCACTCTCAAAGCACGAGTTAGCAGGTTTTTCGATCCTTGAAAAGGGTACCTTCGGGCTCCATTTCCGGAGTCCTCTTCCCGAAATCGCGAGCGATCCCGACGGAGGGACTCTTAAATGTTGGCGTGCCTCGACTCGAGCGCTCTGGCGGCGATTGGTGCTCAACGTCGCCTTAACAGGGAACGACGGTTAACCAAAATAATACTAAAACAATGTCTATTGGTTCTACAAAATATAGTATTTTGGCAGCAGATATGACGGTCTAATCTTCTCGATAGACACATTTATAAAAATGTGTTTAAGACAAACAAAAATAAGAAAACAATGGAGTACTATACGTGTAATTGTTTCTCTTAGAAAACAAAATGAAATCATCTACACAATTATCATCTTAATACCTATAGTTTTTCCCTAAAACCTAATTCCTTAAACATAACCAAAACATTAGACTTTGCAAGTATGAGTTTTATTTGAATGTATGTTCGATATCTCTATGTAGTTAGGTAGCTACATAACATACTCATCATATTCAAAGAAGAACTAGACTAGAAGTTTTCCGATATTCGGCCCGTCGACATGTGAGGACCTTTTTTCAATTTTAAATTCACTCGGCTGCTACGCATCGGTGAACTACGTACACTGACCGCTGTGAAAAACAGGCAATATTGCTGTCGAAATCTTCTGGGTCACTAATTTACCAACAATATTCGCTATAACTGCATTCGTTCTCAACTAGAAATATTGGATTAAATTTCTATTAAGATTTATGTCAACTTTATTAATAAAAAAAAATGTTCGTTACATTAGGAAAATGCGGACAAATATAAATTCATAACAAACAATTTATCAAAGAGCGGATTCGGAGCGAGAACTTTTGGAAAGTTGTACAAAACAATCTCACGGGTCATTTGAATTTCAAAGACATGAAAAGTGATGAGGGCACAAAACTCGCGGCAAATTGAACATCCTATTAAACTCACAGTTGCAGTATAAAACTTCAAAAGATGGTTGTGCTACTTTATAAATATTTTCCTACATTGAAATGGTAAATTTGCTCCACAACTGCCTTCAGCCCTTTTCCACGTTGAGATGAGCAGGTTTACATTTTTGTGGAAATGGTTACTGATCTTTCAGAGGGTAAGGTGAGCAGCACTAACCAAGTTACCCTTTTATAAGTGATAAACAGAGCATAACTTGAACATACCTCTGATGAAGATCCCATCTTGCAATGAACGATCGCATTTCAGCTTGAGCTAGTAAATTTTTGGGTATCCCGTAATTACATCTTGGAATTGATGATTTTCTTGTCTTAAGGAATTCAACGTTACAATGTATAGATGGGTCGGTTAATCTGTGCCCATTTAGCAGACGTAATTCTGTTCGGTTAGGCAGGATTCTGTTAGATTAGGTTTAGTCCAACCAGTCGAACGGCGGCTTACCATACTAATTAAGTGAGGATAGATTGGGGCAATGGTGAATTAAGTCTGTAGCTGCATCTATAATGGACCAATTAGGAGAATATTAACGTCTCCATTAGTATATATCATTGATACAATTTTATTATTAACATTATTAAATTATCATCAAGACGAGAATGATGTCAATTTACGAAGTAGGTATGTACAATATTGAACATTCTTAACTGCTCGTAGAACTTGCTGAAGAATTCTTGCGAGCAAGCAAAGTCTGGTTCAACTCCCGATCTTCACGCTTCACATGAGTTCTGCTGCTTCACATACAATGTCTGTTCAGGATTTGCGGGCAGTAATCATCTCGATGTTCTTGAAGACTGGCGTGGGCCCTGTTTATTGGCGCATGCCACGCCGGTCGCCGCGCCATCTAACAGGCACCAAGCACAAAGTACCGACTCATAGAAGTATGTCCAATGTGTTTTCAACATTTTTGCACCCAGGACCTAAACTTATCAGCGGGTGGTGGGTTCTTACTTATCTTGACGACCTTTAACAATTGCATGTTCGGGACTAGTACAAGTTATATCACGATACAACTTAGAAGGTGCGTGGATTAAGCCATAATAGACTTTGCAACACAATGTAAATTGTTCATGGAATAAAAACTTACTTACATCAACGGCTTAAGTGCTTAACCGCGCGCCTTCTAGGTTGTGTCGTGTATATTACTTACATTCCACCTTGAGGGTCAGATTACAGTCATTCCGGGAGAGCCACATTTTATCACCTTATTTTACATATTCCTGAATACTCACTCAGCATGCCAACAGGATCTTCATGTACAATCTATTGGACTATAATATGAGCTTTTGTTTCAGATCGGTGCTGGTAGCTTGGGTAACATGAGGGGAAACCACGACGACTTTTTGTAGCGATGCAGTAGCGCGTTTCGTAAACGCGCGACAGCGTCGCTATAACGCGCGTTAGTAACAGTGGGCGAGGGCAAACAGCTAGCGACCGAATCGCGACTGTATCGATGCGAACGCGCGACAGCATCGCTACTGTGTCGCTACAAAACGTTGCCGTGGGCGAGGGCCCTATTGCCGCAACGGGGCTATTGCCTTGTGGCCTGGAGTGTACTCACGTTCGGTCCTAGTGGAAGGGCGGGCGCGTTTCCCGAAGCCACGGGCCGTCATCATCTCGACGTTCTTGAAGCCGCGCGTGGGCCGCTGCTGTTTGGCGCGCGCCACGCCACCCGCCACGCCATCCGACAGGCAAAGGCACGCCGCCACCGCCACTAGGAGAAGCTGCATCGTGATGCTCATGATGTCTGTTGATTTCATAGAATATCTTAATATCAATAATATAAAAAAAGGCCGGAAAGTTCTCGACAGGGAGACGAGATGTTTTCCGCGACTTCGTCCCGTGTACATAGAATTTGCGTACCCGATGATACTATACTGTACATGCATAGTAGTTGTTATTATTCTTATTGAAAAAAAAATTGGGTGGTCTTGAACTATACCTCCATACCAAATTTCATCATTTTACTCCTTACCAAATACCTAATTACTTTTTACCAAATCATTGTACTGTTGTTGTTACTACAACCCTCTGCTATACAATATTTTTTTCACATAATTCAAATTTCATAGCACATTTTGTCTCTTGCGTCGCGACGTACATTAAGAGTTTACGCGCGCGCGTGCATTCGCTAGCAGTGCGCGGCAACCACTAATCATCACGCCACGGTGCGAAGCCGGCGGGTGGTACTTGTAGGTATCGAGCGCGAAGAAATCAAAGAGTGCGCCGCGCCTGACCACGAGTACGCCTAGTATTACATAATTATAAAGGTACTATAATATTTATCAGAACACTTGTGAAAATAGGCTATTAAGTAACTCTTTTTCATTTGAGCAAGTCTGGATGGAAAGGGATGGACTTTGGGAGAGACCTGCGTCCATCCTGGTTATTAGGTTGATGAATAACAGTGTTATATACAATAAATAAATAAATAAATAAAACAATAAATAGTAGGTGCTATCGTCTACTAAAATTCAAGTCCAAAATTGTGAGAATTTCCCATTTTGTACATCGAAGAAAGTTTTATGGATATTTCACAGTTATCTTGCTACATCGCAGTTATCAATGTTGAAAATTTTCAACTCGACAGTTCCGACTTTTGAAAAATGAGTGAGGTGCGGATCGCGCGAACTTTCGCTAAGCATTGCTGTAAAGTACAAGTTACGGCACTCGAGACTTACGAACCGGAACTAATGTCAGTGAGGTCCTGCTAACAAGCTTCCGATCTTGGCGACATTTTACACCTACAAAATTTTATGACGCAAGTTTTATTGCCTTAATTCAAATACTAAAAGCGAGACAGCTTTAGTACTTCGTAGTCGGCAACATGTTCAAAGGCAAAGGCGAGGGCAAGTTTAAATTGAGAAAGTAGGTATGCAGTCTCTTTGCACAATTACCTTCTTCTATTACAAGGTGAATAAGGGGTTTCATAGTTTTAATGAAAAATGCGGAACAATATTAATAAAAAAAATCGGGTGAAACAGAAATAAAAACTCGGTAGGTATCGAAAAGTATGCCCATTGTCGTTCATAATGTTTATTATAAATTCTTAACTGTGCGCTTATTCCTTTCGAACAGAAACCATAAAATTCTATAGAGAAAGGATTTCAGTTAAAAATCAATCTATGAAAACTTCGACGTAACTTCTTGGATTCTCCCATAGCCAAGCAACATTGGGAAAACAAAAGATAGAAAACGTTATAGAACTTATATAAAATGCTTCGATGCCGTAGAGGCCAATGCAGGAAGCCCTAAGCCTAGGATAATCTAGTTCTATATCCGTCCCCAGAGGAATTGCATTTTGTGTCAGTCCTCTATGCATTTATAAGTGAGCATGATCTTACGGTGAATTGAATTTTAAAATTTTACCGCTTTCTTTGTTTATGCTGTTTTATCGTAGAGACGTATGTAACTTGGATGATTTTGAACGTCATTCGGCTCATTTAGCACTCAATGGGCGCGATCCATCCAACATAAATCTTAACAAACAGGAAAAAAGATGGCAAAGTACCTTTGAGTGTTCAGCATGAAAAAAGAATACTATGTAAGTAGGTACAATACAATGTAGTTATTGAACACATTCAAGGAACAGTACAGACACAATGTACTTAATTACACAAAAAGTATGGCATACAGCAGGCGGTCTTATCTAATTATGTACCTACTTATATTGAATAAAAATAACACTAATTATGTTCTGAAATATAGGGTACCTAATTGATTTCGCAAGACTCCGAATGCCACTGTCAGACGATAAAAATTGTAAACGTAACTATTCTAATTATCTAGTAGTTGAATATTTTAATACGACTTCTAATAAAAACAGAGGTATTTTTACTGCTGAAAACATTGTTTTATGCTTAGGTATTCTCGTTATACTTTTAATGAACTCGTTTCACAGAAACTTTTACATTAAAACGAAAATTACGAATAGCAGTAAGTATAACAGTCGTCTACATGGAAAAAGAAAAATTCAACAAATGAGTTACTGACCTACTTTTACTTCCTTAATATTGAATTAACGTTACGACTAAAGAAAAATCGCAAATGAGATTTCAATTTAAGTATATTTGACATTTTACCGTATAAAAGGTGATTTTAAATCCACACCACCATCATCATCATCATTTCAGTCGAATGAAGTCCACTGCTGGACATGGGCCTCCCCCAAGGCTCGCCACTCAGACCGGTCCTGTGCTACTTGCTTCCACCGGTTTCCCGCGACCTTCACGAGGTCGTCGCTCCATCTTGTTGGAGGAGGTAAATCCACACCATGCTTCGTCAAAATTAAACCTGTATAAAATACCTTAGGTACGGTACATATTTTGGGATAAATTTATCACTGCTATTTTCATATCCTGCGTGCCTAACTATTATAGATTGCACAACTCATTCGCGTTTCTGAAGTACCGTCATAGTAGGTAGGTAGTTCAGGGACTCTAATCGAGAAAGCATATTAATCAGAATTGAAAAGTCATATCACTTGAGCCTAAAGTTGTATTAGGAAACCCAAAATGACAGCTAAGTCATATAGGTAGCCAATTCGATAGCCGAAAACGTTATTGGGTAGTATCATTGACCTATAAATAAGTAATAACATATGGACGAACAGTGCCTAACAGAATATGTCAAAATATATGGAGCAAACTGACAACAGAAAATTCGTTCCAATATGCTAATAACGCCTCTTTATAACGAAGGCCAAACGGGTGCCCGAGCTGTTCGGGCACCCGTTTTGACGGGGCCATTTTTCTCCGGCTGATTGTGAACCCTTACTTATAATAGATCAATGGGTAGTATACACCATTTAGACCACACGGCGCACACGGCCTATAAAAACGCGATCTCGAACACAATTCGAATGAAGTTTCAATGTTGGCGTACGAGGACGTCTTTGTGCAGGCTAGGACATGGGACGTACAAATGTAAATGTGTGTATACCAATACGCGGGCCAGTGATTCACTCACCATCTCCGGATGAAACAAATGACGTTAAGGCGAATTGGGCGCGAATTGCGCGCGGGCTAGATTTAAGCGGGTGATTTCGTGGCCATTCTGTACGTAGTACTATTAAATATTCTGTGCCAAGAGCGAGATACAGTTGACTCCACCTTATTAAATTGTGAATGAGTGGGACGGACGAACGGACAAAGTTAGAGGTTTTTTCTGTTTCTCGAATAGTGTACTAGGAACATGGCATCTCGCTAAATTGGGTGTTAATGTAGTTATCCTTATTTGGGACACCTATGTGAACTCCCAATCCCTGTGTACAAAATCGAATATACTAGGCAAAACAAAAATGATTTTGGCGGAATAATCAAGTAAGTCTACAGTAATTGCTTTTCATTACGGGCCTCAACAATGTTTCCGTTGCCGCTTGTCGGCAAATTGTCTTTAGAGCGCATTAATTGATTGATAATTAGATAGAACCCGGCAACTTTGCCTCGGTCAACAACGGTCGGGCCTCTGATTCGACATCTTTGTGATTTTAACACAAATATTCATCAAATACTCAACAATTTGGACTTGAAAGATACGTTGAATCATAGATAGAGAATTAGGCCAAATATGTCATGAATAAGTGGACTAGCAATTTATTCGTCAACAAATATGGACCCCGAATCCACTGACGCCCACGCGCTTTGGCGCTGTTTTTTTGACTTCGCACAGTTATTGCAAAATGCGGAATTCTGAACACGTATGTTTACAATGGATAATATACACGACTTAATATGCACCAGCCTGTTGTCATAGAGGCAGTGGCCACTGGAGGGTCGTCGAAAGTAACTAATGGGGGCTATCGCGTGTGAATTTGCCACTAGAGGCGCTTGTGGCGCGTGAGGTCCAATAACATTCACTTTTCAATGGTTTTGGCGGGCTTCGTGACATAAATTATAATTTCTTTAATTTTACCTGTTGCAAAAATATTTCATTATTTGGCGATGGATGTGAACGCTATGAAACAAAAAAAAAACGATCATAGATAACGGAACTGCAGAAAATTGCGGCATAGCTACTCGATATGTTTTTTTTTTTTAATTCAGTTATTTCATAAAAGCGACATGCTTCTTCCAAATAACATCTGCCAAACTGCTGAGCAGTTTGTTGGCAGAAAAAGCTTTGATGATAGTTATTTTTAATTTATTATTAATAAACTTAATGAGATCAAGATTTAAAAGTTTGTTTCGGCGCCGATCTTAGAAAGTCGCCTTTGACAGCTTATAATACCTTGGACCTTCGTCAACAGTGGCGCCAACTGGTGAACTGGTGATACGATAGTCCCCATGGGGTTGGTAGGTAAGATACATTCACGATTTTAAAATGTAACTTGGAAACGAAATATGTAAATGAAACGCAAACTTCGAGCTAGTTAAGCTCCTTAGTTAATTTTGCCTAGTATGATACAAAAAGGATTTTCTTCAAAGTATGAAACCTTTACTGAAGCATCAATTCTTAGATTTATTTACATCAAAGAGTAAAATAGGATAGCGATATGAGTAGCGCGGCAGCATCGCTACAAAAAGACGCCGTGGGCGAGGGCTCTTATCAAAACCATGGCTAAGGGTGCCTTTCCATCGATACGACATCAGACGGAGCAGGGCGAATTAAACTACTTAAGTACTACTGCAACACCCCATTAACGTCCCATTGCTTAGGCACAGGCCTCCTCTCATCCCGAGAGATTTTGGGCTATTATGGTCACCACACGAGCCCAGTGTTGATTTGGTACTTCACACACATCCTTGAATTATTTCGCAGATGCATGCAGGTTTCCTCACGATGTTTCCCTTCACCGAAAAGCTCAGTGGTAAATTCAAATTGAATTCCGCACACACCTAAAGTCAGAGGTGCGCGCCGGATTCGAAACTCCGACCCTCTGCATGAGTGGTAGGTCAAACGACTATGCTATCACGGCTTTTTTACCTAAGACTTGATTAGTGTCTATATAGTCGCCGTCAGATCTGATATATCGGAACAAATAAGGGTGCGATCATAAATATCTAAACATGCACTTAACTTATTAACAAATCTGACGGCCGGATTGGTCCAGTTGGTAGTGACCCTGCCTTCTGTTCCGATGGTCGCGGGTTCGAGTCCCGGTCGGGGCAAACTTTGTGTGATGAACACGAATGTTTGTACTCGAGTCATGGATGTTAGTATTTATATATGTATGTATTTGTCTATATAAGTATTTATATCGTTGTCTAGCATCCATAGTACAAGCTTTGCTTAGTTTGGGGCTAGTTCAATGTGTGAAATGTCCCAAGATATTTAATAAGATCGTCTTCTGATAGGTATGTATGATCACCTTGTTCCTTCACATACATATACCCGATGACGACTGTATCTACTAGGTAATTAAATCAAATTACTATGGACAATATTTACGTATTTATTACACGAGCTAAATGCGGGTGACGTGAGCCTGTCCACAAAGCTGACGGCTAGACACAACTAGAATTACATACTCCATACTCTAGGGGCTGTTTACATAACATAAACGTAATTGCATCGCATGCATGACATTATGTACCTGGTCGACTGAGCTTTGCTAGCTTGAAGCTGTTTTTGAGTTTTCCCCTATATTCCAAACTAGCTTATGCTCCAAATGATGCTCTATCTACCTTTGAAAACTGCATTCAAATCGGTTCAGTACTTTCGGAGATTAACCCTAACAAACAGGCCGACAGACAGACAGAAAAGATTTCTAAAAATCGCTGTTTTGTGGTCTACCATATATCTTTAGACCCCCCGTTCCTTTTTTGAACTTTTCTTTCTATGTACAGACACGCCGGGTTCTGCTCTTTTATTACCTATAGTATAGATTGTTAGGGCCGTTTCTGAGATCGCTAGAGAGATATAAATACAGATAGCGTGTTTAAAGTATAAGACGAGTGTTTACTTCGGTCGGTACTCCTATTATAGTGATACTAGCTTCTGCCCGCGACTTCGCCTGGGGGAATTCGTTTTATCGCGCTCCCGTGGGAACTGTGCGTTTTTCCGGGATAAAAGTAGCACATGTCCTTTTCCGGGATTCCAACTATCTTCATAGGTACCAAATTTCATCCAAATCCACAGACAGATAGACAAACAGAGTTATTTTCACATTTATAATATTAATATGGACTACGCGACTTCGTCTGCGTGGAATACGGTTATAGCGTTCCCGAGGGAATTGAGTGTTAAACAAATTATATACTAAAAACCTTCCTCTTGAATCACTCTATCTATTAAAAAAACTCGCATCAGAATCCGTTGCGTAGTTTTAAAGATCTAAGCTACATAGGGACAGACAGTGAGATGTGTAGATTGAAGCGGGCTTCAGGTGGTGAGGTTCAAGATAGACCAAACATGCTTGGAACAGCAGGAAGCGACTTTGTTTTATACTATGCAGTGATAATATGGATGACTCAGGGTTTTTTGAGGTTATAAAGCAGTAGCAACGAACAATTAGACTTTTATTGTAAAGTTATTAACTACTTCGGACTACTAGTTACGGACGGCTCAAACAACTTTTCGACGTCATTAGAATGGGGTGTGGGATGATGAGGGGAGGCCTGTGCCCAGCAGTGGGACACAAATAGGCTGTAGGAGTAGTAGGATCAAACTGGCTATGACCAACTTTGACACGTTATAAAATCAATATGATTTGTCTTTATTTATAGGAACAGAGCAAAAGTACGTCTACATAAATGTTAACGTGTACAATTTTTTACAAAATCCAATAATGTTACCTATTTATAACCCAAAAATTAAACTGTTTCCCAACTAAAAGCGATAAGATATGTTACTGATTTACTTTATGACGAACGCCATCATTGTTATGAACAAAATTAATAGTACGATGTGATCTAATGCGTGAAATCCATATCCATATTAATATTATAAATGTGAAAGTAACTCTATTTGAATTTACCACTGAGCTTTTCGGTGAAGGAAAACATCGTGAGGAAACCTGCACGCATCTGCGAAGCAATTCAAAGATGTGTGTGAAGTCCCCAATCCGCACTGGGCCCGCGTGGGGACTATAGCCTAAACCCTCTCGTGATGAGAGGAGGCCTGTGCCCAGCAGTGGGACGCAAATAGGCTATAATAGTAGTAGTAGTAGTAGTAGAAAGTAACTCTTGTCTGTCTGTCTGTTTTTTACCTCTTCACGCTTGAACCGCTGGACAGATAGATGAAATTTGGCACGGTGATAGTTGGGGTCCCGGGAAAGGACATAGGCTACTTTTTATCCCGGAAAAGCGCATAGTTCCCGCGGGAGCGCGATAACCGAATACCACGCGGGCGAAGTCGCGGGCAGAAGCTAGTTAATATTATAAATGCGAAAGTAACTCTTGTCTAGCTGTCTGTCTGTCTGTTACCTCTTCACGCTTCAACCGCTGGACCGATTGAGACGAAATTTGGCATGGAGATAGTTGGAGTCCCGGGAAAGGACATAGGCTACTTTTTATCCCGGAAAAGCGCATGGTTCACGCGGGAGCGCGATAACCGATTTCCACGCGGGCGAAGTCGCGGGCAGAAGCTTAGTACTTACATATAACTTTAAACATTTTTTTCACACAAATTACGGTGCCGGGAAACTTAAAAACATTTAAAGGCAAAACTACTAATTTAGTCCTAAGTATTATAATGTTTTTATTTTATTTTATAAGTATTTTCTAATAATTATAATAATATTGTTTTATTTCAGGTATACCTAGATATATCTAAATACAAAACAGTTTTTGGCATAAAAACTAGGCAATGTAAATGTAACTACATAATCTATACAACTGTTCTATTTCTACTACCTACAACTACTACTACTACAACAGCCTATTTACGGCCCACTGCTGGGCACAGGCCTCCTCTCATCACGAGAGGGTTTGGGCTATAGTCCCCACGCGGGCCCAGTGCGGATTGGGGACTTCACACACATCTTTGAATTACTTCGCAGGTGCGTGCAGGTTTCCTCACGATGTTTTCCTTCACCGAAAAGCTCAGTGGTAAATTCAAATTCAATATATTCTGTTCTATTTCAATATGCGATAATTCGCATTGTCACAGATTTCATTGAATACTTCAGTTGGTATGATTTGTATTCTAGGTTCACGAGCGCCTCGGGCTAAAATGAGGTTTGCATCACAAGTGCTTTTGAAAAACAATTCACCCACCTTGTATGAACGGCATCGGAAAGTATAAAACGTACGTGTTTTCTTTTATGTTAAGCATGAACATGCAAATTAAAATCTGAAATTCAAAGATCTTTATTTTTGTTCCTACCTATTTACCTAGGTGTATACAATGAAGCTTAAATATTAACTACTTTTTATTTTAATAAAATTACGGGTACAATTTTCTTTACAACAAGGTTGATCTGGGCCTCATTCAAGTCTAGCTCCCTATTTAGCAAGATATTATATTATTCAATGAGCTATCCAGGGTAATGGATCTCCTACCTATTTCAATTAGGTACAAGGAATCTATTGGGATAATATTTTAATAGAATCTGCGCTAAATAGGTAGATTATGTTTTAAACCCGGTCTAAGTGGCGAGACCCATGTCCAGCAGTACACGTCTTTAAGCTAAAATTATGATGATGATAATTTAGGGACATGGGAATCTCTGTCCCTATTTATAAACTCGAACGAGGCCCCAAGCTCGCGCCCCACAAAGTCACAATAAAGTTAAAAAAGTTTCCTACTAGATAAATAGTTCATGAGAAATTCTCCACATTCTTTCAAAAGTTTCAAATAACCACGACGGAAACTGGAAGGTTTCCTTCTTTCAACCAACACAGTAGTTTTAGATTTTCAATATGAAAGGAAATTTTCGCAGGTAAGTTTCAAAGGTTTACAGGTGATTTTGAGAACTGTTGTGCGTTTTATGAGCCATCATAAAACGCACAACACGTACGCATATACGTACGTTACGTACGTACGTTATGCCAATAACGTGTGCATAACGTATATGACAATAGCGGGCATCTGCGGCGAATTCTGTAAACTTGTCACGAACTGCTATGTATGTACTTGGACCCACGCAACATAAGCTACATATTATGTGCAGGTCCGCTAGGCCATTTACATATATGTATTGAAAATGTTACGTAAAGTCCCTTGGAAGTAAAGTATAGACTCTAAGGATTTTTCCAAATAAGTTCAATAGATAAAACTATCACAAACACACCGTCACCGGTGGTTCTATGACATACATATTAAAATATACGTATGTTTTTTTATACAGATATATAAAAACGAACTTCCTTGTCATGAAAATATCTAAGTACGATGTACACTCAACAGCAATGAAAACGGGTCACTTTGTAAGGAAAAACCTATACAAAGTGACCAGTTTATATACATTTCGTACTTAGTTTACATGTCTTGAAATATCCTGTCTAATACTTTAGAAACAATTTTATTTTTATCTTAACAGAACGGAAGTCGAATAATTTGGAGACTTTGTTTTGTTTACAACATACAACTCACACTAAATGAAAAAACAAAACGCTTTTAAATTCAATTTTGAATAAGACAGTATTTCATTTTTATTGTCAGGTGAACATTATACAGCTGTTGACTTGTTACACCCCTACGCTTGCGGGCTTCGAGTAGATTACCATGCAGTGACATTCTACCTTTGTTTATATTCCCTCTTGTTCTATGGAGGCTTCCTTGAGCTATATTACCTGATTTATTCACTCATTTTGCTGATTCTTTTGTCGCATACGCATGTAACCGACTACGTGTGGCTTCTGTTTGTTTGCCAATTTAGACAGTAAAGATATAGAGTGGGTAATTATTTAACAGCATGAATATAATTAGATTAATATTTTCAATTTTAAAGTGAGCTTGGTTGTTACGATTTCACTTGAATACTGAACTAAATAAAACTGTAAGCACAGCTGTAGGTAAGTCATTGACACGTATTTCAAATATGTATGTGTCTTGGTTTGGATTCACAGATCACTATTATGAGCCAGAAAATGTACAGTCGACGTCAAAGAGATGTTACACTTTTGGACCTTAATACAGCGGAATAGGGTGAAAAACTGTAAACTTCTCTTTGACGTCGACCTTACAAGTAGAGATAATGTATCTACTATAGGAAGTTCCGCGCCTCCACATTTCAAAACGCTTCAATTTATTTATTATTATTGAAAAAGCACCACCAACACTCTCAACGCATAGTTGATGGCTGTCTCAGCACGCATACAGTTTTGTTTAGAGTGTTGGTGGTGCTTTTTAATTACTTTGAAGCGTTTTGAATTGTGTAGAGTTAGTATTGCTCTCGCTATACTAACTCTTTAGGAGCGTAGATTTGTAAACGTTCTAGAATTACTGATTATTTGAATATTAAAAAAAAGAAAGCCATTCTAGAACGTCTAGTAGTAATCTGAAGCTCGTTGTAGCAACGAACGCATGTAAACGTAGGCCCCATTTTTAACAAGAATACAGTAATACTTTTACTTCCTTTTTTATTTATCTTCAAGGAGTACCACGCACTACCATCTGACGATCCCCCAGTTTCTTGTCACAGTACTTAGGTACCTACCTAAATATAATTTCAAACACTTATTAGTGTTTGAAATTTTTGTATCAAAATCACTCCTGACTAAAAGCTAATAAAGCAAGTGCGCGAGTAAATAACGTGTTGTTCCATCTTACATTTTTCCAAGCGAGCAAACAATATTTTCTTTGCATATGAAATACAAGCTCTGTCTGTTTAACATAATTTATGAGAAAATTTAGGCATTTGAAGTTTGTGTGTTACTTTCTCATTTCTGCATATCAATTTAAAACTTGAGCTAATTAATCACATAGGTACATAATTTTCAATTCTATTTAAGTAACTCTGAAACAAGCACATTGTTAATAAGTAAATACCTGAACAACCGAGCTTCACTCTTGTGAAAATAGCTGAAAATGAGTTTTACCCATAGACGTAAATAATATAGACCCGGTCTAACGTACACGTACTATGTCCCCACTTCCACGGTGTCCAATTCAAAGTTCTGTCACCGAGCGCGCGTGACAATAAGCGTTTTTAAAAAAACTTTTTTGAAACTGTTTCTCAGTATCTAAAAACTCGTCTCGTTGTTGGAAAAATGTGACCCAGCTTTAGTGTCACGATACAAGTTTAACTTTGGATTGGACACCAATGAAGTGGGGAAACATGACATGTATCTACGTTAGGCCGGGTCCATACGAAGTATTATTTATGTCTATGGTTTTACCAGATACGAGACTTAGCTATGTTCCAAATTTAAAACCGTTTCTGAGATCGTTTGTATAGGTAATTAATACATGAAAAATAAATATAGGCAGACTAGCTGACCCCGCGGACTTCGTACCGCCTTAAACCTCACGGAGCCCGAGACCTTTCCAACGAATGCAAAACCGTGGAAATCGGTTCGTGCGTTCTGGAGTTATAGCGTCAGGGAGGAAAACCCGACTTATTTTTATATATTAGATAGCGCGTTTAAAATATAAAACAGACTCCAGCTCAAAAAGCTGCAAGGAGCGAATGAAACCATAAAACTCAACCGAGTAGAACAAAAGCCATGAAAAAGCCTCCATAACATTATTCAACGTTTATTCCATCACCACGAAAAAGATAAATCGAATAGTAAAATAGCAAAGGTCAGAAGCGGCGTCATATGTAGCTACATTTTCATCAGGATTAGGGTTTATTGGATCCAGAGATCTTTCGAGGGTGCAAAATTTAAACGACGTACGAAATGACCATGGACAATTTATCACGGGGCGTGGACTGGATATCAATTCTAGGGATTTGGCCCGCCGTAGACCGCTGCACGTTTCGGACGCAGCTGTATGTTGGCACTAGTTGGCAGGGCAGCAATGCCGCGCGAGGCTAAATCTTTTCAAATGATATTGATTATTATTGATATTGCATTGTTAAGTTAACGAAATCAAAAGTATACTCCCGGTAACCATAATTAAAACTTGTGTTGTTTATGTATAACTGGCCGGTGCCCGCGAAATTCGTCCCGCGTAGACTTAGAATTTGCGTACCCGATGATCCTATACATACCTATAGACAATTATAGTTATAGAATTATGGAAAATTTCGTTTGACCCGTACTTTGAGGCTACTTTTTATCCCGGAAAAACGCATAGTTCCCGCGGGAACGCTATTTCGGAATTCCACGCGGACGAAATCGCGGGCAGTTGCTAGTAAATTCATAATTAAGATTAATTTGCTCATCATAGTTAAGTTCCTAAAACTGGTAAAACATATCCATTCCCTAAAGAAATAAGTTTTAATTGAAATGATGGAAGTACGTAATGTAATTACGACCACGCCTACCTGGGAATATGTCATACGGTGTCAGAATTTGTATAAAAGTGTGAAAAGGCTTGGGCAAGTTTAATTCAAAGAGGTCATGTTTTATACCAAGGTCATGACCAAAGTTGCGATCCGAATATATAGACGGTCACGAAGATCAAGGGTAAAAACTATAGTAGGTTGTACTTGTGTATAGAAAAATACAAACATGGAAGCGTCAAATACGAGTATATGTATGTATATGCTGATACCGAAGACGTTGCTCTTTCACATGCAAATAAGGATACCTAAAGTATTTTTTCCGTTAGTCCAACGAGTCCGAAAGTGTATGTAATGTACTTAGTGTGATAAAACAGGTGATCAGTATCAGGAACATTGAATAAAAGTCCACTTTAGATTCAGGGGCAGATTCACAGTAAATCAATCAGGGCTGGAAAGAGGCCGTAATTTTACGTCTAAATAGGTGAATTAAATTCCCATCTAGAGAAATATAAATTAGCACACTCGGACGTGCGCAGTTTGCTGATATCAGAATTGGCCTCTGGAATAGATTTTTAAGTAAGTATTCGTTTGTGTAATGTAGATACCGAATTTAAGACTAACGAGTCCATTTCAAGAACTCTGTCTCAAACAGCGTCTGTCCTCTAGCATCCAAGCTCGTTTTCTTAGTTTCTTCGGCCACGTCATCGCTGGGGAGATAATTCCGTGGAATGCCTCGTACTCGTAGTTCAGGGGAAAGTCGAAGGCACGCCAAGCGGAAAGCCACCAATGCAATGGACCGACCAGGTGAAGGCTGCTCTTACTGGACCTCCTTCACGAATGATTCAGAAAGGCTGTTCGCGAAAAATGGCGATAGATAGTAAAGAAACTAAAGATAGAGAGTCAAGATATGACCACGACCTCTCTGCCAACAGTGTAACAAATAAGAAGAAGATTGTACGAGTAACATTCTCAGAAGGAAGCTACGCTAGACCAGATTAATCACAAGAATCCCTAAAAAGTAAACTACCGAACTTGAATCGTACCTACTGTAGAAGAAATGGGCTAAAGAACTATAGAAATGTAATTTTGGCACATTAATTAAATTATATAAATTATATGGATATAAGGATATATACTTAAGATATGTACTCATTTATATCGTTCATTATTCGTTATTAATTTATTACCGTCCGGTAGAGTGTAAAAGAAGGTGATATTGCGTGAAAATTTGGACCTCTTGGTGTGATCCAAATTGTACCTATACTTAAACAAGAAATCGACTATCTTTTTCTATTTTTATTCTAATTTCTACACCATCCTTTTACATTGCGATTACGAAAACATGAAAGCAATAAACGTTCGAGTATTGAGTATGCATTATTTACCTACTTAGTTATCCATATACTAATAATAAGTCTATAGAAGAACTCGCGTCTGAACCTTGAAAATTAAAAGAAACTATCAAGTCGAGGGGAGTATTATATAAACGATACTAAACCCAATAAAACGATTTTTAGAAAAAATTACTATATGTATGTATGTCCGGATTTAACTCGAGAACTACTGGATGGATTGCAACAAATTTTGGTATGGGGGTAGTTTATAACATTAGTCAACATATAGGCTAACTTTTTATCCCAGAAAAACGCATAGTTCCCGCGGGAATGCTATTAACAAATTCCACGCGGCCGAAGTCACGGGCAGGAGCTAGTTTAGCTTTAAATTTAACGCTTTAGTAACAATCCAAATACTTTACTTGTTTCACAGATATTCCTTTATGACGAATAATTGGGGTTTAATCTCTTTGATCACACTTCAGAAACGGTTGACGGTATCCAAGTTCCACAAAACTATTCGATAACTGAACCGCTTCAACCAACTGGTTGCGGTGCGTAATGACATTCAGGGACGTTTCTCTTTATATTTCTAATACTAGCCGATGCCCGCGAACTTCGTCCCGCGTAGACTTAGAATTTGCGTACCTGATGGTACTATACATATAGACAGTTATAGTTACAGAAGTATTGAAAAATTGGTTTGACCCGTGGAAAACCCGTTCCCGTGGAAATATTGGGATAAAAAGTATCCTATGTTATTGCCCGGGTCTCAATCTGTCTCCATACCAAATTTTATCCAAATCGGTCCATTGATTACGACGTGAAGGAAGGACAAACAAACAAACACACTTTCACATTTATAATATTAACTAGCTTCTGCCCGCGTCTTCGCTCGCGTGGAATTCGGTTATCGCGTTACCGCGGGAACTATTACTTTTTCCGGGATAAAAAGTAGCCTATGTCCTTTCTCGGGACCCCAACTATCTCCATGCCAAATTTCATCTCAATCGGTCCAGCGGTTGAAGCGTGAAGAGGTAACAGACAGACACACAGACAGAGTTCCTTTTGCATTTATAATATTAATATGGATATGGATACTCATATTGGACAGAAATACTCATATTTAGAGACGTGGAAAATCGTAACAGTATGTACAGCATTGTTAATACCCCTGTCTATAGTTCAATGGACAGGCATGTTGTTCATTATAACTGCATCGCATATCGCGGTATGCCTACAATGGGAGGATACTCAATCACTTCGTGGAACTTGTATGTGCATTCCACTATGATATTAGAATTCTTGATCTATCTTGAAACTGACTTGAATCGGATACTAATCCGAATTGATGGATTCTTGATGCCTTGCCACAAGATCTTTTGTAATGTTCTCCTATATATGAAGATACAAAGGTATGTGTTATATTATTAAACGAGCCGTTGCCCGCGACTTCATCCCGCGTAGAATAAAATATTTGTACCTGATGATGATTCAAAACCATTGACCTATAATAACATATGGACGAACAGTGCCTAACAAAATATGTCAAAATATATGGAGCAAACTGACATTAGAAAATACGTTCCAATATGCTAATGACGCCTCTTTATAATATGTGTCAAGATAAATATTTTATACAAAAGTAAACCTAATACTATAAGACTTAAGTGTCAAATTTACTGAGCGCCAAACGGGTGCCCGTTCGGATGACGGATGACGGATGACGATGACGGATGTTCGGGCACCCGTTTTAACGGGCCATTTTTCTCCGGCTGAGTGTGAATTCTTACTTATAATAGATCAATGTTCAAAACGTACTAATGTATCGTATAATATCTGTATTCGTTTTCAAACAACATTGCCAATGTATGAATAAGTTGGGGTAAGTAGGGGTGTAAATGTATTAAAACTCTGAATATATAATATTCGTAATTGGGCGGGCCTGTACGATACCTTGGAGCCCGGGGGCTACATGGAGCTATTGTAAATTGCTAAACACTTTGCCCCTTTAAAAGATACCTTTAAAGTATACGTATAATATGTTAAAATTTATGATAATTTCTGCCTCGATTTAAATAAGTGAAAAGCACTAGGTACAAGTATTTTATCCTCTTGGTAGCTCATATCATATCCATTTCCAAAAAGTCCTTCCTGAATCAACTTCTTTCTTATATTTGACTGCAAATGTTGTTTTTCTAGACTGTGTTTTCTTGACATTAGGCCCGAATTCCGGTCACAAAACAAGATTTTTTTTACAAAACGAGATTTCGACTTCTGAGTTGACGTTGTGCGTGTGCGTGTGCGTGTGCCGCCGTGGTGGTACAAAGGGTGAATCCCGGACTGAGATCGTGCTCAGGATCTACTACCAAATCAATTATCAGACGAGAACTGGAATCTATGTTCATGTTCAAACGCTGCAGTTGAACAATTACAGGAGCTCTAACTAGAGTCCAGCTGACAAGCTCCGAGAAAAACGAATTAAGCAGGTTGCTGCTGCAACGTTTTAGACCAAGGTTAACACCTAGTTGGGTAAAAGTTTAAATTTGACAGATATTGATACTAAAATGTAGGGTCAGTCGGGGTTAGTATATCAAAATTATCATTTCGACCTAACACCTCGTGAACAGGTTAGTAAAGTATAGATCAGTATTTATCAAAATGTATACCTATTTTCATTTTATTTCTAAGCCCCTCGCTAATCCGATTAGGACAGGGTAGAATAACGTTAATGAACGTAGAGAACGTAATACCACATGACATTATCATTTCGTTAAAAAATTGTACAATTTTATACTCAGCGTTAAAAGCATCCCTAAAGGGAGGAACTTTGGGTGAAACAGCGAGGTAATTTAATTTGGACTTTGCACATAACATAATATGCATGGTGAGTACTGAAAATTGTATACTTTTTATTTGACCAACTTTCCCGAGCTTTTATCTACTCAAAAAATATCTTACGCGGCTATCCACTACGTGCCAACATAGAGCACTTCGCTTCCTTGGACATATAATGTGGTCGTCAAGGCACTGTCTAGAGAAGCAAATTATCTTGGGCCAAGTAGACGGCAAACGTGCTCGGGGCAGAATACCGGCGAGATGGGGTGACCAAGGCAAGAAGAAGGCAGTGGGAAGCATGCACCGTGCAGTCCACGCGGCGCATGACCGGAGCAACTGGAGGTTGACACTACGGGGTCGCGATCCTCAGCATTGAGAGATCGAGGAAGAAGAAGTATATGGTCGAAATTGCGCCTATTAAACAAAAACAGGCCACTAAATGTAGACAAACATATACCTAAGCAGACAAATCTTAGTTAAAACCGATACACCTTTACTGAATTAACCAACCTCAAGAGATGACGTTAAGCTAATTATTATTGTATGCTCAGAAACCGATGATATCACTCCGCGTCAGGATTTCATAATTAACAAACGGGTGCTGAAAAGGTAATTAATGAGATTCCTCGTGATCCATTAGGGAATAATAAGCGGTTAACAATAGATTTACTGGATAACTGAGACTGTTACTGTAGCCCCATTTCAGGCATTTTTTGTTCACACATTTGGCTATTGTAATCATTGAACAATACATGTTTATCTTTCGGGCATTGAATAATTGAAAATATTGAATTCCATTACTAACAGTTTGATCTGTCCCTGTCGCAATTCCAATATAGGGCCGGGGGCGGGAGTTCAAGTCATGACTCGCACATCTGTTTTATTCAGAGTAAAAAAAAAAACTCTGTGACATTTAATTAAAACAGGCTATGGGTATGTTTAACACGGTTTATTGTTAAATATATGTAAACTATGACATTCGGACAAGCGGCTGATATAAAATAACTTAAATGTGTTTACTATATGCCTTTACGTGATGGAGTGCGTCAAACTCTGCTGTTTGACACATACTTTTAACTATAGACAATATTCAAATATCGTTACAGTTTGTCGGTCGCCAGTTACAAAACAACTGTCATATAAAACCTTTAACAGTAAGAAACCTGCTCTCCTGTATCTGATTCAACATCGTGCATTGGTCCCAAGTGGAGACTGTAACACAAACCAATTGAACGTACATATTTTTAAACTAAAACTGTTTTGCCCTTCAAATTAGAGGCATTAATTTACCTTCGACTGCCGGAATCAGTAAATAAACCTACTTACCCTGAAGCCGGTAAATCTCTTTGATTAATTAAATCGAAACCCGTTGATTGCGGAATAGTTACTTCGCTCGTTGTTTGAAACATGTTTTGAGATGGAAAATGATATTGGTTTTAATACGTTTTAAAACTTAATTAAAGAGGCTGAATCGTGTTCGATAAAGGTCATTCCAGATATGACGGAAATGCACTTTTCATCACACTTGCTCGAAAACGGTGTCATTACAGGCAGGCAAAGCGGTCTCTAAGGCCCAGATTATGACCACGGGCTTTCGAGATTTCTTATGAGCCCACGGGCCGTAATGTATTTGTCTTCAATTGTTTACTTCGAAATAATACAAATTAAAAAGTAAAACTACTTAAATGGCGGCACCATTGTTTGTGGCTAGTACGAATTGAATATTTAAAAATAAACAAAAAAGGTTTGTTCGCGATGCCGTTTAATGAATATGAAAAACATTGTATATTTCACGGGCGGTATAGGAATTGCAGTCTTGAGCCCTTTAAAAGCCCTAGGGCTTATAAATGCTCTCGACTACAATTCCTCGCTTACCGCCCTTAATACACAATGTACTATTAAACTGACCATCCCCAACATTTGTTGTTTAAATTTATCTTCAAGTAGGATAGTAAAACGATACCGGCAGGCCGCAAAGCATACTGTTAATAAACAATTTGTACACGTTCTACTTGGGTCAGTTTTATTACAGCTGTTAGTTGCCTAGTCGGTACATATTTAGCAACAGAAGTCATTATAAAACCGGATGTTTAGTGCATTTCCCCCAATTTATCTGGAATGCACTTTACTTAAGTTCATTATCACTCGCCCATTTGAATTTTGACCATATTTAAAAGTAATCTACTTCTACTTCTTTACTTAAGAGCTATATCTATTTCATATTTAATAAAAAAAAAACAACATTTAAGGTAAATTATGTTGAAATACGCATCTCCCTCCAAGAGATTAATTAAAGTAGGCACTTACCGTGTATGCGCTATCAAAGATTAACATTTTAGTACAAAATGTTTTTAAAGAACATTACCACACTAATAAGAAGTAAATAAATAAATGCGAAAGTAACTCTGCCTGTCTGTCTTTTGCCTCTTTACGCTAAACCCTGGACCGTTTTCAATTGAAGTTAATATGCTGCTTTACATCCCGGAAAAACGTATAGTTCCCGCCGGAACGTGATAATCGAATCGCACGCGGGTAAAGTCGCAGGAGGAAGCTATAGAAGGTACGAGTAAATAATGAATACGTAATTAGTACATTACAGACCTAGGGCGGTGAATTCGTTAATGTCCCAGATCGCAGGGGTTTGTGACCCGAACCGAAGGTGAGGGCCATAAATATGCGATCTGGGGCTTTACGAATTATCGCCCGTGGTTTGTCAAAAGTTTTACGTCTTGCCAAGACAAGGCCAAGGCCAGAAAGTGAGATTTTCTTTGCGCGTAGCGGGCAGAAAATCACACTTTACGGCCATGGGTGACGTAAAAAATATTACGATGCCGTTATTTTTACTACATTAAGCAATTATCAGCAAGCTTTCGCGGTGAATAATATAAAGGAAAATGTCATAATAATCCTCAAGTTGAAGCATCTTCAGTCAATAGGAAAATATTGAGGAATAAATAAAACAGATTCTAGGGTCCTCTTTCGTGAGCTCCAAAAAACAATTTTCAAAATATATTAAGGTAAAAAATCTTTATAGACCTTTGCACAATTGTATAGGTAAGTGGTAGAGATAATCTACGATAGGATGTAAGTCCCGCCCCTCTACAATTTAAAACGCTTCAATGTTTTTAGAACGTATTTAAAAAGCACCACCAACACTCTCAACGCATGTTTGACGTGTGCTCAGCACTCACACATGCGTGTATAATGATAGTGTTGGTGGTGGTAATATTTAATTAAATTTGTCAGCCAAGCACCCATTCTTTTACATTCGCTATAGTTATTGAAATAAAAAGGTATTTAATGGAAAAACGGCAACCCTCGATGTACAATATTTATAAATACAAAAGTTGAAATCCATGAAAATATCTTCGATATTACTCTTGTGATTGGATAAAGAATAGAAAATTTTAATATGACTAAATGGTTACTGAGAAACTTATATTTAATACTTAATAATGAAATAAATAGCTTTTGTTGACTCATTTATTACTCTGGATTTTATAGCAAAAAGTTCAACAATCGAATTGAAATCGTAATTTTAACCGACTTCAAAAAAGGAGGAGGTTCTCAATTCGTCGTTATCTTTTTTTTATTTTTTGACGACATCCATCTAATATAAATGCGAAAGTAACTCTTTCTGTCTGTCTGTCTGTTACGTCTTCACGCTCCAACCGAATCTTAACCGATTTAGATGAAATTTGGAATGGAGATAGGTATTTAGTTGGAGTCCCGGGTAATAAGGCTTCTATTTATCCGGGAATAACGCATAGTTCCCGCGGGAACGCGATAAGCGAATTCCACACAGACGAAGTTGCGGGCAGAAGCTAATAGTTTCAAATATATCTAAAAAAATACCCTCACTATAATAATATAATGACAAAGAAAGTTTTATAGCTAATAAGTTCGTTGAATAAGTCTGGCTGTCTCAATAAAGTAAATCCGTGCTACCGCTACGACAGCTACGGCGTAGCGGCTTAGACGTAGCGCGTAGTTGTCTACTCCGTAGCACCACATTGCGTATTTTGTACTTTTTAGTAAACTAGCTGTTACCGCGGCTCCGGTTACTTCCAGGTTTTATAAATATCTTTGAACTAGATTCAAATCCTTAGTCCTTTATCATTTTTTAACTAAAAGCATAAAGTCGTTAATTTGATCTGACGATTTTATATTAAACTAGCTTTTCCGCGCAACTTCTTATGCGCAGAAATACTAAAATTTAAAACCCCATTTTTTCCATTCCCGTGGGAATTTCGGGAAATCCTCTCTTAGTGCTTCCCTACGTTCCCTAAGGAACCTGCATGACAAATTTCAGCTCTCTACGACCAGTAGTTTCGGCTCTGCGTTGATCGATCAGTCAGTCAGTCAGTAAGTCAGTCAGTTTCTCGTTTTATATATATGTTTTTATATATATAGATAGATGTTTAATAGGTACGTTTCATGAAATCAATGATAAGCAACTATGAATACCTATGTATAAATCCCCGCTGTTTCCAATATTTTTCGTAATTAGAAACAAAACGGTCAAAGTATCAACGCGTCAAAATGAGAGAGGCGCTTTCATTTGAAAATACGAGTAGGTATACCGTAATAAAATCCAACACCCGTCTAAAAGCTCTAAACAAAAATAAAAGCAACGAAAACAGCGCAAGAGTTGCGTTGCGAGAGCGAACGTCAAACAAAGAGACGTTTCGGGTTAAACCTCATCTGATACTCCCTTTGAGGCTCCACTGGATTAATGAAATTCGCTTTAAGCGATGCAAATACCAGCGCGATTAACTCTGACCGTATAACAATATTACCGAGGTCTTTTCCTAATAAGGAAAAAATAGATCTTTGAAACTATTGCCCTGTCAGGGCGTTCCGAACAGCATCCGATCTGCATCAGTAAAATATGTATTCCTTATACCATAGCAATATTCAAGCAGTCTCTTTTCAATGACAATCCTTGTATTTTATTTTCAAAATCCATATTCTCGATTTCACACGTTTGAAACTGATTTGGTAAATTTCCATTGTCAATTTTCCTTTTGCATACCTATAAAAATATTGTTTAAATATTCACAAGTCTTTATTTTTATAAATCTCTTTTCCTAAACCAGGCAGCTTATGCATTAAATATTCTATTTTCATAAACTGAATTCACAATTCTAATTTGCAAAATTTAGAAGAGGTTCGCCTCGCCATTCAAACCCTTTTTATAAACCTTCCAGAGTAGATACGTAAGAAATAAAAGCTTAAGGAAATATTTTGCGGTTATTATTTTTATTTATTACTAGCTTCCCGGGGAAATAGGTGAAACGGTTCCAAATAGAGGCCCGATTTTCCGACTGAAATTCAGGCAGTTGTCCCCTTTGTGAATATAATAATAGCTTCTGAATTCAATTTTCGCAATTTGGCTGCCGCGTTATGCGTTTTTTCGAGACAAATAGTAACCAATGTCCTTTCCTGAGTCTCCAACTACCTATCTCCATACCGAATTTCATTCAAATCGGTCAAGCGGCTTAAGCGTGAAGAGGTAACAGACAGATAGACAGAGTTACTTATAATATACACAGTTATTTATAATATTAGTATGGATTACCGTATTCAACTATCAAAATAATATGCTGAGCAGAATCTCGTGACCAAATTAAAGATAAGAATTGCAATGGTTTAGGATCGCCTATATTTTATTATGCTCTGTATATACATAGTAACCAAATACAGATGTATTTTTCTCCCTCGCCAGGGCGAATAATATTTGTACAATAATAATAAACTCGATCGTTCCTCCCAAGCACGACTGATTTCTTATTTAATATAGATGTATGTAGCAATGAAACGTTTCATAAGCAAATCTAATTTGAAAACTTTGAAAAAAAAATAGTAATAATTTTTGGGGATACTGACATATTGAATTATTTTCAACCGATGAAAAAACGGATGAGATTCTCAAGTCGACGCGTAGTTATATTTTTATAATATAATAATAATAATAATAGCGTTTGTTTTCAGGCATATAGCACCCATAATATTTAAAGCACGATAAAATAAAAATAACTGAAACTAAGGCTACAACACAGGCCACAGCATAATTATATGATTATTGTTACAAACTACCCACTTGTGGTTTTCATTTTTATGTACAAACAGCCAATATTTGAAGATTGGACTTCTCATGTCGCTGTAAACGGCTTTAAGGATGTTATTACGAGAGCGACGTGTCCCAGCACGATGCGATGCGCACACGCATAACTCCGAAGAAGTTGGGGAATTCCGCTTCCGCGAACATGCAGAATCAGAGGCACTGCAGAATCTCGGCAGCCCCATCAATACGCGAAATCTATCATTATATTGCACCCTGATGGTGCTATACGAATTTTCTGGTGTGCCTACACGTGGTACACGTGTACACATAATAAAAACATTATTGTGAGTGTCCAAAACTAGTACAATTCGTGGTAAAATAATATAAAATTAAATTACAGCCAAATAACTGAATTTTGAAGTTTTATTGTTTTTTCACATCCATTTTGCTTGACCCTATATAATTAAGTAAATTATATCACAAATAGACTAATTAATCACTTGAGTTCCATAAATCCTTGATGTTATAACATAATTATTAAATTGGATTAGGTATAAATATTATTATGTGCAAACTAAATGAACCTTATTCTTTACTAAAAAGAATCTACATTTTGTACTCGACGTAGCAAAGCTACTGAATCTGTTTAACGAAAGAGGAGTGGTTACGATCAGGATTGGACGAGAAATATTGCGTGGGTGACCCAATGTTCAAAGGGCTAAATGAATAACATAACGAATTTTATTGCGTTATACGAAAAAAGATTTATCATCCCAGGCATTTCACATTTCCTCGTACAAAACCCGATATTGGTTATATATAAAATGACGATAGTTCCGGACGGACATCCAAATACTTTCTTCCGTTTCCTACATTCAATTATACTTTAACAATGCTTCAAAAAAACATATACCCATAGACATAAATAATACTTCGTATGGACCCGGCCTAACGTAGATACATGTCATGTTTCCCCACTTCATTGGTGTCCAATCCAAAGTAAAACTTATATCATGACACTAAAGCTGGGTCACATTTTTTCAACAACGAGACGAGTTTTTAGATACTGAGATACAGTTCCGAAAAAAGTTTTTTTAAAAACGCTTATTGTCACGCACGCTTGGTGACAGAACTTTGGATTGGACATGTTGTCCCCACTTCCCCGTGTATATTACGTGTACGTTAGACCATGTCTATATTATTTACGTCTATGCATTTACCACTTTTTGTAAGGGGTAATTTATTTTACTTTTCATTGCGGTTAAGCGCTTGCATTGCAAGAAATTCTTAATTCGATGTGAACCCTTTGATGTCCGCTTTTTTTATATTGCCTTAAGAGAAACAAAGTTAGCTGCTCTGTCGACTGCACAGCCTTATTAAACTGTTACGGTGTTTCGCTACTGCTTTTGATGTGTAAGTAATTTTGGTTTCATAATTAATTAAAGGAAACAATTACACGAGTTACGTTATTATAATCATTCTTTATCCCTCGTTGGCCGTCGGCGGCGTCTAATTCTGCTTTTGGAGATTTCTGAAAAGGTCTTCCCGTGTACTCGCGGAATACGCCATGGGAGCAAAGAGGGATTGGGCAAAATATGCCCGCAAAGAAACCTTGTATAGCCGAATGGGATATAGTTACGAGTATTGTATTTTTTCCCGTATGTTGTAGGCGTTTATGTAGTAACAAGGAAGAATACGCACAATTTAATTTATGTTCTGTCTTCACATAAGCTACAAATGAAGCCCTAGAATAGAAATACTACATTCACTTGGTTTTGTTGAGAATATAATCTTTTACCTATATATGTCTTACTTAATTACCTAAAAAGTAATTTATTCAAGCTTTATATGTGTTTTTGTTATGCAATATTGGGTTCAAATTGTACTCCCACAAGCGATGGGGGCAAATATACAGTCAACAGCAATGAAAAGGGGTCACTTCGTATTGAAAATCCTATATTCGTTTTCACTGATGTTGATTGTAAATGTAGACATTTTAAGGTATTTTTTTTACATTTTAGGTGCTGTGCTGTACATTTCATGTTAATAATTCTAATAAATTAATGTATTAGCAAAATGTTAAGTATATTTAAGCATTGGACATATTGATGACGATGAAAAGCTAATTAATAGCAATATCTACTTATGTATTTTTTTGTATTTATTTTAATTTCGAAGGTGACTTCATCGATTCGATTGCATACCTACTGCAAGTCGAGCGCATCACATAGGTCACTAGGCATAGGCACCCTAGATAGCCTGTTGATAGGTACTGTAGAGTTGGTATAGCCCTCGCTATACTAACTCGTTAGGAGCGTAGTTTTGTAAACGTTCTAGAATTACTGATTATTTGAATATTAAAAAGAAAGCCATTCTAGAACGTCTAGTATTAGTCTGAAGCTCGTGGTAGCAACGCGCACATGTAAACGTAGGCCCCATTTTAACACGAATATAAAGTATACTTATATCTCTTTTTTATTTAACTTCAAGGAGTACCACGCACTACCATCTGACGATCCCCCAGTTTCTTGTCAGAGTACCTAAGTAATATAAATTCATCTATAACAAAAGAAGTAATTAATTTCAGGTTTATTTAAATACTGTATATTATTATGTCCTCAAAATTAATAAAGATAGTTATGAAAGCAACTACTACTACTAACTACAGCCTATTTGCGTCCCACTGCTGGGCACAGGCCTCCTCTCATCACGAGAGGGTTTGGGCTATAGTCCCCACGCAGGCCCAGTGCGGATGGGGGACTTCACACACATCTTTGAATTACTTCGCAGATGCGTGCAGGTTTCCACACGATGTTTTCCTTCACCGAAAAGCTCAGTGGTAAATTCAAATTGAATTTCGCACATAAGTAAACTTAGAGGTGCGAGCCGGAATCGAACCCCCGACCCTCTGCATGAGAGGCGGTAGGCTGCATCAAAGCAACTGAATTGTTTTTATTTTTCTCTAAATATTCATTGTGTATGTAAAAATATTGTTGACCAGCTTCTGCCCGCGACTTCGTCCGCGTGGAATTCGGTTATCGCTTATCGCGTTCCCGCGGGAACTATGCGTTTTTCCCGGATAAAAAGTAGCCTATGTCCTATCTCGGGACTCCAAATATCTTCACACCAAATTTCATCAAAATCGGTCCAGGAGTTTTCGTGTGATGCGCGGTCAAATAAACAGACAAAAAATCTAAAAACTGTTAGAATGTGTACTGTTATCGATTCTTAGTATCCCCAGTCAACTTTTTTTTTATATCTCCCATGTACAGACTTTCGACTCTCTTTAGCTTTATTATATGTAATAGATACGTAGTGCATGAATTAATAAAATGGGTTAAGGAATCGTGGAAAGTCAATTTCTTCATACATCACTTGTACACGGTGGTCTCTTTTATTCATCACAGTTTTATAAGTATTTGGAAAAAATGCTGTTCTTTTTCGAATTAATTAATCATCTTCGTTTCCCTTTAAATAGGTATTTTTTTATTATTGTCGTTTACTGTCAATAGTTTTTTTTTGGACCACAAGGTACCTATTAACATGCATGCATGTTAACTTAATTCCGTTAAAAAACTGTCCCAAAATGATATTTTTTCCTTCGTTATTAAAATTGATTAATAGTATTCTTAATAGATGACAACACCACAATAAAATTGCATAAACATTTTTTTTAAACCACGTTAACGAACTTGAATTCAAAGCCGTTTTTTCATTTCCAAATCCGAACAAGAACTTCAAATCGCATACATACACAATTCGCTTCCTAAACGAAACTTTCTTAAACTTCGAACACTTACCTCGTGCGTCGTTTACACTGGCGCGTATTCCGCGCGGGGTGCGATACGAATGGCCGAAGCAGCGGAGGCCTCCTGGTTATATAGTCTGTGGCTACAGGGCTGGCCCAAGTGACGCCCCGCGTGGGTGGGCGTGGGAGCGTTGCATTGTCGATCCTAGAGGTGAAGATTTGTCTTGATTTTCATAATTAACGTCATATTAACCTAAGTTTTGACACATATGCATAATATGTACGCGAGTGAGTACTTTATGTCTATTTTACATACAAGTTTCAGGCATTTGTCTTGATTTTCACGGTTTTGCACGTCAGAAGTTCATAGCGAGGCATTGGAGTTCACGCATGCTTGCTGTAAATTTAAATTGCGTGTTCTCAACACATATTTACTCAGATGTACAAATAGGAGTGCTTTCACAATTGAATAAGTTCTGGAGCTATATTGGAAGTCTTTAAATAGGGATCTCGCGTCGCGTGAACTTTAAGCAGTTAGATTTAAAGTTCAATTTGACGCGTGAGCGATCCTATAGGGAACAGCGAGATCCCTACTTCGAATATAGGCCCAGTCTAAACTAAATTCGATTTCGAAATATTTACTTAGGCTCCGTAAGGACGTAAAGCATTAGTTTAATACTCTTAGATTAATGATGGCTTTTAAATATTTTAAGTTTGAGAATTTTGAGAATAAATGTTTCAACGTCTCGTGTTTAAATTTTTGTTTTTTCGTCTTATTCATTGTCAATTATATTTTGTTTCCGGCTGTGGTGAGAGCCGGAACCCATATTTGATTGGCCCAGATACTGTGACCCAGGTTATTTAGACAACCCCTAAGTGACAAGGATAAAACCCAGAATAGAAAGAGTCGGATTCACTTATATATGATGCGTTTCGGCGCTACCCTAAATAATTCCAAAATTACCCCATATTTCAAAAACTTTTTTGTTCAAACTAATTTTTATTTGAAGTATATTTGTTGAACTTTATATTTCCATTTTTTTTACAATGTTCCACTCCACAGTTCAAAAGTTAATGGGGTACCAGTAAAAATAATTATCGTATTACTAGACTGGCGTAGAACCTTAGGGCATAGAATATTTAATAGTACTATATACAGAATGGCCACGGAATCATCCGCCTGAATCTAGTTGGCGTGCAACTCGCGCCCAACTCGCCCGTACCGTCATCATTTGTTTCATGCGGAGATGGAGAGTGAATTGTTGGCCCGCGTAGTATTACATACACATTTACAAGTGTGCAGACGTCCTCGCACGCACATAGACGTGCCAGCATGCAAACATTGACACTTCATTCGAATTCTGTTCGAAATCATGCTTTTATAGGGCGTGTCCGCCGTGTGTCGCTATTTTTTTCTATTCGCGTTTGGGTCGCGTAGCCAAAAAGGTTGAAATCACTGTCCGACTTCCAATTGTTCAAATGCAGTAAAAACTAGACGGTTCTCTTAAAACTAGTAAAACTACTGCATGCATAGGTATGTAACATGTTAACACAAAGTTGCTATTCCCGAAAATCCATTCCCAAAAAACACCGTATTAAAAACTTTTCTCGCCAGCATCAAAACAACGTAGCTCCATCCGTATCTTTACACCTTTGCAATAAGTTTCAAAATGCTGTGTACGATATCCCCAACTCGCTGGAGTAGGTATTAACAAAATTAGCTGCCGACCGCTTTATTAACCACCTGTGGATTGTTCGACACGCGAGTTTCATAAACTTAGTTGTGTTATTCTTATTTGGTTCACATTATAGTATTATTATATTATTTAGACGCATAATAACGAGACCTGTAAGGTGCAAAAAGAATTATTCAAGAATTTCAAAAACGAAAAACGTTATGGCTGAAATAGTGAAAAAAAATTATTTTGTTCCGAATTCCGAAAAAGCAAAACGTTACGACGATATTTTGCCCACATAATCGGATATCGATTCTAAGCATGTTTTATAGGTTTTTAATTTATTCGAGTTAGTAAAAATAAATGGCCTAGTATGGGATTGATGGTGTGAGCGGTACCTGAATCCAATACAATCTTTTTTTTACCAACTCAAAAACAATTAAAGACCTAAAAAACATGCTTACAATCGATAGCTGATACTGTGGGTAAAATATCGACGTTTTGCTTGACCCCGTATCGTATGTAGTAAATTGATTGTGCTGTGTACTCGTAGCTACTCGCCTTGCATACTACACCTATATAAATGCGAATGCGAAACAATAACACGTGCTGTTGCTAGTGGTAGGGCCTGGTGGTGCCACCTGGCCCTTCCCCGCTAACCTGCCACCAAATAGCAGTGCTCTCACTGTTGTAGGTATTCCGGTAGGGGGTTAAGAGGGCGCTAGTGGTCATTTTTCCATACAAACGTTCTCGACGTATTCCTCCCTGGATTTTGATCGTAGATCAATAATTTTTTGAAATAAGATCAATTTCGTCAGTATCTGTGTCGGTACGTTTTGCTTTCAGTGATATTTTTGTTCTTAATAGAACTAGGTGACTCCAAACAGTGCTCAAAACGGCCCGATTGAATAGGCCGCAAAGAAATGCCTGGTATACAAAAACCACAATAATAAACGCAAAAATCAAAAGGACACAGATTCTCATCCAGTTCCCAAAATTTCATTACGATTGGTTTAACTTTGGAGGAGGAAAATGTCGAGAACGAAACCTCGATTTCTGAGTTTTTTACGTCGGATTTTTCGACGGAGCTGCAGTTGTCCTTATCGCACCTTTTGTCGCTCCGCCCGCGCCTGCGAGACAGCAACATTGATTTAAATTTCTCAAATCTGAAAAGGGGCTCAGCTCACGTATTCTCTTAAGGCAGCCGGTGAAAATTCTGGCACAGAGGCATTCCATCTTATGTCATGGTAGATAACGCATTCGAGATCTTATGGTTTCTTATGGGGGATCATAGGGTTTCGGTATCCATAGGCCGCAGTGACCACTAACCATCGAGTGGGCTGTACGCGCGGCAAACCGTATACTATTGACATAAAAAAAGAAAAAAAAACGTGCCTTCGAGGCTATTTTCAAATGGGGTCTTTATTTTGTATGCAAAACGCGTTTGATTGCATTGAGCACTATTTTATTATTAAAGCTGGAATAATAATATCAATCTCATCCCGTATCCCGTTTAAAAAAACACTAAAAGGCCTTATAAAAGGAGAAATGCTCGACTGATTCAATAATAAACCCACGTTAATAGGACTAAACTTCTACTCATTTTGTTAAGTGTGAGCAAAGGCGGCTGCACACGAGCGGTGATTTTCGTTTTAATATTAGTATCTATTATTAGACATGCCTTGTTAATAAAACTATGAACTATTAAAAACGAAATTCAATGTAGTTTATAGAATCTCAATAGACGGAGCGACGACGATGCTTCGACGGTAGGGATATGGAAGTTCCCTTTCCCTATATAACGTTTCGAATAGAGCCCCTTTTATAATTGTGCCCATCACCCGTTTTCAGCAGCTCTTGAATTTTTAGGACTAAAACTAACATGAAGTTAAAAAAGCCGTGGTGGCCTAGTGGTTCGACCTACCGCTTCTCATGCAGAGGGTGGGGGGTTCGCTACCGGCTCGCACCTCTAAGTTTACTTATATGCGAAATTCTATTTGAATTTACCACTGAGCTTTTCGGCGAAGGAAAACATCGTGAGGAAACCTGCACGCATCTGCGAAGTAATTCAAAGATGTGTGTGAAGTCCCCAATCCGCACTGGGCCCGCGTGGGAACTATACCCCGTCGTGAAGAGAGGAGGCCTGTGCCAAGCAGTGGGACGCAAATAGGCTGTAGTAGTAGTAGACTGGAGTGACGACCATGTAAAGGTCACGGGAATGCGGTGGATGCAAGTGGCACAGGACCGGTCTGAGTGGCGCGCCTTGGGGGAGGCCTAATGTCCAGCAGTGGACGTCTTTCGGCTGAAATTATGATGATGATGATGAGTAACATGATACATGTGATGGCTTCCACAAATTACGTAACATTTCCATGTGTGCACATCTTAACGTTGATTAGTGAATCAGTCCACTCGACGGGCTGTGACGAGGATCACGTTGCCGCCGGCGCCGGCTGTTTTCCGTCTTAGAAAGGTCGTCGTTTTAGGGCAAGTGTAGATTTTGGTAATTGGACGATAGTGTGATATCTCTTAGTTCTTGTATATACTATTATTATTTGTTGGTACATTTTCATGTCACGGGGCCCATGGGGACCCGGTCATTCGCATTCATGGGGCCGAAGCCAACATGAAGAGGCTTTTGGTACCTTTTACTATAAATGTGAGATGGCCGCAACTGTGGAGATCTGTCCTCCCAGTACAACATGAGGCTGTACTGGCGGACAGCCCTCCAAAGTTGCCAAACTATTGCCGAGGAAGGAAGAGACTTGGAGTGGGCTATGTGGATGGGAGGTGTGGACTGGAAAATCGGGCTATGGAGTGAGATAACGGACATCTGCCTGATCAATATCTCACAAACTGAAAGCAAGGCAGACGGTGACTCGCCGCATACGCACTAGCCAAGAGGCTAGCCTTCGTGGGCCCCCTATACAGGCCACCGCACGGGTGGCGAGGGAGCAACACTGATGTAAGCAGCTAAGGGTGTGGAGAGGTGTGCACCGGTTTCCCCGTTATTACGCAGATTGAGCACTTCCACCCTTTCAAGCATATAGCTCCTGCGCTCCACTCTGGGCGGCCAACTAAGGCGATCTAGAGGCGGGGGAGGTGTGTAGCTGTGTGTATGTGTGTGTATGGCGCATGTGTGTGTGTGCCCCCAGGAGGTCTCGGGTGTCGCCGCTCACCATCGGCCCGCCACAGGCCGCCCTGCGCTGACTGACTGCACCGGTGGTACAACACCAGGTGGGCGATGGGGTCGTCATACTATTATTATTGTACTACTATTATTATTGTATATACTAGCTATTAAGGCCATTTTCTCCGAAATTTGGGCAACGGCGGTTCTGGTCATACTGTGGTTACCGAACTTCTTGATCTTGTCTATTTAAATAGTCGGTGATACGGCCGATTTCTTCGAACAAATATTAAGTAATAGTATCAAATATCATGATGCCAACAGCCACATTCTACCCCCGTGTCGCTCGCCACCGGCAAACTGTTCACTTCCCAACTTGGACCCATTAAAATCTCGCACCTATCGATTCCAATCGTGTTTCCTTCCTAGGACACTAAACTAGTGGAATGAGCTTCCTGGGCCTATATTCGAAGTCTTTAAATAGGGATCTCACTCTTCCCTATAGGATTATAGAGAAGATCGGGTACTTATAGGCCCGGCTGTCATCATACAGTATCAAAAACAAGTCTTCGGTTACTGTACCCTTACAGGACGTCACAATGTATACCTTGGGCTATATTCGAAGTCTTAAAGTAGGGATCTCCCTGTACCCTACAGAAACGCTCACGCGTCGCGTGAATTTTAAGCAGCTAGATTTAAAGTTCAACTTGACGCGTGAGCGATCCTATAGGGAAAAGCGAGATCCCTATTCAAGACTTCGCATAGAGCCCCTGCGCAGGTGCTTCCAATAGGTTACAACAAGGGGTTTTTCAAAAAGGGAGTGAAAGGGTTTCTACAGAGTCCGCAACGCGCGAGTGATGCCTCTGGTGTTGCAAGCGTGTAACGGCGACGGTGACCCTTACCATCAGGTGGGCCGTATGCTTATTTGCCACTTTTAGTGGTATAAAAAGTACTAAACCAAGTTATAAGATCGATTGGGTGAAGACCGCGGTGATCGAGGCACAAGACCGGTCTGAAGTGGCGAGCCTTGGGGGAGGCCTATGTCCAGCAGTGGACGTCTTTGGGCAGAAATGACGATGTTGATTAAATACGTTATAATCAAATAGACGAAATATCAAACTTCCGACATCCAATTTTAACCAAGCTTTTGATTGTTTTTCTTAGGGTTCCATACCCAAAGGGGAACCCTATTACTAAGACTCCGCTGTCCATCTTTCTGTCCGTCTGTCACCAGGCTGTGAAGTGCTCACGAAGCGTGATAGTTAGATAGTTTTAATGTTCAAAGATTACGATTTCTGTTGCCGCTGTAACAACAAAAAATAATAAAATATTTAAGGGGGCTCCCACACAACAGATATGTTTTTTTTGCCGTTTTTATAGTACGGAACCCTTCGTGCGCGAGTCCGACTCGCACTTAGCCGGGTTTTATTTCAAAATAATACGTTATACTCCGTCCACTCACGGAAAATAAATATGATCCCAATATTTTTTTGTGTAATAATAAATAATGGCTGATTTATGTTCTATCACTCATTATAAATCAATTTAAACATCATCTCATGATGATTCTGTTCACACTAATTAGATCAATTATTATAGAGGGCTACAAAATTTAATTATGATCTACCAAAATAGTTTACTTGAATGACCTTCAAGAACTTGTAAACTCTCTAAGTTAGTAGGTAGTTCCAAAGTATAGTTTCAATATTTTATGCCTACAATAGGTTCAACAGCGAAGAAGTGAAAGTGAACCTATTACTGAAAATTCGGAAAATGTACTCTTATTTAGGTATGGACACTCTTTATACCGTTTCGAAGAGAGCCCCAGTTTTCGACACTGAATGAGCTAATGACCGACCTATACTAAATTAAGAACACCTTTCAGCTTTTGAGAAATCGTTCCACTGGATATTTTAGGTAAATAGACCTGTTTTGAGGTGAGTGTTTCTCCTGAATCGGCTGAGTCGGCAACTTGGCATAAAGGGCTCAGTATTACGCCCACGGAACCTGTCAGGAGCAAACGATGGGCACAGTACTAGTTACACAGTAGCGCAACGAACACACAGTCAAAATGACGCACCTAACACACAAACTAAAGTGCATACAAGAGTATACTTTTTTTAATACGTTACCAATCCTGAGTAAAAAGATATAGAATGACATAGGTCAGTAATTTCACCAGCTATGTTATCTTAACATTGATCTATTATAAGTAAGGATTCACAATCAGCTGAAGAAGAATGGCCCATCGAAACGGGTGCCCGGACAACTCGGGCACCCGTTTGGCGCTCAGTAAATTTGACACTTAAGTCTTATAGTTAGGTTTACTTTTGTATAAAATATTTATCTTGACACATATTATATTTTCTAATGTCAGTTTGCTCCATATATTTGGACATATTCTGTTAGGCACTGTTCGTCCATATATGTTAACCCTTTACCGCAATACAACAGTGCAAGCACGATGGGCCCAGTGCTATAGGGTGTAGAGTACACGTAGCACAACGCTATGCAAACAGCCAAAAGGACGTGACACAAAATTTATTCACAGAAGCTAGTACAAAATGCAATTAAAACTAGATACTTGAAAAGAATTAAATAATAATAATTAAATAGGGGCTTCGGCTCTCTAACTAATAAACTTAAATAAATAATTATTGTTTAGTTTCACTTATTGTAGTGTTCTAGTTTGAAAGTTTTTGGTTTGACTTATACCTACTATTATTACTTCCACTGTGACGCAGCGAAGTTCAGAAACGATTACAGCGGAAGTTTCACCTTTATTTCAAACATTCAAATTATTTTACCATCTCGTTACTTTTCTATCACATACATTCGTAATTGTATGAAGTGTCCTTAACCAATAGCCAATAACCAATAGTCTTAGCTTAGCTCAAATTACTAAGTAATTAATACTTGGCTTTCTGCCCGCGACTTTGACCGTGCAGAATAAGGTTAAGGCGGTCCCGCGGGAACTAAGCGGTTTTTCGGGATAAAAATTAGCCCATTTCCATCCAAGGAGTCCCTTTCTACACTCACTTACCACATTTAAGAAGTAGAAGAAATACATTTATATATAACGATTTACATAATTAAGAATTTCGGAAGTAAATCGGTCCAGCGGTTTAAGCGGTAAGAGGTAGGCAAGAGACAAATTACTTTCGCATTTAACTTATTAAGTAAGAACGGCTAAACTTTCTTCTCCAAGTCACATTTCATTAGTACATAAAATGTTATTAGGTTATTACTTACCTGCTTCAGATATTGAAAATATTAAATTGGAGATTCGAGCAACGCGAAAATAACAGAAAAATACCAATACCTGTAAAAGAAACGAAATCAGAATTAATTAGATTAATACCCACTTACCTTCCTAAACAAAATGAATGAGATATATTACTTACTGAAGAAAAGCGGAAAAAAGTGCAAGTTCTTTAATCACCAATTCACCATACATGAATCGTTCCTCCCTCTGTAGCACTGCCATGATATTTCTCAGGTGGAGGTGGGTATTTTAAAGTTGTTTTGTCACCAGCAAGGCATTTGACCGGAGGCTATGGGTCACTAACACGAAGCTGCCAGTTTCTTTTGTCTGCCTTTCATATTGCACGGCAGGCACTAGAGTGACTTCTTTTTAAGGTGATAAACTATTTACTAAAGCCAAGCCACTATACTTATTTAGTAGAGCTACATATAAATGTTTAAAAATAATTGAAAATCTTTGTATAGACAAGGGCCATTGATATGTACTCTGCCAAAGACTATATTGGTATACACTTACGTCATTAGAATTGCTGTAAAACGAGTAATTAAAAGAAAAAAACAAGTAATTAAAAGAAAAAAAAATGGGAACAAACAAGCTTTTATTAAAGTCAAGACGGATCAAACGAGTCCAAACTCGCTTGGGCTGTGTCGTTTAACTACTGAGTTCCCATGACCACCTTCCGGTTCCATCATCAGATAAGTTCTATGACATAATAATTTTGCATTTTCATCCGATTTACACATGCAAGCAAAATTTCAGCTCAATCGGTAACCGGGAAGTGGATCAAATTTAACTTGCAAGATTTTTTGATTACAAGACAAACAAAAAAACATCTGGACAGGTGAAACTAAATAAAAGCTTGTAATGTTGTACTGCTTTGGCCGGATATCAATGATCAAAATAATGGTTTTATTGTGAATTACTCACTTTGTGACTAGATATACTGTGTATGATGCATTTTTATCATTTTTATTTTTACTATGAACTATAAATCGGTTTTATGAATAAATGAGTATGAGTATGAGTATCCTTGCCCTTGATTGTACATCACTATAAACCATAATATCTATAAGTTTTCATCATAAGTCGGCTGTTTCTAACTCTGCTAAACGACGTGTGTTGTTTGCAAATTCATTCGTTATTTATTAAGGGTTCGTTGAATGATTATTGTCTTGTCCACCGAAATTGCAAGACTAAGGTAGGCAGCAGACCGGTATCAGTATTAGGTAAATATGTACAGAATTATAAATAATGTCAACCTAATATGTGATGAAATGATTTTTGTAAATTACCCCATGACATTGGGTAGCACACCAAAATATTCACGGTATTATTCAATTCAAATTCAAAATCGATCATTTATTCAACAAATTGGCCACATAGGGGCACTTTTACACATCAGAAAAAGAAGAAAGAAGAAAATTAAAAATAGAGATGATGAATCAAAAGTCAAACAATAAAACAAGTCTAAACAATAAATCTATCAAAAAGTTTATAAATGTGCTATAGGTATAATAATTATTTATGTATCCTTGTTATTATGAAGGCTTATGACAATCTGATTAACCAATATTAAAACTGCAATAATATGGATATTTTATTTGCTTTTACTATACAAGTAATAAAACCAATATGATCTAAAAACAAAAGGAGCGAACGCCGCATCTCAGCGTATTCAATCTGCTCCGCAATACGTAAGTATCTCTTCTACTTCCGAATAACGCAATTTATCTTTTCTACCAGTTTTAAAACATATCTTATTTCCTCGAAATAGCTTTCAATTTTGTGAATACCCTGTAGGAATAGAGGTTACCTATGTCTTTAAGTTGTTTATTTTACAATAATAGATGTACTTTTATACAAGGGTTGCTCCAAAGTTGTACCTACTTTTTTAATTACTGGTTGTTATCCAAAATGCTTTGGGCGAAACAGGAATAGGTAAAGAAGCCTAACAAGTAAATATAACGGAGCACGTTGTAAAGAAATCTTATACCTAAAGAGCCTTGGGTATTAAGAAATGTTCGATTGAATGTAACTTCGGTAGCAACTTCACTGACTTTTTCCTTGTTGACCTTGTTGTGTATATAAGTATTTGGGAAGCACAGTAAAACGAAGTTGGCCCGTGAAATGTCACGGACGAATGCGTCTGTTAAAGGCTGCGTTCCGAATCGCGCTTAGAGCGCTCACAGCACCTTGCATCCTTTTTCCTCTTAGGACTCGACTTTCAAGAGGAAAAGGGATGCAAGGTGCTGTGAGCGCTCTGAGCGCGTTTCGGAACGCAGCCAAAATGTTTTTCGCTATGACATTCTGCCAATACAGCTATTAAAAAAACATGAACCATATTTGCTACATAGGTATCGCAGTTTTATTTATGTAAAAAAGAAAAAATATGTTATATATAAAATATCATTTTATTTATTTATTTCATTGCATGTTTGAGAAAAGCACTATACATACATCGGCAGGAAACAGAAGTTGTCGGCCTCGTAGCTATCCGCACTCACTTCGTTCGGCCGTATATAATACTCGGCCTGCAACATCCTCCTTCCTGGCCTCTGTAGTAATGTACTATATCAATAAGTAATACTTAGAATATGTCATGAAAACAAATTGGTATGGTATGTTACCTACTTTCCTGAATCGTAATTATGAATTCTGCCCGCGGCTTCGCCCGCGTGGAATTCGGTTATCGCGTTCCCGCGGGAAATATGAGTTTTTCGGGGATAAAAAGTAGCCCACGTTCCCCTGGACTCTGTCTCCATGCCAAATTTCATCCAGATCGGTCCAGCGGTTGAAGCGTAAGGAGGTAACAGACTCAGAGTTACTTTCGCATTTATAATATTAGTATGGATTAGTATGTATCATCAGGACTTTCAAACAAAGTGGTAAAAATAACCACAACAACATATTGCCACTGTTTCAGATCAGCGGGTCCATTGTGAAGTGAATGCGACTTAGTGGGCGATCCCCATAAGAGATCGCCACTTGCCATCAGTGTCCAGACAGTCCAAAATAACGAATTTGATGACAAGCGCACATAAGGTTAATTTCCTTACAGAACAACTACAGGTTATCTTGGAGATTGCGAAGAAATGGCCAAACGCAATAGCACCGGCAGGCTTTCTCATTTCTCAGCAAGTGCGTGCAGTCGGATCGAAGACTTCAAACAAGTCAATAAATTGGCTTGGTCATTTGTCACCTCCAATTAATAAATCAAATCATTGGCCACAACGTCAATCCTAGATGCTTGTTACAGCACTAGTGGGTTGGAGTACTAGAGCCCTATTGCAGCCTGGCATTTTTTGCCACATTAGTGGCACACAAAACGCGAGTCCCTAGGAGATGAGGCACAACAGCATTTTCTGAAAAGACAATAAAAAGACCGCTGTTCACAAGTTTCACAACCCTAGCTAGCGTCATATAAATCCTTTTTGCTTTCGACATCGCTCTTATGATCTAGAATAAAAGGAAACACTTAGGTATTTATGTAGGAAGCATTTCAATTCAATATCGCTCTCGGAATGTTTTCATGTCGCATTTAACGACATGAAAACTTGGATGTAGTGAGTTCGTGTTTGACGCAAGTGCGAAAAGTTTGTCATTTTATCATGAAAATGTCAATTTCGTTTCGCACGTGTATCGTAACGACATATTTTAATAGGTACATTTGCGAAAAAAAATAATAAAGAAATAAACGAACAGGATGAAGCTCAAAAAAACTTTACGCACTAGTTCGTAAAAAAAAACAACTTTAGGCACGCTCACTAACTGTAAAAAAAGAAACGAAACGCTCGTTCGGAAATGACAAACTTTTGGCACTTAAACAGGTATCGAAATGTTTACTTTTAGAGCACTGTGTTAAAAAATATTTTTTTATACAGTTGCTCAAAAAGTGCTACTTTAAGTTGGTTTTTGCGAACTAGTGCTTTTCTCTTTTCCCAGTGAATCAATCTTCACAGACATGTGAGATTACTTAATAATTCAGTCAGCCAAACACTTAATTTACCAGCAAAAACTTTCAATATCACACTCAATAATTGTACAAATTGTGCCATTAACTATTATGTAAATAAAAAATAAATAAATAAAGATAGAAGAATTTTTTATTAGGAGATTTTTTTTAAATTTTTGTAGAACTTTATTATTTTTCAGTTCTATTGCAATTACAAAATTAATAATATAAACGTTTCTAATTCCTTACTTGTTGTTTTTCTTATTTTTTCGCAACTGTATTAAAAAACGTCGTTCGATACACGTGCGTAAGTGTCATTCTTCACTCGTCCCGAGTCTTGCCACTCGCCTGCGGCTCGTGGCAAGATATCTCGTTACTCGTGAAGTAATGACACACTTTCCGCACTAGTATCGAAATGTACTATTATTAGGTTGCAAGGATTGGCTTATACAGCGTGGAATGTGTCTTGGTAGATTGGCTATTGCACCATATCTTATCTTATCTTCAGTTATTGGGGTACCTCGCTCGACCCATTGGGATCTTTTGTGTAATAAATGACCCCTCTCCATGCAGCTAATCCATATTGTCTCTTCTACGGTTCTACCTTCTATACCAAAAATTAAGTCTGTAGAAAAAGTCACGTCTGAAATTTCATTCATCAAATATCAACAGCAAATCATTGCTTCGCTTAAGACGCTTAACAAAAAGCCACACAAAAGCCGGACAGGCCGGACATATTAATATTTGGCCGGACACAACTCGAAAAGGCCAAACATGTCCTGCTAAATACAAACAGATGGTAACCCTATGCACGAGAGCCGGTAGCTCTAACGGTTATTGGTTAGTCTAAACAATAGCTAGAAGTCTCCATCACTGCTGAGTCTTGCACGGTCAAAAATAAACTACTTATCAGCGCGATGCCCGCAAGTGATAGCATCGATCGTACGTAAAAATAAATATCTATTTTTTCCCAAATAAAAACCTATACCAATATGAAAATAATTGGGTAATGCGTCACGTAGGAGAATTAGGCGCGCAGAGCAAACATAACTATTTGCTGAGTGGAATGAGATCACGGGCCAGGTATTGCTGAAATGGCTGAATCACGACGCCTGCCACCTACCTAAGTACCTTTCTCTAAATTGGCTAGGACGCCTCAGATATTTACCAATTTGTCGGACATCGTTTTAACAGGTTAGTAGACGTATAGAATTTATTTGGTTTTTTTAATTATTATTATCATTATGTATATTTCTATGTATGTTTGTTCTATGCTAGTATCTAAGTAGGTATATTCATAATGTTGTTTTTTTTGGCACCGCTACTAACCATTTTGTGCTTTACCTAAAGGCTGACTGGTAGAGATTGCCTCGAGGCATTGAGTCCGCCTTTTGTACACTAAGTTTTCTTTATGTGCGATAAAGTTTAAATAAATAAACAAAAATAAGAATAGTGACCATAGGCGGTCTTATCGCTAAAGAACGATCTCTTCCAGACAAATGGACCCACGCATATAAAAATCCGTGGTAGCCTAGAGGTAATAAATCTACCGCCTCTCATGCAGTGGGTCGGGGGCTCGAATCCGGCTCGCACCTCTATATGCGTGGGTCCATTTATTCATTGTACCTATAGGTATCACACTGGTTTGTCTGAAAGAGATCGTTCTTTAGCGATAAGACCGCCTATTGTACCTCTTCTTATTTTTATTTCTTTATTGAAATTTTATTGCATATAAAGAAAACTTAGTGTACAAAAGGCGGACTTAATGCCTCGAGGCATTCTCTACCAGGTCAACTTTAGGGAAAGCACAAAATGGTTAGTAGCGGTGCCAAGAAAAACAACATTATGAATATACCTACTTAGATACTAGCACAGGACTATACATCTATATTCCATATCCATACTAATATTATAAATGCGAAAGTAACTCTGTCTGTCTTTCTGTCTGTTATCTCTTCTTGAGATGAAATTTGGCACGGAGATAGTTGGGGTCCCGAAGAAAGGACATAGGCTATTTTTTATCCCGAAAAAACGCATAGTTCCCGCGAGAACGCGGCAGCCGAATTCCACGCGGGCTAAGTCGCGGGCAGAAGCTAGTAAGTATGATATAGTATCAAGCAAAACGTTATGACGATATTTTAACCACAGTACCAGTTATCGATTCTAAGCATGTTTTTTTGGTTGGTAAAATTGTATTGAATTATTTTTACTAACTCGAAAATTACCTATTACAAACAAAAAAAAGCATGTTTAGAATCGATAGCTAAAACTGTGGTTCAAATATCGTCAAAAACGTTTTGCTTGAACCTGTATTATGTATAAGCGATTATGAATACAAAATATATAATCGGTGATGAATGATGAGAACAGGAGAGATACCTAAAACCTAGGAATCTGCTTCGTGAGATATTTACGCAGTCTATTTAAAAAAAAAAACATTTTATATTACTTGTGTAGGTAATTGTTTTTTGTTCTATTCTATTCTATATAAATTAATGGCTTCTGTCTTGGACACTTCGCCAATATCAAAGTAAGGGCCATAGGCCTGCAAGTTGTTCGGTAATAAAGGTAAATGTACGGTGTAAATGATTAATAAAATAAAATTGGAGAGACTCAACAAACGTCAATGTCCATCTTGAACGAAATGTCCAATAAGTATCCAATTGTTTTTTGTTTTCGATAAGAGAATTTGGGACTTTGATTTAAAAAATAAATTACTTTGACTTACAGTTGTGTCTAAAGAGTGTCAATATCTCGAAATCGAATATTGTGATTTTTTTATAATATTATTACGCTTTTCACCCATTTTAGGGAATACAGATTTTATTGTAATTATATTTATTGTGTTACTAAGCCCGCCCTCTCTTGATAATTGTACACATTAAAATGCTACATTTCCTTATATTGGTAGCATTGTGATAGGTATCAAACGAATGCTCATCCATGTCAAGCTTTATTTTACTATTTCAAAACGGGATGGCAACATTAATGAATGAACAAATAATTTGTGCATTGTCTATGGAACGAATCCTGGATTTCTATTGGCTAAAACTGGCAAATTGAAGGAGCGCGGCTTTTGTCACATCCTGTTCTGTGGTATTGGTGGTTGAGTGAGTGCTGCATGGCCTCGACTCGATGTAGCGTAGATCCCGTTTCAAGAATTTGTCTAAAATTCTATTTCTATTTATGTGCAATAATAACCGCAGTATAATTCGTAATGGTGTTCTCTAAAAGGCCATGGATTTGATGAAAACGGTAAGCAAACTGCATACTATATGTACTTTTTAATTTGTTTGGCTTTTGTTTCTTGTTTTGGTGATTTTGAAACTGGCCATTACATTAGAAAAAATATCTCTTTCCAGAAATTGTGGGCACGTGGAAGGTAAGTGATGATAGATATCATAAATAGATGGTGTCCAGTTTCGAGTATTGTGATAAAGAATCTGCAGTGTGTTGATTTGTCAATACATAATTGACACCCGGCCCGGCAACTCGGCCTGAGCGTTGTTACGCCATCTTATAGTCCACCAAATGTTCCGCATATTTTACAGCTTTGCGTTATTAAGAGGCACCATTAAAGGCTGAAATCACGCTTAAATCGAAAAGGATTGCAATGGAAGTCTGTTCAGTAAACATTGGTTGTAGGTATGTCATTTTCACTATTGCATCTCATTTCACGAGTACAAACCACATGTGCGTAGATTTGTTGTTGTTGTTATTTGGTACAGAATTGCGTAATATACCTTTACTTTGCACGTTGGGACACTGCGATGTGTATTTTCCAGTTACTGATCATGTATTTGCGCTTTTACAAATCAGATTTTTCAATAGGTGATCGTTCTAACCTACAAATTTGACAGGCAGTAGTGTAAAAAGTCCAATGTTCATATCGAGAAGTGTCACAATATATATTACTATTAGCTAGCAGTTATTTTGAAGGTAACTCAGAAGTTTATTGTGCGTATAAAGTCAGCTATGAAACATGATGAAGAGAAAACTAGTAAAGTAAAATTTTACTCTATACAATTGGTATCTTTTCCCTTCCCAAAAAATGCTTCAACTGTCACTTTCATTGCTAACAAACAACATTATGTACTATTTATATGTAGGTATCCAGGAAGTAGTTGAAAATAACCTCAAACATTAAATTTCTCTTCTTGCAAGCTTGTCTATTTCAAATTTGATACTCACTTGAAAAACTTTATTAAAATTGATGATTAAGGTTAGTTATTTATACATAGTGGAATACACTCTTGCAAACTTTAAAAATAGTAATGCAATCAATGACTCAGTATGGTTACTTTTTTTATTTTTGGGATATGAAAGTAAATGTTAAGAAGTAGGTAGTTTTTAACAATTTATACTTCTATACAATCACCTGACAAAGTTTGAAGTTCGGACTAATAATAGTAAAAAGAACAAAGTGACTGTGCAATAAGCACTGGATCTTGTAAAGTGAGCATTTTTAAATACTATTTTTTAACTTTATTGTATTAGTAGACCATGAACAGTTATTAGTAATTGACTGTATTTATTCCGATCCACATTGAATCTGAAAAATTGGCACATGTTTGTAATACCAATATATCATTCTCTAAGCGCTATTAGTGGTGAGACACAATTTTCAGGTATTTGGTCATGAATAAATTTTTTTTTCACTAAAAATGGTCAATTAATCCACACCCTTTAACAGATTTGAATTAAATAAGATATATGAATTAGATGAGGTTAAAGATGGGAGCTAAATTTAGCATAGCAAAATACAGACAAAATTCAATTTCAGAGTAGGTACCAATAAGGAATATGTATTTTGAAATTTCAAATCTGCAATGATTGTGTGGATCGGATCTGTTGGGAATTCCTTAGTGGTGTTCTGAAGACAGCATGTATGTGAATGCCTTTATTACTTTATAACACATTAAGAAAGCAAAAATGACTATGAATATTAGGAAGTTTTATTCGTGAAAGTAAAGTGATGTTGTTAATAAAGTGAATTTTTATTTTGTTATGTCTGTTACATACTACAAAAAAAAAACCTAATTTGAATAAAGCACTCTTCATCAATTCTTTTTTAATAATAGGTAAATGAATGAATCTGAATTAAATGCCTGTTAGTCTTTCTTCTTGTGGTTCAGGTGTCCCCTTTTGCCAAAGGCCCAAGTCATATTGTAAGTGCCTGTTGCAATTAATGACCTTAACTTTGGCTACAGTACCTTCTTATGTCTTATGTATATAATGTCCCACAATGTTACTTTTATGATGTCATGATACAGTCACTACTCTAATGGTCACTTTCAAAAAAAAACTTCCTACAAGATTTTCTATGTTTGCAAAGGTTAAAAAAAACATTAATACATTTGCAATTGTCTTGCTGGTCAAATAAAACAATAACCGAAAGTGAGACATGTATTTTTGAAAGCGTCCATACAAATCTATTTACTGCCTTCCCTGTCTGAGCTTAAAACCCCTGGTAGTTATGGGAATGCGTGTAAACTTTCGAGTTATGTGGATTGGTGTGGAAATGTGTGTGCATAGACATGGGGTTACAACATTGTGACGTGTTGCAGGAATATGAGTTCCTAGACTTGTCAGATGTGAAAGAAGCGGAACTGACCAGTTTGCAGTGTGCACTGTTCGAGCGGAAGACAGAGGTCGCAACTAGCTACGGTTGGACCGAGCCTGCCATAGGTGAGACTCTTTTTCTTATTAAACTGCTATAGTGTCCTCCTCTTCCTCCAACCATCTCTTGAGTGCTTGTGTCTGCCACCATGAATGCATCCAGGTTGTCCCGCTATGTTGTTCTCTGTCTGCCTATGCCAAAAAACGTCATGTGATTTTTGCTCCATTTATGCTCGCTAAACTGTACAAGGTACATTAAAACAATGTATGAAAGAATTGTAGACCTCAAAAAGCTGAGCAGAAAAGTCTTCGACAGCATATGTCTATCTGTTTCAGTTTCTAATATCTAAGAACTTTCTCTCGTGACTTCTACAGCATAGATTAAACCCAGCGTTAGGCAACCCACAGCCCGCAGCTACAAAGTAGAAAAAAATATCACCTCCAAAAATCTATATCTCAAACCTTATGATTACCTCCAACAGATCAAACAGACATATGAAATCAAGGAACTTCCTAAATATGATGGTGTTTCCGTCGCGCTATGACATGGGGATCTTCAAGAAGCGAGTGAATAGAGCTCTTAAAGGCCGGCAACGCATTGGCAACTCCTCTGGTGTTGCACTTGTCCATGGGCGACGATGACTACCTCCCATCAAGTAGCTCGTCTGCTCGTTTGCCCCCCTATGGTCTTTGAGTATATAGCCACTGGAGATGCCATGCATGGGCGATCCCCTCCGGCAAAGTACATGGTTCAACTGTTCAAACTCTTAATATAAACCCACTTGAAGGTCACTTCACCGCCATTTTGCATCGTTCCGTGACGCGAGACGTTTCTCCTGAAAAACGGTGTCTTGTGCGGTATTCTCGTGTAAAAGGCGATCTGATCGCTCAAATTCGCAACAAAATCGCATTTCCTATCATAGATAAGTATTTTTACTAACTTTTATTGAAGTAAAATCTCTATTTAAAGAAAAGCTTTTGCGATACGTAAACGTCAGAAAAATGTAAACATGAATGGGAGCGAATCGGTCTAGGGATGTGACTAAAGTCAAAAAAGCGACTCAACTTTTGAGTGAATCATTCATTCATTCAATCAATGAGGTTTATTTAATAGTAAGTTTTTATTGCATATTCCATTAATTAGTAGATAAGTATAGATGTTTGTTACATTTAAATCCTGGAAGGTGAATATTACTTTTCTCTGGACATCGATGTTGAATTTTATTCTGATCTTGAAAAGAAATGTTGGCAAATATATAGATCTAGGTAAAAGGAATACAATATTTAGTTCGGGACTACGAGTGATGTCTAATGCATATACTATTATTTATATACATTATTTCATATAATCCTTTTAAATTTCCAAAAGATCCATAAAGGAGAATTCTTGGAAACTGACACGTGTTATCTGTTCGGAGCATTTTGCTGACGACCCTTATCCATACTTACTACTACTACAGCCTATTTGCGTCCCACTGCTGGGCACAGGCCTCCCCTCATCATGAGAGGGTTTGGGCTATAGTCCCCACACGGGCCCATACTACCATACGAGTACTATCCATATTAATATTATAAATGCGAAAGCAACTCTGTCTGTCTGTCTGTTACTTACCTCTTCACGCTTCAACCGCTGGACCGATTGAGATGAAATCTGGCATGGAGATAGTTGGGGTCCCGGGAAAGGACATAGGCTACTTTTCATCTCGAAAAAACGCATAGTTCCCGCGGGAACGCGATAACCGAATTCCACGCGGGCGAAGTCGCGGACCGAAGCTGGTATTATATAAATGGGAAAGTTCATTTGTTTGTCCTTCTTTCTTTATGTCGTGATTTGTTTAGGGTTAGTTGGGAGGCTGGAGAGTGACATAGGCTACTTTTTACCACGGGAAAACATCTTATTCCCATGGGAAAATCCATTGTTTTGTTTTTGGTTTCCTATAACTATCGCTATGTATAGAACCATTAGCTGCCTGAATTCTTAGTACAGTCAAGTTCATAAATATATGATCACTTTTGGACCTTATTACAAGAGAGCAAGGTGTAAAAGTGTGTATATATTGGAGAACTCGTCCGTACATACGGACGAAGTCGCGGGTAAAAGGGTAGTTATAATATATATATATATAGTTATGGTGTTCAATAAAGTATATTGTATTGTATTGTATTGTATTGTAGCTTTTCCCCGCAACTTCATATGCGCAGAAATATTAAAATGTAAAATCCCGATTTTTCTGTTCATATGGAAATTTCGGGAAATCCTTTCTTAGATTGCTCCCCTATATTCCCTATGGAATCTGCATGCCAAATTTCAGCTTTCTACGACCAGTAGATTCGGCTCTGCGTTGATCGATCAGTCAGTCAGTAAGTCAGTTTCTTGTTTTATATATATAGATATATAGATTTCATGTACGTAGGCTCTTACAAATACCAATCTACTTTAATTTTTTTACATATGTATCCGCCCGGAAGCTGCTGACAACAGTTCATTCCACAGTTAAAAAACTGTGTGTGGGCTAAGGACACAAATACAGATACTTACAGACATACATACATACAAACTAATATGTTTTTGGGTATCTTCAACGTACAGAATTTCCACTTTAGCAATTTTATTATAAAATAAAATACTATAAAATAATTCAGTTCATTCATCTACTTATCTCATTTGACTCATTCTTCAGATGTGTCCCATCACTAGTCTTGTGCATATGTATGCTGCATAGTTACGTGAAAACTCTATCTGTTTACGTGTATTTTTTGATGTCTTGATTTTTTTTGTAGTGTGCGTTTATCTCAACAGCAAAATTTGTGTCTGTTGAGTTCTGCGTCGTTTGGTGGTGTGCTGTACGTGTTTACCTCGCCCCCCGCTAAAAGTGGCGAAAAAATTTGTTCGGCGAGTTGACGTTATGGCATCTCCAGTGGCTATATACTCAAAGCCTATGGTATATAAAAAAAATAAAAATAAAACATTTTTGAATTCACTATTCCTTTTCTTTATTTGGATGTATTGTAGCCGTGGCTATAGCTCAAACCCTCCTGTGATGAGAGCAGGCATATGCCCAGCAGTAGGACGCAAATAGGCTGTTATGGTGGTTCCCCTTGACGGTAAAAGGGCCGTCCCCTATTACAGTGTGTTTTAATGTAACGTGTCGCGCCAGACTTGTCATCCTGTTCATCGAGCACGGCGGGCCCGCGCACCGTGTCTAGCAGCCTGGACAGCCTTTCGGGCGGCGAGGGCGAGATGGCGCCCCACTCGCCGCCGCGCGCCCCGCCCTACCCACCCCCCTACCCGCCGCCCGCCTGGCCCGTGCCGCCCAACGTCTACGTCAGCCAGGTGAGGCCACAACCCACGCGATGCGGCGTTCTGACCGCATACTGCTCAGTTCTGTCTGACCAAGATCTCAGCCTTAGTACGTCCTCGACCAAAAATCTATCTGAGGCATGGTCTAAGAAAACAAGGTCTGCTACTCTGGGTTATGACACCGATATGTCAAAGTCGAGTTGCCACTTATTGCAATAAAACAAAAATGAAGGAAATATTTTCTGCCGTTATAATGCAAAATAAATTATTTGTTCATTAGAATTGTCATTTATTTGTTTAAGCACACAAAATGGGACAAGTTAAAACAAATTAACGAAACACACAGGATACATGGGGGGTCGGGGATTATTTTAATACATCACTTGCAACACACAGCAGTGTAAATGACGTTCGGGTGACACCCACACACACACACATGTTATTCGATGATGTGCTCACGGGCTACCGTCACGCCACGCATTGCAAGCGGGAATAAAAGTACGTTTTCACTCCTAAAAGGAGTACTTTGTTCCCTGTTTAGAGGGAGCAAAATGCGATTTTGCTCCCTCTCCATTTCAGCCCCGCAAACGGAGCAAAATAAGATTTTGTTCCCTAGGGAGCAAACTACAATTTTGTTCCCTGCTGCTACTGGTTTTCTCATAGGAGTGAAAAGCAGAGTGCAACACGGTAGCAAAATTATTTAAACCTTGGGTGACATAGCTTGAATCCCTTGCTAGCTCAAGATTCCATGTTAGAATCCCTCGCTCCACTCGGGATTCTATTCTGGAATCTTTCGCATCGCTCTGGATTCAATCCGTCACCCACGGTAAAATATACCATTT